>OX101744.1:14530669-14988248 GCA_944452665.1 Stenoptilia bipunctidactyla
GGTCGATTCGAGTAGTCTTAGACGGCTACTCCTCTGACCTAATGGCGATTAATGCCGGGGTACCTCAGGGATCTGTTCTCTCTGCAACTTTATTCTTGCTGCACATTAATGACCTCCTAACACCAGGCATTATTGGATATGCTGATGACAGCACTGTTGTTGAGAGATATATATCCAATGCGCGAACGAGCGCCCATGAAATCCAGGTTTTGAGAAAGTCTATGATTGAGCGCGTTGATTCGACCTTGCGGAATGTGTCCGATTGGGGCGAATCTAACCTGGTCAAATTCAACGCCTCCAAAACACAAGCGTGTCTATTCTCCGCAAAAAAGAGCACCTTTACTTTTACGCCCACTTTCCAGAACGTATCTGTTCCCATCACCGACCAACTAGGGCTTTTGGGCGTCACTATAACGTCCAAATTAAACTTCGGACAACAAATTGAGTCTATGGCAAAAACGGCTTCAAAAAAATTGGGTATCATCTCGAAGGTCCGGCGGTACTTCAGCCCTGAACGGCTGCTCAACTTATACACAGCCCAAGTGAGGTCGTGCATGGAGTACTGTAGTCACCTTTGGGATGGTTCTGCCAAATACCAGCTCGAAGCGCTAGACTCTGTTGACCGAAGAGCCCGTAAAATCATAAACAATAACAACCTTACAAATAAAAAATTGCAGACGCTGGAGCATCGTCGTAAGGTTGCTTGTTTGACAGTATTTTATCGGCTACATTTTGGTGAGTGTGCGAGTGCTCTTTTTGACCAAATTGAACCCACCCCTTTTTACCACCGGACTACCAGACGCAGACAGAACTTCCATCCCTATATAGTGGATTTACCAAGAAGTCGAACAAAACGCTTCGATGGTTCCTTTTTGGTACGGATTGCCAAGGAGTGTAACAATCTGCCTGCGTCTGTTTTTCCTGACCACTACAGTCCTGGAACTTTTATGTGTCGAGTGAATAGGTTTCTCGTGGATGGACGTGTAACACCATAGTCTTCATGCGCACTTTCCATCAGGTGGCATGGAAGACAAACGTCCTATCTTTACAATATAAAAAAAAAAAAAAAAGACAGGGGGTCAGACCATCGCACATAAAAATGCAAATAAAACCTCTATTTCTAAAATTACTTTTACAGTATGCCCGGGAAGAGAAGCACCGAGAAGCAACCAAACAAACAAACATACAAACAAACAAACTCTTCAGCTTTATAATATTAATATAGATGTAGATTACACTGCCTATCTGATTTTGTCCTTCGGCCCGGAACAAAGCAAAGATGTTTAGCGGTGGATATAAGCATATCCTTAAGTGGTAAAGTTTAGTTTCTCAAATCATATTTAAAACATGGTTCTGTCCCTTACAACTTCAAACGACTTTAAAAACTTAAATATGTTTAGTGCTAATTCTATTTAGTACCTTTGGTGGAAGACTGCCTTAGTATCTAATTTTAAGTATAAAGATCATAAGGAAACAAAAAATAAGAAAACATAAACAACAACAGCAACAAAAAAAAAATGACAACCAAATCGTAAATCACAATAATTTGAAGCTGTCAGAAATTAAATCAATTACTTACTGTAACGACCCGAGATTTGGACCCGAAATTTTAAAATATCATAAATAACGTACCTCTGCAGGTGCTGATGTGTCTTTTAGTTCTTTTTTTCATAAAAATAGGTTTTTTCACAAAAAACTGCATCTTATATTATGTCTTGAGAACTTGGACATTTTTGTTGACAAAATTATAGAAACCTAAGAAATGGCGTGAAATAGGACAAATAAATACATTTACGGAGTTGTTGCAACTCTAATGGACGTTGACATTTGAATTCATTTTAGCTACTGGATGTTTAAAGTGTTTTTAATTTATTTACAGTATTCGATATAAAGACACTGTTGTAAGTTCTAGAATAAGATCTATGTGTATAATGGATTTTTTTATTTCGTTATTCCAACTAATATTATACGTGACACGCTAGTGTCTGTCACAGAAAATAAACTAAAGTTCAAAGCACGATAAGAAATACGTTTTGTAGAATAACAAATGTACTACCTACTCATTATCTCTTTATTCATTAATTATTTGACTAAACCTTAATTATACATCGAGTAGCTAGGAAGTTTTCCAAGCCATGGGACAATTCACATCATAAATCTTTCAAACATTCATATTTCAAATGATTACTGTTATTTTCCATTTAGGTACGATCCACATGAAATTGTTCTATTACTTTGAATGTCAACCACTTTCAACATCTCAATTTACGGAGGCAAACTGTTGTATCAACTCTAGATAAATCCTGAGGTCAGGTAACCAAACCAATAAGGACATTTTTTTGGAAGTCGCTTTGCCCATATTCTGAGATCGTTAAAGGAAAAAATACCAGTTTCGGTGCCTTTGAGCCCAAAAATATATAAATCCGACGGTAGCCGGTAGCCAAAGCGACAAGCGCTCGCTATCTCACTAATTAATCGTACTTGTTTCAGTACAGGGTGATGATATTTTATTTTTTGCGAAATTAGAAGTTAATTGTTTTTAGTAATTTAAATTACACCATCATCGCAATCATCTTCAATAGCCTTATTTTTGGAATTGACCTTTATAATTAAGATAAATAAATAGATACCTACCTAAATATTTCTGACACTCACACAACACTATCTAGCCCAAATTAAGTTTCTTATAGAACTTGTGTTGTGGATACTAGATAACTGATATACCTACTTAAAAATATATATACACATACATATTGAATAAATACATATTTTTTTTATTAGAATAAACTTACATAAACATATAAACATCCATGACTTGACGACTAATATCTGTGTTCATCACACAAATATCCGCCGGCGCTGGGATTCGAACCCAGGACCTCTAGCATAGAAGGCAATGTGTGTTACCGCTACACCAGCCGCAAGATGCTACGTTCATTCTCAACTGTAGTCACAATGTTTTAAGTGCTTGTCTATTTTTATTAACCCATACAAGTTATAACTGAGTTCTCTATGGTTACTAAATTCTAACTAAGCTCGTCTGATTGGCTATCTTCCTAGAACACAGAATTAAACAGCTAGATATCTTCTCTATACAAATATGGCTTTTGGCACATTAACTCATATGGGTTCTGAATAGGCGGTAGGTACCTATTTTGATGATACCTATAGAGGTAACGTTAAAATAAGATCAAGCCTGGAATTAAATAAGATTTCTTTCTTCCTATTTTCTAAATAATTGGTACTTACCACAACTGAACGTAATAGAAACAGCTAATCGTTAATTTTTTCAAAACAAAATCAAGTTCACCCTATATAGCCTTTAATTCAGTGTAAAATTAAGACAGAACGAGACACAGGATGTGGCTAAATTAGTGAAATAAAATGAGAATACCCTAATTAATGGTGGGACAGATTGACTCGATTTACTTAAAGATTCTTAAAGTTATGCATTTGAGACATGCAACAAGTTAAATTTTAAGCGTTTTATAAGAGTTTGTATTGCAAAATACCTTAGGAAGGCTTTAAGAATGTTATAAAGATGTTTATGATCGGGAATGGACTGGCCTGGACTGGGAGCGAAAGAAAAACATACAATGTACCAGCTGCTTCTATTCCCGGGCATACTGCAAAAGTAAGTTAAGGTACAGAGGTTTGATTGGCGTTTTTGTGGGCGATAGGCTGACCCTCTGTCACTGCAATAGTCTCACTCCATCATTTTAATACCTCCAAATTTGTCAAACGGGACATCAGACTGTTTTATAACCTCTGGTGTTGTGCCTACTCCATATACAGGCGTGAAGTTATGTATGTATGATAGGGAATTAAACCTACGTGTCCTTTGACCTTTTTGCATTTTTCTTTTTTTGTAAGTGGCCAAACTTAAGATGGTTGTATCAGTCTCAGGGTGGGTGACGAAAAGGTAAAAGATTAGTGCGACGGAAACCATGGGTTCAAGATGTGCCTAAATAGCTCTTGTGACAATATTTCTGAAATAAAGAACTGATGTTTGGCTGCTGATTAATGGAGCCATAAAGAGTACTATCACTTATACACATAATAGATAATACACTAACAGTTATTTTCAATACATAGAGGACCGGCTGGTGTAGCGGTAACATACATTGCCTTCTATGCCAGAGGTCCTGGGTTCGAATCCTGGCGGCGGCGGATATTTGTGTGATGAACACAGATATTAGTCGTGAAGTCATGGATGTTTATATGCTAATTTAAGTTTCTTCAAATATAAAAAATATACATATTTATTCAATATGTATGTTTATGTATTTCTTAAGTATATCAGTTATCTAGTATCCATAACACAAGTTCTTTAAGAAACTTAATTTGGGCTAGATAATGTTGTGTGAGTGTCAAAAATACTTATTTATTATTTAATACATGAATTTAGATTTAAACTATAACTGTGTATGAGAGAATCTTGGTTAGAAAACCTAGATTCATACAAAATTTACTATAAAACAATAACATTACAGAAAAATACAACATTTTATATTTTATTCTACGCAATATATGCGGGCAGTTTATTTGTATAACTGGCGAGTTAAATGTAACCAAAAATGGAATTATTGTAACCAATTTTTAAAATGCATAGCCTTTTGTTTTCTGTATTCTGCGTGGGTAGGTAGGTACTAATATTTTTTGCCAACATAATCACGAGTAAGGACAGTTGTGCTCGGGCGAAAGGGAAAGATAATGTTAAATTGCAGGAATAATATAGGTTTTACCGAGTAAAGAAAGGAAATGCATCTGTCATCCTACCATCTATAAATAGTTAATGATGTCCAAAAACCCAGTTGCATCTGATCATCATGATGGTGGGATCCTTTGCTTGTTTTGCTTTTAAAATAAACAAAATTATTTGATTCGAAATAACTTTTATTATAGATTAAAACTGTTGAATAAATTAATTAATATAAAATCCCCAGACAATTATACCAACTAGGTACATGACCTTAATGTAAGCAAAGCTTGTGTTATGAGATTTCATGTAGCGAACTAGGGTGGAACAGCTGTTGCGCACGGTTTCACCCGCGCAATTACGATTCCCGCGGGATTTTCGGGATAAAAAAAGCCTATACGGATTCGGAAGAATCCCTCTCAGTAATGGTAAAACAAATTTTGAAATCGGTCCAGTAGTTTTTGAGCCTATTCAATACAAACATACAAAAATACGAAGGTTTCCTCTTTATAATATTAGTATAGACATATACAGGGTAATTTTAATTCACTCCTTGCCTCTCCACATCAACCCCAACAACATTTGTTCTACGACGTTTTACAAATCTTGATAAATAACACAAAAAATTTAAAAAAGGAAATCGTTTTCTCCTTACTCTACATTTTGCAAGAAGTGCCTATTATTATTTTGAATCGATATTTTATTACTCAAGGTGCGTGACATACCTACGCTCAGAGTAAATAAAGCTGCGCCACTAAACCGAAGCTATAAATGTTTTTTGTATGGGAAAAACAAAATTTAAAAAAACTATTAATTATGATAAGTTTTACAACAAATGTTGGGATTGATGTGGAGAGGCTGCCTGCCTGATTAATTTTAATTGGTGATGTGCCAATTAAAATTAACCCTGTTTAGATAAACACCCAGACCGGAACTTCCATGCTGGACTGGGAGCAAAAGAAAACATAGAATGTGCCAGCTGCTTCTCTTCCCGGGCATACTATAAAAGTCAGTTAAGGGACGTAGGTTTTATTGACATTTTTGTAGGCTATAAGCTGACCCCCTATCACTGCAAGTTTCTCTCCATCATTATTATACCTCCAAATTTGTCAAATGTGACATCAGATGATTTATAGAACCTGGTGTTCTGCCTACCCCATAAGGGATACAGGCGTGACATTATGTATGTATGTATGAAACTTTTCTTTTCCTTGTACCATGCGGGAATCGAACCCGCGACCTCACGATTGGCCTAGTAACGTCTAGACCACTGTACCACAGAGACCGTCGAATAAAATAAAATAAATTTTGCTATGCTCAGTCGCTTGACAGCGATAAGGTTATATGTATAATCTAGATATACAAAGGATTAATTTGTTTGTTTTGAACACGCTCATCTTAGAAACAACCAGTTGGATTTCAATTAAAATCTTGTGTTTGATAGATCGGCTAAAGACGGCTAAAGCCGAGAGTTTCCACCGGCTTTTTTCCTCTCGGTCTACCTAGGGTTCTACTTTCATTTCGTTTTTTTTAAAGCCGAAGAGGTAGTAGTAGAAAACGCTAAGACATTGGTGGATAATGGGCGATCATTATCTTCATGAGCCGAGAGACGCATACTTCTGGACGGAGGCCTCCCCCAGGATTAGTCATGTATTTATTCTTTATTGTACAAATTATATTTACATAGTGAGTTTACAAAAATACAATAGAGTACAATTGGCGGGTGTAGGCGACAGTCCTACTGTATAAAAAAAATATTTAACCGAAATAAGCTTCAACTGAGCATGATCTCATCTTATTAAAAGTTCTTATATTCCGTCAATAAGCTTTAACGATTTCTCCACTGGCAATAATAAAATAATTTTTACGGTGGCAATTCTGATATTTTATGGTCAATTCTGAGGCTTCAAAGTGGAGACGGGCTGAGGCGTCCCTTTAGTTCATAAATACACAACAATTATGTGATTTTATGAGTTTTTATAAAGTGTCTGCTTGTGTTCAACATACATGATATCTATCTGATAAAAAAATTAAAGGGATCATTTGTGACAATAAAGCTTTGTTTGAAAAAACAAAAACAAGATTCAGAGGTAAAACAAATATCAAATGCCATTCAATATAGGATCATTCAATATCCATTCGGACGACCGGCTGGTGTAGCGGTAACATACATTGCCTTCAATGCCAGAGGTCCTGGGTTCGAATCCCGGCGGCGGCGGATATTTGTGTGATGAACACAGATATTAGTCGTCAAGTCATGGATGTTTATATATTTATTTAAGTTTATTTAATAAAAAATATGTATTTATTCAATATGTATGTTTATATATTTCTTAAGTATATCAGTTATCTAGTATCCATAACACAAGTTCTTTAAGAAACTTAATTTGGGCTAGATAATGTTTGTGTGAGTGTCAGAAATATTTATTTATTTATTTATATAGGTAATTCACAACTTAGGACATGTTAACAAACTAGCTTTGACTGTTGTAGTGTTTATAAATAATAAAAAAGAAAAAAGCAACGTTTTTATAGATTACACTATTAGACCATGATTGAAACCCTATGTGACGAGGTTACGATGATATTTAGGCTATAAACCGCCGAGCTGTAGGTACCAGTGGTGGTTCGTGGTAGTCAGAAAATTCAGGGCATCGAAATCGAATTCAAGTATGTGCCCAAAACTCAGGACTAACTGGATAACGTGCCTTTCAAAGCACGGAAGTTGCCGCGAGAAATTATTGATCAGTGGTCGCCTATCTTTTTTTGACTGCGCCGTAAACAGAAGAAAGAGAAAAAATGAAAAAATATTGAACTTGCCTCGAGAGTAAAGCCACTGTTAAACTCACAGCTTCGCCTTAAAACAATGAAAACGATAACCACTCGTATTAAAACTTAACCGGCGCTTAAACCTCTCAACAAACCATTTAAACCGAAATAACTCAATTAGTGAAATAACCCAATTGACAACTCAATTTGAGAGTGAATATTCCAAGACTCAATTAAACTTTATACATCTTTATAATTACTGTCCAGGCAATATGCAAAGAGAGCCGAGATGCTTCTCAATTATCAATGCCGTATTGTTGGGATTTGATTAAAAAAGATTACAAAACGTATTCTGCTTTGTTTATATTTAAATCTTTGTTTAATATCAAGTAGGGTTTATGTTCAAGAATACATTTTAGCGATGACTGGAGAAGTGGTAAAAAAATATTAATTTTTTGACGACCACTTTGGAGATGGGGTAAACCTGTCTACCTCAGAAGTCAGTGGTTGCAGGTTAAAAGAAAAAAAAATGTTCTGTGTCCGGGTGTTTATCTATTTATGTATTAATATTCTAGGTTCCCCCCTAGTTCGCTACATGGTATTCCATAACACTAGCTATGCTTACTTTGGGGCCATGTAGTTGGTGTGATTGTCTGGGGATTTTATTTTTATTTTATTATTTATTTATTTTAATACTAATATGCCAGAGATCCTGCGTACGAATATTTGGGCGATGAAAACAGATATTAGCCGTCAAGTCATGGATGTTTATTAAACTTCATTGTTCTTATATTTATATACTCAAAACGCTTGTTTATATGTTCGTTAAATTTATTTATCCGTTATTGTTTAAGTATCCATTAGCACTAGTTCTTCAAGAATTTTAATTTGAACTAGTTAATGTGGAAATGATGGAAATATGTATTTATTTAGGAATAAAGTACTTTTGAAATAATCTTAAAATTAATCTCATCAATCTTGTGGAAACTTAAGATGAAATTATTATTTTCGCATCTTAGGAAAGTTGTAAAGGATTTTTTTATACGGCCTCACTGGGAATTATTTAGTGGGCGGACAAAGAGGCGGGTAAACGGATATTATGTTTGTCTCTGACTAGTTTAAAAAAAACATTAATGACGATTTTATCTTCTAAAGGCAGAAATTTATAATTGTAAAAAAATTAAGTCCGAACAAAATTGTTCCTTTACGGTTCCGTATATCGTTTAAAATACCACTAAACGGCTTTTTTCTGTTTTATTGTGTCATTGGCTACATTTTACCTCTTATGTTGAATATTTTCATTTAGGTACAGAAGGCAGCAGATCAAGCAGATTTGATCTGAACTCTATGCCCTCGACATTAAGTTAAAAATTGGTTGGAGAAATTTGACAGATTTGTAACGCTTGATGTGCTGCCTTCTGTATATAGAGGGTGTTTGGTCAAGACACAACGCGCGTGAGGGCGCGGGCTAGATTCCCGCCTGGAACAAGAAAAAAAATGTACCGGGTCTGGGCGTTTATCTATCTATCTCTATCTATATATATAAAAGAAAGTCGTGTTTGTTACAACACTTATAACTCGAGAACGGCTGGACCGATTGCCATGGTTTTTGATTTGTTGGATTTGTTTCCGTCCCGAATAGCAGAATACATCTTAAAAACAATGAAAACTCGATATGTGAAATGAATACTTAATCATTTCAATAAATGCTGATTTGTTTATTACATGTCAAAAATTTGTTGTCCAATCGTGTCAAATAGTGTAACAACAAAATTTTTTTGGAGCTTATGGCCTGGTTACTGAGACCTTTAAGCCACAACTTTATTTTTTTCTGAAGACATCATGTGTGCGTTCAGAAATTCATTTTTTGTAAAATGTCTACAAAGTTCAGGTATATTTGTTTTAGACATTAATTTTCGAAAATTCTTTATTAATTATTTAATTTTTAATTCCCGAAAATAATACCTAAGATTTATTCTACAGTAAAAACATAAAATCATCGGAAAGGAACGGAATTTAGGGAATAAAAAATCAGTTGGTAAAGGTTATAAGATCAAGGAAAAAAATCTACAGGTTAACAAAAGTGTAAATGTCTTTTTATAGGTTGTCTATGATTTTTCTTGATAAGCTATTCATACGTAGTGGTTATATACTCTTTGAGCTATTGTCTAGGTCTGGAAAGTTCAGGCACTGTTATTATATTTGGTGGTTTTATGCCAGTGCACATTTTAATAACAATGCCGCGTCCTAGAAGATCTAATCTTTCCCAGCGAAGCCGTAATGCAATTAGGCAACGGAATATCGCGAGTCAATTATCTGATGGAGAACGAGAAATTGCACGAGAACAGCGCCGCGATAGTTTGAGCAAAGAAGGGCCTTAATTCGTGCTTCTCAAACACAAGAGCAAAGAGAGGCAGCCCTTGAAACGGCTAGGTTAGAAACGAGAAATCGTCGAGCTTATCGTACAGATAAACAGAGAAATAATCTTCAAAGTGCAAGAAAAAATGGTTCAAGTATTGCTTTCAATCGAGCAGCGATGAATATACCTCTGTTGAATCCTAAGCAGAGGGAAGTCTATGATACACTGATTAATGCGATTGATGATGGAAATAGCGGCTTATTTTTTTTGGATGCCCCTGGTGGATCTGGTAAGACAGTCCTCATGTCATTGATTTTGGCCACTGTACGTGCGAGATCCGAAATTGCGGTAGCAATTGCTTCTTCTGGAATAGCGGCCACATTGTAAGACGGATGCCGTACGGCTCAATCAGCGTTAAAATTTCCATTAAACCTTCAAACTACTGAACAACCGACATGTAACATTTCGAAACACTCCGCAATGGCCAAAGTTTTAGTAGCATCAAAAATCATCATATGGGACGAATGCACAATGGCGCACAAACGCGCATTGGAAGCACTAGACCGAACATTAAAAGATCTGCGCAATGACTCGAGATGTTTTGGTGGTGCAATGATTTTATTATCTGGCAATTTCCGACAAACACTACCAGTCATTCCAAGATCTACTGCTGCCGACGAAATAAACTTGCCTCAAGCATCAAATCTGTGGCGATATGTAAAGAAACTTCAACTGTCTGTAAATATGAGAGTTGCATTGTTGAACGATCTATCTGCTGATGATTTCTCGAAGCAATTGCTGACTATCGGTAATGGCCGTGTTCCTGTTGACAAATCGAGCGGTTTGATTTCATTTCCTCCAAATTTTTGCAATTTCGTATCATCAAAAGACGAGCTTATCAACAAAGTATTCCCGGATATCATTGCTAACCACAAAAATTCTAAATGGTTAAGTGAGCGAGCAATATTGGCCGCTAAAAATAAAGATGTAGATGACCTCAATTTTATAATTCAAAATCAAATCGTAGGTACTCTGTATTCATTCAAATCTATCGACTGTGTAACAAACGAAGAAGAAGTCACTAATAATGTTTTTAAGTTTTTTTGCATTTAAAATGCTCAATTATTCTTAAATAAATGTTTTTTTTTTTATTTATCACATTTTTCATTTATTTAAGAAGTCACTAATTATCCAACTGAATTTTTAAACTCCTTGGATGTGCCTGGTTTACTACCGCACAATTTAAAACTTAAAGTTGGCTCGGTAGTCATCATGCTTAGAAATTTAAACCAACCAAAACTGTGTAATGGAACGCGATTGGTGATAAGAAAACTGATGAGCAATGTGATTCACGCGTAGATACTTAAAGGAAAATTTTAAGATGAGGAAGTTCTAATTCCAAGGATTCCGATGATCCCAACAGATATGCCCTTTGAGTTTAAACGAATTCAATTCCCGATTCGTCTTGCCTTCGCCATGACGACCAACAAATCACAGGGCCAATCCTTGACTATTTGTGGCCTCATTCTAGAAAATGCATGTTTTTCTCATGGTCAATTGTACGTAGCATGCTCACGTGTCGGCAAACCATCCGCTTTATTTGTTCTTGCGCCTGACCAAAAAACAAAGGATGTCGTTTACCACAAAGTGCTTGAATGAAAATCCTATTAATGAATTAATCCGAGTTTAATTTTTTTTCCCAATCTGCACAACATACTTTTCAATCATTTTGTTTCTGACATGAGTTTGAAGTACTTAATTATTATTCTTTGTTTTTGATCTTTATTTTTATTCTCATTCTGTATGTATGTTTTCATCATCATTCATCATAATAAAATACTTTTTTGTTTCTATCCATATAAATAGATTGTTTTGTATCATTGTTTTACGTTCATCAAAGCCTAAATTAGTTCAGCTAAAAAGTAACACGACATTCATTGACTGTTAGGCGGTACGAAGTTCGCCGGGTCAGCTAGTTGTGTATAAATACACTGTTTCGTGATAGCCACAATAGGGCTTTCAATTGAATCTATATTCAGTTCTTATGTAGGTCTCAATTGAAGGGATAAAATTCAATGGCAGACCTTATATAAAAAGGAATCACTAGCCAAACTGTACCTACCACGAGCAAGTACTATGAACCTGAATTTAATGAGATAAGTAACGACCACTTTGGCGATGGGGTAGACTTGTCTGCCTCAGACGCCAGTGGTTGCGCGTTGGATCCCCGCACGGAACAAGAAAAAAAAAATGTTCTGTGTCTAGGTGTTTTTCTATTTATGTATTAATATTCTAGGTTCCCCCCTAGTTCGCTACATGGTATCTCACAACACAAGCTTTGCTTACTTTAGACCCTGTGATTGGCTGGAGATTTAATTTTATTTATTTAAATATCTTATTAAGGTAGTGGTTAGAGTTCCACATGGCCACGTATACAAATACACGATTACATGTAAAAAAATAAATTAATAAGTGTTCTGAAATTGAAAAGACATCAACGCACCGTCGACATCGTCTAAATAACATATTTATTGTCTTAAGTTTTCACGATTCATAATATAAATAAAACTCCTTTTTAACCGAATTAATCAACAGACCCCGTGGTCACGAGCGACTGTCGCTCTTGATTCGCTCGTGACCACGGGGTCTGCAAAGACACTGAAACGTTGAGCTAAAGTGTAAAATATAAATTATACGCGATTAATCCGGTTAAAAAGTAGTTTTATTTAGCATATTTATGAAGAGTTCCATGATTTTTAATCGTGATAGTATAAACTTTGTTGATTTTGTCCGTCTTTTTTATAAGTGACTAAAGACCCTTTAATGTCAATCTCACCTGATGGTAAGTCAAGATGACAGCACATGGGTTTAGAACACGTCACTGATGGAACGGTGATACCTGGTAGCAGACTTTATGTGAAGAGTCGTTGTTAGCCAGGGAGATCCTGAAGAAGTCATACCACTAGCATTAGTCGTCTTTTACTACACTTATCAGGATCAGGGAATAGCCCCGGCTATTCCCAGCCAACTTGGAGGATAAAATATAGGCACATTTTTATATGCACTATTTTGTTATAATAACAATGCTTAATTTGCTCACTTTGCTTCTTTTATTTGACTGTTACCGTGAATTTAATCGTAATTAACTGTTTTTGCGGTTTCGAGTCCCCTCACGCCGTACAAGACACACAGCCTTGTTCGATCTGCCCAGCGCCGTACAAATTATAATCAGAACGCAATTATCTATCGAACGCAAAAAACCTATAATAAATACTTTGATTCTACTGATATATTTAATACTAGCAAAAATCAATTTAGGAGACAGTTAACAGAAGTGATCTCAAACTCAGACAGAAAAGAATAACAATAAAATCCAAACTTACCCATATCTTTACACCCATGCAGACACAGGTACACACACACACACACTCACACACACACACACTCATTCTGACTCAATAATTCTTATTAAATAGGTAGTTACTTAGCAACTTACGTTATTATTATTATTTTATTTTTTAACAAATTGTATCAAACCATGTACTTAATTCAATTTTAGATAATTTGTATTTTTCCCTACTTTCATCTCTCTTTTTTTAGAACTAATTACTTAATTAAAAACAAAAACTGTATAAAATTTCTTTACGATAAAATATATTAGGCTCTCAAGTTTTAATAATAAAATGTAAATCCGTCATTAGACGTAAGCTCGTATCTCTTATGTGAACTATCTAACTATACTTAAGGTCTGTGGATTTTGTTATTGGTAATAAATAAATAAATAAGTAAGCTGCTAAATTTCTCACTTCATGTAAAAAAATACTTTATACTTTACTTTGAATTAGGTATATTTACTTGATTCGCTAAATAGATTACAGTCCTCAATACACATTAACATTAAACTTAATGACGTTATTTCGCGCTCTCATTATTGATAAAGTATAAATAAAGAATAGTTAATCTTATTTACAGCATAGTTAAATTACAATAATTCAAACTTTTCTTTAATAAATAAATTTAAGGACCGTCTGCGGATCCCTAAAAAAGACAATTAATATTGTTTTTTTACGAAACATATTGAATCGAATGTCTTCATCCGAATAGACAATTAAAAACAAGGATTTATTGTGATTAGTTTGGCAAATTGCAAATTGGCTTAGGATTGTAAAAAAGGGATCATTTTATTGCTTCTTAGTTAATTATTGGTTGTTTTTATAATAACTTAACTAACCTCACTTTTTTCTAAGGTTAACGTCTATAAGATTAGTCTATTCGTGGTAGTACATTCAAACTCAGCTGTAGAAGATAGCTGTATAGTTAAACTTTGATTTAATAAAAGGAGTTGCTTCCATGCTGGACTGGAAGCGAAGGAAAAACATAGAATGTGCCAGCTGCTTCTCTTCCCAGGCATACTATTAAAGTCAGTTAAAGGACAGCTTTTATTGGAGTTTTTTTGGGCGATAGGCTGACCCCCTGTCACTGCAAAAGTGACTCTTCGTCATTTAATTTAATACCTCTAAACTTGTCGAACGTGACTTCAGATGGTTTTATAGCCTCTGGTGTTCTGCATACCCCATAAGCGATACAGGTGAAGTTATGTATGTATGTATAACACAAGAGGTTCGAGCGACATGGAGAGCCTTGGGGGTGGCTTTCAGAGGATCAGAAGGTATGTTCATGGGTGAAGCCCCAAGAACCCAAGTTCCAGGTTATTTATAAAGCAATGTCCTAACACAAATGTAGATAAATAATAAATATAAATAAAATCCCCAGACAATCACACCAACTACATGGCCCCAAAGTAAGCATAGCTTGTGTTATAGGATGACATGTAGCGAACTAGGGGGGAACCTAGAATACAGATACATAAATAGATAATCACCCAGACACGGAACATTTTTTTTTTCTTGTTCCGTAAGGGTTTCGAACCCGCAGCCACTGGCGTCTGAGGCAGACAGGTTTACAACATCGCCAAAGTGGTCGTCAATATAAAATATGTAATGGATGTAACATCAATTGTATCAACATTCGGTGAATAATTGTTTAATAACAGTGTAAGGACCTAAAAAGATGGGGTTGGTTTGAAATTATTATATAGGTATCTACCTTTTTACACATTTAAATCTAAGGCTAAGATCTACTTATACAATTTTTTTAAGCTATTGCATAGCTTCTATCGCGGGCCTTGAGCGTGGGGACCGAATCCAGAAATTCCGTAACGAAAAAAACCTAACACGGGGAGCACTCCGACCGGTACAGCGGTGAAACTTTGATTTCATAACTTTACATGCGGGCTTTAATAAACAATCAGCGCCATCTACTAGGAACTTGTGGTACTTCATATTAGATCAAACATTACTGCATTAATAAAATAAATGAATAATTATAATTGCATAAGTTGATAAAAAATGCTATGCAATAGGTTTACCGCGACAGTCTCCGAGTGCCACACGTATTTTTTTTTAATTATACTTACATAGGAAGGCAGATATCAGGTAATCACCGAAAAATGTCCTTATATGTATAGTAAAATATCTATAAAAACTAACGGACCTTCATGGTACAGACCTTCATCAAAAGAACACACACTGTGAACGTTCTTAATTTAAAAATACTTTAATTTAAACAGAGGCTGCGTGACAAGAATAACAATTAACTCACCACCCAATTTAGTACACACGGCGACCAAAATATAGATAACTGTAGCTGTTAATAGGCGTCTTTATAAATAAATATTGCTGACACTCACACACTAGGTATCTAGCCCAAATTAAGTTTCTTAAAGTACTTGTTTTATGGATACTAGTTAACTGATATACTTAAGAAATATATAAACATAAATATTGAATAAATACATATTTTTTACTAGCTGTGACCCGCGACTTCGTCCGCGTGGATACCGGTTATTGGAGTTGGATAAATACTATTATTATATCCTCCTTGAAGTTTAAACTTACTTTATTCAAAATTTCGTCAAAATCGAGTCAGTAGTTAAGCTGTGAAAGCGTTACTGATAGATAAACTGACAAAGTTACTTCAAAAACTGTTACAACAAAGCTGTGATCCGCAGTTTTACCTAGGTGTTTTGTGAAAAAGTATAGGTAGGAGGTATATTACATAGATGATGCCTGCGACTTCATCATTATAGTTAACACATACTTACGTTACTTTTTATTCTACTTCTAATTTTAATTTAATTTAGAAGTTCTAAATCTACGGTTTCTAACTTCCAAGAGCTAGAAATGATCACGAAATAAATAAAACCTTGAGTCCCATTATTTTAAGTTTAACTTTGTTACAATATATCTCTGTATGTACAGAAGGCACCACATCAAGCGTTATAAATCTGTAAATTTTTTTTTACTTGAATCTGAAATCTATGCCCTCGACATTACCTAAGTTAAAATTGTTTGGAGAAATTTGACAGGTAACGCTTGACCTGCTGCCTTCTGTAACTACCTGTATTAAATCGCGCAAGAAGCTTTATTAATGATTTAGCGCTATCAACATAGCAAAATTTTCTACTGCATACCAACTATTTTTCAGATTTATTATTTTTAAGCCCCTAGTACTTTTACCAGGAGAATTTCCTTAGAAATATCACCGGTGATGTGTTCAGCCAGTCCTTTGAAAATGCCTGTGTGCTGGCATTTTCAACCTCAATTTCATTTAATGAGGTGAGATGCGGTAAGAAAGGTCAAATGCAGCTTTAGTCCCTGATAAAAAATGTCTTAGTACCCTTCCCATGAGAATATTAAGATGAAAGCAATTCCATTTTATAAACTTTGGGTTCAACTGTGTGAAATTTTCGTAAAAGAGAAAAAAAACATTGTTTTATTTTATTAATTAAATAAACTGGACTTTGCCCTATCTGTTTGAGAAATTTTAAACTTGTTTTAGCATGATCAAACATCTTCCTTCCTAAATAATCTAAAATTTTTACAATACAGGGTGACTGGTGGGTCACTTTTGAACTTCAAAGACGTGATAGTTTGAGATCATACATGAAGAGAAAAAATATTATAAAAAAATCACTGAGTAAACTTAACCGAAAGTTAAGGAGTTGATTGCGCGACGCATGGTTACGCTAGCATCCGCAGCGATCCGCGTACCAGTTCACGTCCCGCGATTGAATCATTTGTATGTAAAGTAAATAGTAACATAGTTGTATTTGTTTATGGGGAATTCTAGTGAAAATTAAGTACCTACTTTTATTACATAATTATGATCAGAATCGAACACAGAATGCTTCCTCCTTCAGTATCTAAAATTTGTCACCAGTCATCCTGTCTAACCTCCCTTAGCAGGATAAAAGGATAAGTGTGCAACATTTCAGCTCATTTCATTAAGGGGTTTCAGTGTGATGGAAAAA
This sequence comes from Stenoptilia bipunctidactyla, assembly GCA_944452665.1. Taxonomy (NCBI): domain Eukaryota; kingdom Metazoa; phylum Arthropoda; class Insecta; order Lepidoptera; family Pterophoridae; genus Stenoptilia; species Stenoptilia bipunctidactyla. The sequence goes on from OX101744.1 coordinate 14,547,869, forward strand.
CAAACATGCGTCGGTTCACCCCAACGATTAAAGAAACAAAGGATTCGGCATTAAAATCGTTACTTTTAAATATATGGGCGTCTCTTTTTAACTCAAGAGTGTAATCGTACGTAAAAAAGGACAACAGTAGTTTTATCAATGCCTTAAATGACAACAATGTGTCGTCATGTTACGACACAGTCTTACGTCAGTTGTCATAACGACTTGCTTTTTGGAAATTTTGGAGAAAACAACACTTAGTTTTTATGTAAAATTGTTGTTGTTTATATTGCATAATACTGCCCTTACCATGGTTAGATGTAGTGTGTTAGGTTGCCCCAAGATAAAACTATGAGCACTACGACAAGCCGCCATCTTTGTTTCTGACTAAACAGGCACGTTTTTTCGTAGTTATGTCAGGTCCTCTTGTTTCCTATTGTCGATGGTTCACCCACACAAAATTTTAGTAGGTTTTATTAATTGTAATTAAAAAAAAAACATTCTAAATTCAAATATAAATCTTTTGTGTGTACAATCCGATGGCTCAATTTAACCGTCGTACAGCTAAATTATTCAAAACCCCATTAAGAAGAGCCGCTAAAAGCCACTAATCGGTCTGTTTCCGCCACTAAGTTCACTCGTAATTATCACTGTCCTTAAACACGGGAGCTTTTTATCGCGCCGACTTTTTAAATATATTTTTTTATCGATGAAAGATGGCTGACGTTGCGCGGGAGTAGATAACGCTTGGTTTACATGATGATAGTTTTGTATGAATTACTAGCAGCATACAAAAGAGTCGTAAAGATCGTGCAGAAATTTCTCGATAAATTATAAAGCCTATACAGGGTTATTTTTAATTAGCGCATCACATCTTGCAGGCATTCTCTCCATACCAATCCCAACAACATTTATTATGCGACTTTTTAAAATATGTAATTTCTAAAATTGAAATTAAAAAAAATATTGTTGCCTCTGTTTAGAGGTGTAACTCTATTTATTATGAGCGTAGGTATGCCACGAATCTTACGTAGACAAAAAATCACTTCATAATAATAAAGATACTTCTTACAAAATATATAGTTTGCAATTTTTTTTTGTTTTTATGTTGTGTGTTATCTATACTAATATTATAAAGCTGAAGAGTTTGTTTGTTTGTTTGGTTGAACGCGCTAAACTACTGTTGCGAGTTGAAAATACAAATTCAATGCAGATGAAGTCGCGGGAACCATCTTTGTAATATAGCTACCTATCACCAACCAGTCACTCTGTGTAGTTTTTAAGTTTAAATAATAACTAAGGAAAAAGTTCAAAAACTAAAATTTAAAAACTAATGGCGCCGTGTAAATGGGCTTTATTTGTAAAACATGTTATAAATACTCTTCCGTTTTGACAAAACACTATTATGTGACAGGGTTGTTTCGATTGGTAAATTATAAAATATCGTAATAATAAATAATATTCGTTATCTAATTCTGTGAGAATTGGTGGATGGATGTTGAAGCTCCATTACTTTCAATGAGAAAAAATTTAGTCATAGCACCCGACAGGAGACACAGAGTGCGATATTTCAGTCTAAAATGTAGCTTTATTGGTCAGAATGCAAAAATAGATTCGCTGTCACTTTTATATACAGGGTGACTGGTGACAAAAGATACTGAAGGAGAGCACTCTGTAGTCGATTCTGGTCATAATTATTTAATAAAAGCGGTCGAGCAGCAATCATCAAATTATTTTTTGATAATATGTTCTAGTAATTATTGTAATAAATTCCTTTTTTTATTATATATATTTTTTGTTATTATATGTAGTTAACGACCCGCTGTAGAACCGCAATTGTAAATTAAGCATTTTGGCTTCTATAATATGCACTTCTTTAACATGCATGTATTATTCATATAAATCTTTTTGTGTTTGTAACCTAATTAGTGTTTGAATCCATTGAGTGAAATGCGTGATTTTCACTGCGAGAAGTGACTTTTTTTCGTACCTAATGTTATTATTTTAAAAGTGGAAACTTGAAAATAGCCATAAACTATCCATTTCTGTTCACTTATGTACTATTATAGCTATAATTTTCAGTAAAATTGTAAAATAAAATAAAATAAAATGGGGTTCACTTGGATTAATGACTTAAGGAGAGTTTTACTTTTGAAAATAATGCATATTTTATTTCGGAATCTAATCCTGAGCCATGATCGGAATAATCCCAAGTGGCGCCTGTTGGAACACTTATTTCTATATTTGCTTCATCTACTTGAGTGTGAAATAGACACGGTTAATGAGTTTAAGTGTTACTTTTAATAGACAGACGAAAGAAACCGTTGATTCTAGCTGTATGAACGGTAAACGAGAATTGTATTATTGTTGGATTGATTTAAAGTACTAGAAAACAAGTTATTTACGGAATTTTGTCATAGAATCAAGGCTTGAGTAGTAACAAATAAAAAAATTGGGACAAATCCAATAGCACTGGAAAAAATAGAATGTGCCAGTTGCTTCTCTCCGGGCATACTGTAAAAATCAGTTAAGGGACAGAGGCTTTATTGGAGGTGTTTTTGGGGGCGTTGGGCTGACCCCCTGTAACTGCAATAGTCCCTCTCCACTATTACCTATAATTCCTCCAATACTGTCAAAAGTAACATCAAATGGTTTTAAGACCTCAGGTGTGCTGCCTACTCCATAATGGATGCAGGCAAGAAGTTATGTATGTATGTATGTACAAATCCAATCTTTATTTTTTTACCCTTCTTTTAGGTATAGGTATAAATAAACAACAAGCCTTAACTCAGAGTAACAGAACTTTCTTCAAAAGAGCGTCAACAAATCCTTACCTCCTGGTATTCTACAAACCACCCAAACTACATTATGTGGCTTCAAAGTGAGTTTTTACACAAACTTTTATGTATGCAAATTGTATGATAGCCATACAGAGGTGTCCTACTATGTGGAGACCAGATGCCGAGCCTATTGGCCGAGTGGAAGACGGGATTTTCAGCATAATATAACTACTCCCATACCCGAGTCAGCTTAAAAAAATCGTTTTATAAATTCTTCAACCAGGACTTGAATCCAGAACCTCTCACACTTAACCAATATACCACAGAAGACTTCTAAACCAATAATTCAGAATTTCTGAACTTCTGACGAATTACTCTAAAAATCCCGTCTTCCACTCGGCCAATAAGCTCGGCATCTGGTCTCCACATAGTCGGACACCTCTGTATGGCTATCATACAATTTGCATACTCCACTAATTACCTACTGTGAGAAACTGCCACAGCAAGTTTCCTTGTAGAGACGCTGTAACGAGCCGTAGAGATTAGGGATGGGGTTTTATCGAGTCGATAATGTCGATGTTTTAAGTTAAAAGATAGTAATTAATATAACTGAAACAACAACAACAACCTAGATAAGCGTTTTTAATAGGGTTGTGTTATGGAAGCAGTGGCTACAGCGGGCATCCTAGTATGATAGTAGGCCGTGGACAGTTGCAATTCTAGGGATACTAATATAATGATCTTTCCTGGGGCATCAGATGATGAGTTCTGATGATTTGTGTTGATTATCTTCTATCTGACCTGCCCTTTTAATAGAAAAATGAAATGGGCCATACATGCTTCAAAAAGTGGGTATACTTAATCATGAGTTGCAAATTGGGGAAACGTCTTTTTCTATTTTTTAGCTTGTGTATATAAATACTTCATTAGTATTGTTTTGAAAATATCCTACTATCCTTGTTTGTCACAAGAAGCGACTCAGCAAGATGGCTCGCTTGGTAAAAGAATCATTTCAGTATCCGAGAAGCAGTACATATGAAATGTGCTGTCAAATCTTCGGCAATGTCGTATTTATTTCACATTAGGTACATTGTTTGATGAACCAATTCCAACTTATATCTGTGTTCTATTTTTTCTCACCGCATTATCATATCAGATTGACGTCAAATGTGGGTTTAGTTATAGGTGAAAACTAAGCTATGTATGTACGTTCTGGTTTTAAATAGATTTAAGACACAAATAAATCAAAACTTTTTATTGGTTCATAAATTTTCTTTCACAAGATATGGAAGCAATTTATTAGTTACTTAATAATAAGAGATTGAAAGAAAACAGCTCTATATATCCACAAACATAGCGTAATTATTCATCGATAACATAATATCCCTACCCTACAGATCGAGGGGGGCAGAAGCCAGGGGACGCGGTGCGGGGGGGTGTCACGAGACAGTTAATACCGACTGATGTCTCAATGCCTCCCAGCGTGCAAGCCTATTATTTCTGTCCCACACGACGTGAAATCTACCAGCTGGTATAGTATGGAGATGGACTTGAATTTAATGAAGTTATAAAACAAAAATATATAAGTAAAAATTTGGTAGCAAATATATTGATTTATATTTAGTGAAACATATAAGGCCCTTTTATTGAAGTAGTTAGGGCCCTGAAAAGAGAGTAGTAGGACCTGGAAATCCCACCCGAGAGAGAATAAAAGAGGTGAATGAAAGATAAGAAAGGGGGGCAGGGTAGAATAGTAGTGCGAGAAGCATACTTGCGTGATTTATTGTTAATTATGTTATGTCACTCCAATATTTCAATTTAATGTTAATTTCAATAACAATATTTATTTATTTTATATTATACTTAATCTATGACATTAATTTAGATTTGGATTTTTTTTTTATTTTACTGTAACATTAATTTGGATTTTTATTTTATTTTTGACTTTTATTCAAAATTATAATTAAATTATATCTTTATTTTTATATTGTCATGTAGATTTAAATTATATTTAATTTTAAACTACTATTGAATCTTGTTCTAAAAAAAAAAAAATTTCAAGTTGATTCACTACTAACATAATATGTACTTTATAAGTAAAATTGTTACAGAATAATGGATTATCATGGTTTAAATGATTTTATTATTATTTATTATTATTATTGTATGAAAGGAAAGCACGGCAATACTGCCGGAGGTTCTAGAGAAAAAAAAAATTAAGTTCTATAACAATTCAACCAGTATTAGAGAAGTCATAAGTAGAACTGGCATACCAATTATGAAAACGAAAAATGAAAATGAAAACTTTTTTATTCGTATTAGGTAATTTTATACACTTTACGAACGTCAAACGCTGGCTGAGGGCGGCGCGGGTCCGGAAACTAAACACCCTAGTATTTGCAACGATGGATGGGAGGATTTTATATTTAAAGGAATGAACTGGAATAAACAAAGAAACAAATAGGATATTTTTTGTATTATTAGGTAGAACTAGCTCGATAGTCATGCAACTGTTCTTCTTTCTTCGGCCCTGCACAGCTTCTTAACTTATACACAGCTCAAGTGCGATCATGCATGGAGTACTGCAGTCATCTTTGGGATGGTTCTGCCAAATATCAACTAGAAGCGCTGGACTCCGTTGACCGAAGAGCCCGTAAATTAATTAACGACGTCGACCTTACAACCAAAAAACTGCAGACCTTAGAGCATCGTCGTAAGGTTGCGTGTTTAACCGTGTACTACAGGATACATTTTGGCGAGTGCGCCAGTGCTCTGTTTGAACAAATTGAACCCTCACCCTTTTACCATCGGACTACTAGACGCAGACAGAACTTCCATCCGTATGTGGTTGATATTCCGAAAAGTCGAACTAAGCGCTTTGACAGTACCTTTTTGATACGGGTCGCCAAGGTTTGGAATGAACTGCCTGCGTCTATTTTCCCTGACCAGTTAGTCCTAGTACTTTTAAGCGTCGAGTGAATAGGTTTCTCGTGGATGGACGTGTAACACCTTAGTCTTCATGTTCACTTAACATCAGGTGGCATGGAAGACAAACGTCCCATCCATAATTCATAAAAAAAAAAACAGTTTTTACCCAGGAATCGTTAACTGAACTAAATAAACTCAGCTCTTTCATTTGAACCATCTCATAACCAATGTTTTCAATTTTTAATAGTCAATAAGGTTTTAATAATAGAAAAATGCAACTTTTAAACAAACTCTGATGGTATCTATCTGCGCTCGTTTTGCGTTAATCCTCATAGTATCGCATCGTAAGCATAATAAAATTATTAGACAATTTTATTTGGAAGACCTTCTCCGTATTATGTTAGCCAGTGTCTAGTTAGCCTCGACAAAAGCGTGGTGCACCTACAATGCAGTTTATGTGTTGCTCCTCATGCATATATCCATTTTATATCAAAACAATATTCGCATTCTCTTCATACCAAACTAGCCCGTATTACCATGCGTTTACGTCAATATTTCCCTAAATTATTGATTTTCTTCACTGATTTCTAGGAAGCATTTTCTTATAATACAGCCACAGTATTTTTATAAATAACACTCAGTCAATAAAGTTGAATTTGCTTTGTATCAAAATCTATTTATACATCGTTTCGAAAATGGAATCGCGCTTTTCAGATCTCATATTAAAGCAGTTTCTTGTAAACGTCAATTGAGCGCGACACAAAAGATTTTGATCCTTACGTGTGAGTCGTAAAGTTTGGTTCTCCTTGTGTTATTTTATGTAGTTGTGGTGTTATTCGTTGATAATAAAGTACTTAGTGTGAGGTAAGGTGAATTGCGAGAAAGTAGCGCTATTTGCTACCGTATCGCGCGCCATCGCGCTTGCAGAGGACGTCAACATTTAGTTCGAAATGCTTAATTAAGTGATTTATTTACTGCTTTGAAAGCAGTTTTGATATTTTCGAATACAACAACTTAGGCCTTTTCTTACAACTATTTCCACAAACTACTGTAGGTAGTAATAACATGATTATATTTATATCAATTAAGAGTTATGTTTTCTAAGTTATGACACATTATTTTTGGCTCGGAATATTCATTAATTTAAAATATTTTCATTTCATATTTTCGGTACAAAACAGCGTATTTGAGCCCAAGCTTGCAAACCTCTGATCATTGCATACGACGTCACATCTGCCGGTCTCCATCCGTCCAATCAGCTGCATTATATGTTAATAGCCTATTAGAATATATGCCGTTCGCTTCTTCGCGCCCGCCACTCGGCTCAAGATCGTTCTATCCGACTATAATAAGCGACAATTTTAAAATGAACTTTTATCTTTAAGCTTTCCTTGCACTTTGCAGTTCTTTTACGAATGGTCACTTAATAAAATTCGACAAACTTGTGTTTATAGTCCGCGCAAACGATTTTGATCCTTAAGGTTAGAAAATACGGGATGGTTTTTATGTTACTGAATATTTGTAAGTGTTTTGCACGGTGTCTTGTTAAGAAAAGTTTTTGTTTTGATCCTTTATTGTATTTTACGTAGGTAGCGCTTTGTAATCATTGAATGCGTGTTCCGGTGGGTGGTTGAGTAAGTTTGTTATTTATTTGTTTTTGTTATTTAGCATCATAATGCATGTTTATCTGACGCTAATTGATTACAAAGCAGGATCAGAAACTCGTTTTGGTAGTGTACGATTTTGTACGGTTCTTTCTTTACTTAGCGAATTTTAAATAACTATCGTTAAGAGCCACACTGACCATAACTACCTCAAATATTGACAATAAAGACAGAAAATGTGTTTATTTTATTTTTATCTCATACATAAACTTTGACAAAAAACTTTATGCAACGATAGTTCAATCTAAACAAAAAAGTTTGTCACTAAAACGTCCCAAAACCACCTCATTTATAAGAAACGGAATTTTATCTTTTTTTCTCCGTAGCGGGCAAAGAAACGGCTTCGTACCCGAAGCGGTGACTTTTCTGGAAAAAAAGAACAAGGAAGATAAGATCTCGTTTATAATGTTTCAATTAAAACAGTAGCCACTATTTATTGGGACACGGCGAACTAACGAGTCATTACCTGCCCCTTGGGTCGCTACTAAATTAACAGTTTCTACTGTAACAATTTTTTTGACAGCCACTTCTTTTGTCTGGAAATTAATAATTTAGTAAGATTGCTTCTGACTGCGGTGTTTTAAAAGTTACTGAAACGGTAAAATGTAACCCATAAACTTAACGCGATATAATCAATTGATTGAATTGTTTTTTTCTTTTTAAATGGTCATAATGGTGACGCAATTGAGCGCTCTTTTTATATTATTTTTTTTGTAAATTCAAACATTCAATGGTTTGTCATAAAAATAATAAAAGTAGTGGTTTTTTTAGTTATGGTAAATTATATAACAAATTGTATGAGTAAATTAAATATTTATTTATATTTGTTTCTAAAGCTTTTGTTAAAACCAATATATGGGTATCTGCGGTTGTAGTAATTGGGCTAACTAACAAAACTTGATCTATTTTCTGTTTAGAAATAATATTGCTTTGGTGTTCACAGCTGATGTTATTGTAAAGGTAATATTAATAAATATTAAGTTTTTTTTGCTTTACTATACATCTGACCACATTATAATTTCCACTTTTCATAGACTATAAAAGAAACGAAAAATACTTATTCTTCTACAAAATAACTAAGATCCAAAATTCGTAATTTGAATAAAATAACAAAATTTTATCTTTGATAAAATATTTTATTACGTGTGATGTCGAGGTGGGAACAGACTTTAACTAAAAAATAACTCTTAAAAAGTCAAAGCAATATACCGCGTCCCTGCGCGCTGTTCAGAAAACGACCTTTTTTTACAAAATCTACAGAATGCGCGAGATTGTAGCTCTTAAACAAATATTTTTTTGTAAATTTACGACTTCATTCAACTTTTTGGATATAGTGTAATTAGTCGATTTATTTAATAAGGTTATAATTAAAATTCTCTCTTGTTTAATTAAATGAATACATTAACAATCTTTTTCATGTGCTTTTGATCGTATTTTTATGACACTTAGTCAGCGGAAGTTACTTAAATTATATTATCTTTGAATGGTAATTGAGTCCTCAGCAATGGGTTTTAAATATGGTTTTAATTTTTTTCGAAACCCCATACATTTTATGATCGTGCTTAGCAAGTGATAGTCGACTTATCTTATAAGTACATACATAATTTAAATATTATCATAAAAATATGGCAATTAAAGTTATTAAACTTGTAATGTGCATAAAATTAGGCCATCCGACCATACAGTGTAGTAAAGAGGAAAATAACTTTATCAATTGTAATGTACTAAAATAAATGAATGTAAATGTTGCAAATATGTCTGAAAACTAAACAAAAAAAAAATATATATCTAAAACATTAAATCTGGTTTCATTCACTATAAACAATAAAAAACACAAACAACGACCGTTCCATTTCAATATAAACCCAAGCCTTCTTAAATTCCATGGAAAAAATTCCAGTCACATATTATTGGAATTAATTCACCAATAATTGGATTTACAACATCTCCCGGCGCGTATTTTCAAAGCTGCCTGTGTGGCACCTAATTATACTACGAAAGTATTTTCACCGTATTTATTAAACTCAGCTTAAATTTCGAAAAAAAACAGGCCGTTAACATTAAGTCCTACGTTTTATATCACAGGACCAACAGTTAATATAAGCACTGATCAATCTTGTTGCAGCTAATTAGATGACGTGTTAATTAAGTCGCTTTATGTCACGCTTATACGAAGGAGTTAAAATCTTATAACTTAAAGTTAAAAGCTAAAATGTGTTAGACGAAAATCTCGTTAGTAAGTAATTAGATTTTTTTATTTTGTTACTAAATTTTATAGGTAGGTATAACCATTTACAAAACTTCTGAGCAGTCTTTCTTGTGGTTTTCAATAATGAATATGATCGATAAATGTTTCATGGGAATGGTAAAGTGTTAATAAGTGTAAAAGATTTGTAAATTTATTATTATGACAGTTAAAAATTTTGGATACAACATCATGCCGACTTATGAAACCCGTGCAAAGTAAACTATGTAAAGTGAAATACCAAGCTTTTAACCAAATTTTATTGCGCATTTTATATTCTCCAACCAAGCACATTTAGTGTTAATCCCGAATGCTTTTGGACTTAGAAAATTTAATTTCTCTCGTGACTTATGATGTCGATGACTGAAAAGGCACCTAAACGTAAAGCAAAAAGATACATAATTACTTAAATACTATAAACTCTCAATGTAAACACACTATTGTTTTTCAAAAATGTATTTTTTTTATCGGTGACTACTCGCCTTAGATGGTAAGTGAAGATGAGGTTAAAGACTACATGGGTTTAAAAAGGGTTAAAAGTTTATGTATGCCTTTTATTTCTTCCTTTACAAAACAACACAGAGATTACGCTGCAGTTGCTAAAAAAACATTCCAGCTCAGTTTTTTCTTTGCTGGGCGTGCAAACTCTGGGTAGATCGCTTGTATTTTTATAAAGCAAGGTATATCCAATCCAATTTAACCTAAAACCTTGACGAAGCTAACCAGATATCTAACAACCCGAAACATCCTTTAGCGTGAGAACAATCTATCATTTCAGACACAATAAATCTTTACGTTTCACCGTCACTCAGAAACTTAAACGTAATATTATTTTTAAGCTATTCAAATGCCATTTCTGTATAAAATATCGTCCGGGACTATGCCCAGGCGCAGAACTTTCGACGTGACGATACAAGAAAAAGAGTAGAACCGCCAGCGCCATCTCTCGTTATTTCGGAAAACAATAGTGCCTGTGTTGTCACATTCAGCGCGGACCATGCAAATAATCATAAATGAATAAATAAAATAAATATGAGCGTCTTCGGACTCGATGTCTTATTTCAGGTTGTCCCCGTAGATGTATGGGGTTTATAGAAATGACAGTTTTGTTTTATCGACTATTTAAATGTAAAGATTAAGATTGGTTGGACATTGAATAATATGTATACACAACTATTCTATTCACTTTTTTGTTTTTTATTTCCAGTGTAATATAGTATAAAATAAACTTACTTATTTTTAATTAACTTTTATTTAGTATAAACGTGGCTTAAATTTAAACATATTTATAAAATAACTATTTGAAAAAAAAAACGGTATTAAATTCTTCAGATAGTGTTTTATTTTGTGAAACAAGTCCTTATTTTACCCAACTATTCAAAAATCATCAAATTCAAGACATAATTATTGTGCGATTTCTTCTTTCTGCGATCTCTAAATTTTTTCAACTCTATAGTTAGGAAGATTGGTCCCCAAACAAGGTCTCTGTCTGCCCGGCGCCATATTGGATCAGTAACAAATGTGGCCATATTGAAAATAAAGACAATGTATAGTTTTATACTAAGGATCACCCTTATATTATGCTTCGTTTACTTTATGATGTCCATTATTTGTTTTTATTTTTAATTTAGATTCTTTTACATTCATTTCATGTAATACTGAAACTGTTATAAATTGTCTCTACTTAACTATCAGACTAAAACTTATAGTAATGTCTAGTATTTTTTGTAATGTTACAATTTAATTCAAATTGAATTTGTTTTTGATATGAATTAAATGTTATACTGGTGGAAAGCATTGCAGTAGTGGGATGATGTTAACTACAAAGTAAAACGAAAATTAACAGTTTATTTAAAGAAGTTAAATAAAACTACTTTTTAACCGGATTAATCGCGTATAATTTATATTTTACATTTTAACTCGACGTTTCGGTGTCTTTGCAGACTGAAAATATAAATTAAGTATACGCGATTAATCAGGTTAAAAAGTAGTTTTAATTAAATTATGAATCGTGAAAACTTAAGGCAATATTATTTGAAAAGATGATTATGTGAAAGTAGCACTTTCCGTATTGGTTTTCTTTTCGGAACTCTTTAAATGATAACTACTAGGTACAATCCACTTGAGATTGTGTCAAGAAGTGATCATTTAATATTGAAGTCAGCATTTTTTTGTTGTGATAAATACCTATAGAGTCCTTTCATACACACAAATTAAAATGAAAATTAGCCAAGACGAAGACATTACAATATACTAAAGGCCGAATAAAGGAGTGGTTGTACGTAGTTGATCAAAGCTCTTGAAACTTTCGAGAAGCAATGGATAGAACTACTGCATTGATTAAGTATATAAAGCTGAAGAGTTTGTTTTTTTGTTTGTTTGAACGCGCTAATCTCAGAAACTACAAGTGGGATTTGAAAAATTCTTTTTGCATTTGATTGCCCATCTCTTGAGGAAGGTTATTTTATCCCGAAATTCCCACGGGATCAAAAGAAACGCGGGTAAAACCGCGCGCGGTGGCTAGTTGAAAATATGCATTGACTTTCATCGCAAACTACGAAAATATAACAAGACGAACGGATCTGAAATTTTGATATTTGTAAATTCATTTATGTTTATCTACACTATAGTTGCTCAACAACGTGATTTAATGATTTTAACATGAAAGTTTATTTTTAGAAAACACGTCTTTTAAAACTTTTTTTTAAAGTAGCACGTAGTTATGAAATCAATATGCCTAAAAATAACTTATAACTATAAACAATCTTCTGTTTGAACTTTACTTGATCAAAATTTACATAGCATTTACCATTTTTTTTATCGATACTTTTAAATGATTTCAACATCTGAGCGGTGTCGATGGTCGCGAATTTTATGCAATACGCGACTTCATGCCAGGGTGTTAATGTGCGAAGATTTCAAGTAAAAACATTTCAATGTGGCACCTGAAGCTTTCCTACCCTCTAACCTAACCACACCCTTCAACATCAATTTCAACTTGGTGTTTGCAAATTCCAAACGCAAAGGATGACGCATAATTTCGGTACCCACCTTCAATAGCCATGTAGCGGATCACCTATAGCATAGATAGTAAGTGACACCGTCGCTCTGATTATCTGTTGCACACCTTAATTAAGGTTGTTTTTTTTTATTTTGTCTTCCGAGATTTCCATTAATTTTATTAGGTTGGTTATCAGCTTGGACTCAGAATCAAGACAGGCGCCATACCAATTCTTGTTCTAGAAGATGAACCCTTTGCAACGATATATCACACATGTCTATTGAGGCGGGTACTAGCTCTCATACAAAGTTATACTTCGTCCTTTAGTTCAGCCGACAAAATGTTATCCATGCTTATAAGTATTCATCATGAACCTTTCTTTTTGAGCCTATTACGAGGTGATGCGGTCCGACAACCAGGTGACAAGGAGCCTTTGGATTAAACGTACCATACAGCATACGGGAGCTTTGGCTTAAGCATATCACAACCCATCCTTTCCTTATACAGGGCCGAACATTGCTTTTCATGATTTACTAAAGTTTAAGGATGATAATTTTCGAATGATACATGTAACCAAGTGCCAAAGTTTGTATCCTTTTCTTAACAGCAACAACATTATATCGATACAAAATAGTAATGGTTTAGCTCCTAACCGATTTTGTGATACTTCCATCTAGTCGACCCTGTGCCTGATCGCATCAGTACCAAACCGTTTGATTTGAACCCCTTGCAAAAGTAACTGAAAAAAGCTCCTTTTACATTTTTCCAAATTCAATATCCCAAACAATACCATCAACTAAAAAAGGATTCAAAAGCTCACAAAACCTAAATTGATTGCCTTTTTTCAATTATTTACATTGAAATAACTGGCAATAAATAGACTTCTGAAAAGGATGCAAATAGGTTTTCCCCGTATTCTAATCTAAACCTTTTCTCGTAGCAAGAGAGATTATTTTCGTTTGAAACGTTTTAAAGGTGGTGTTGCCAACAGTTTTCCGGATAAAATTGGAAAAATATTCGCCATTTTGAAACGACGGAGCGCGGCGGCGCCAATTTGAATATAGATTAGAAAATGTGACGATGTGCAGCGTAATATGTTTTGTAGGGACTAACTCATATTAAAAAAATATATCGATAGATTTTATTTGCTTCAATAGCTTTAAAGTACTATTCATCAAGCTCTATATAAACAATTGGAAAGTAATATTGGTAAAGGCAGTATCGAAATGGTTTTAGGAATAAAAATATCTGCTGAAAAACTTGACTTATCGTATTTATTATTGTGGATACTAATTTAACTATTTGTCTCTTCTACGCTTTGTGCAAAGCAATTACGTACTGCGACAGTGCTATAATCTGCTCTAATGATTAAGATGAAAAACGGACAAAGGGTCTACATCCTGATACTCCTTGAGCTACTAGGTCTAGGCGCGTTAAATTAAATTTAATGAGTAATAAGATGACGGAGATTAACATTGGTGACATGCTCTGCATGCTGGTATTGGCAACAAATCTTGTTTGGGCTAGCTACTCAGAGATGAATACTATGAGACTCATCTTCAGCACAATTCACTCCAAAATTTTAAAAAGTTTGTAAAATAATTACACCATTAATAAAATTATTAATTATTATTGTTTTATTTTAAAACCTCGAGCTCAGAGTCGAATGACATCAGATGAGATCAAGACCAAGTGTGGGTTTAATAGTTAAACTCAAATAATTTAAATATTAATCACGCTACCAAAGAGAAAATGATAAAGATTAAAAAGAGACGGTCCATACAGTCTCTGACCTGTCAAACTTTTGTTCAAAACTTTTTGTTAAGTATGTGAATGCATAAAGATGCTGCCTGTTTATATCTAAACTATTGGTGCAGACTTGATTTAATTTCTTAGAAACGATATCGAGATTTTAATTTCAAGAGGATAATACTAGTAGTCTATTGAGTAACTTGAGAGGGTAAAGTATTAAAAACCTTGCTGCGGTTTCTAGTATAAGTAAATAATTTTGAATTATCCGCAAATGAGCTATTATTTGCACTATATGTTGTTTTAATACATTACATGAGTTGTCAAAAATCTGACAGGTCAGGTATGAACATTACTCTTTAACTACCTCATAATAAAAACATAAAACTATCGACATCGATAATCGACACTGGCCCCTTTCTCTCACGAAATACGTAACACATATGTGTAGGTGTAACTTAGTAATGGATTTCCCTCCCTCTTTGGTATGCGTTCTGCTATTTTTACACGGGGGTAATAAAAACGTAGGGTTACCAGTTTCTGGTTATCTTTAAGGGGAAGTTGAAGGTAAATAGACTTTTGGTTAAATGGCGGTTGGGTTGGATAAATATCTGAAAACAGAGTAGGTTAATTGTGTTTTTTGTATGATTTTTAACTGACTTCCAAAAACGGAGGAGGTTCTCAATTCGTCTGTATGTTTTTTTTTGTGTCTTTGTTACACGATATTTCGCACAATTATGAATCGATTTTATCAATTCTTAATTCATATGATAGAGGATACTTCATAGTTGGTCTCATATAAATTTTATCGAAATCGGTTGGGCACTTAATGGAAAATTTCAAATTTTTGAAACAATATGTATGATTTCGGAGAATGTGACATTATGTGATGACATTATAAGTCGGCCAAAGTTTTGACGTGAAGTCGGTTTTTTTAATGCTCTGCATTCGTTGATTATGTGATCGTCAAATATACCTATCATCATCATCATCACAACTCTTTGTAATGAGCCCACTGCAGGGCATGAGTCTCTCCCCTGGGTGAAGAGGAGGTATAGGCCATAATCCACCAAGCTGGCCCAGAGCTGGGTGGTGGATGCCAGAATTTTCAGGGCGCCTAGATGGCTTCTGACGAACCCTAACGACTACTGTATACAAGTATACAGCACCCGGGACCGACTGCTTAACGTGCCCTCCGAAGCACGGAAGTCGTCGTGAGATATGAATGGTCGGCGGTCACCCATCCAAATACCGACCGCGCCGAACGTTGCTTAACCTGTGATATCGTATGATAAACACAGTAACCACGGCGCCACTACGACTTCGATATATATACCTATATACCCATATATATATATACTATATACGTATACCTATATACGTCTCCAAAAATGTGATGCCAAATAATGAGGGAAAACCATCAAGAGCAAGAAAAATAAAAACTCAAGAGCATCCTCGCAATTTTTTTTAATAAGTATGGTGTAAGTAAAGCATTTGACATTTACATACAGTCCTTCTTTTTGAAATTTGAAAGTCAGAATTTTCTTCACTGTATAAAATATGGTAGATACAATGTAAGCTTGTTATTAGCTGGCTCGGTTACTTACTGATGTAGTTCATACAAAATTGTGTAAATTGTAATATTAATAACTTGTAATATATTATAATAAATTACATAATATAATAAATTGTAATATAATACCCACCTTGGCTTTGAAAGGGTAGTAGAATACAGCTACTAGTCATTTGACGTCATTTTTCCCTTTTTTATTACTTCAAACTTTATAAAAATTAGTCAAAACAAATCAAGATTCATGATACTCCAAGACTCTCCATTGGTCAGAGCTGTATGAAAATTTAGTTTACTTAGAGTCTGGCTAAGGAAAGTAGAACTGGGGGTTTTTGCAAACTTTTTATATGACAGTACTAGCATGAATGTCAAAGTCGTCTGGTGTCACTGTTGCCAATCGAACGGTTGTTGGTGGTTTTGGTAATTGAGATTTTGAAAGTTTCGTAGGTATTTGAAAATGAATAAAAAAATTAAAAAATTGATAATTTCATAATCAATGTACGAAACAGCGGTACCTACCAGTGACTGACGATTAATTACATATAGAATTCATCCCAGTTGCTGGATTCAGATGTTGATTAAAGTGAATAAAAATAATTATTGTATTTTGTTATTTTATTTTTAAACATGATTAATACTAGTTGCCTATCATTTTAATAATAAACTTCTAATCAAAAAGTAAGACAATATCAATATTGTTATTTTTACGATAATTTGATAAACAAAATAATCACATACCAACTTTGTTTAATCCATTTATTTCGTACTATTGTCACTATTTCGTACCATGATGCTATTTTTAAATTCGCCAGGTTTTTCCAGTCTCTACTTTCATTAGCCAGACTATAGTAGATTTTAATGTTATCAGAATGACGTCGCGCTTTTATAATTTACTTTACTTTATTATATGTTGTGTGTCATAGAAGAGTTTTCATTTTAAGTTTAGACAAAGAAAAGTAGTTAATTTATAAACTGTAGATGGCGCTCATGCCAAAGTATTATGTCGAAAATGATTAAGTGAAAGAAAATATAAGAAAAAGTTATAAATGGCCTTCGTGTTACCTCAAAGTTGATATATAAAATTAAAAACCTAGCTGTTTCCCGAAAATGTGGAAATAAAATAAAATAAATACAGTACGACAATGAACATCTTCTCAGTACTATGCCACATACATATCCTCCGCTTTTTTAAATTCACATCAACGTATGGCGCCTGTCTTGATTTTGAGTCCAAGCTGATAACCAACCTAATAAAATGAATCAAAATCTCCGAAGTCAAAATTTCAAAAACATCTTAATTCAGGTGTGCAACAGATAATCAGAGCGGCGGCAGTGTCCCTTAATATCTATGCTATAGGTGACCTGTCTGCTATTTTGACATCTGAACGGACTAAGGATCGGAAGTTGGCGCCATAGTCATTTTGATTCAGGTTACGTATCTTACATGGCTTTGGAGGTGGTTGCCAAATGTATAGTCTGGTCTGTTTTGACGACCGGCTGGTGTAGCGGTAATATAAATTGCCTTCTATGCCAGAGGTCCTGGGTTCGAATCCCGGCGGCGGCGGATATTTGTGTGATTAACAATAATATAATACAGCTCTTCCAAATTAATCTGCGAAAATTAGAAAAGTGAATAAAAAGGCAATATTTATGAATAATTTTAATGTTTAATACATACCACCTGCCCTAAAGTGTTTTCCTTACAAAGTTTCACAATAAATTGCACATAACCTAATCAACAATGGCACAATCACAAAAATCCATTGAGAAACTGGAACAATCAATGACAGCTATGAAGACACTATTCTGTGAGCAGTTAGCAGCTTTTAATGATAAAATTAATCAGCATGAACCTTCTCCAACAATAGCAAGTTTGAGTGCCGAGTTTTCAAGCTTCAAGTCTTTTATAATGAAAACAGTTGAAATTCTTCAACAACAGATAAATCTTCTTGCACAGACTGTTGAAAACATGGAAATGCGCAGCAGGAGAAAGATTCTTCTACTCCATGGTGTATCTGAGCAGCAAAAAGAAGACCTCTCCGCAGTGATAATGAATGTAGTTGTCAATCAATTAAAAGTACAAAAGTTCTCATCTGAGGATATAAGTAGATGTCACCGTATGGGCCGCTTTACATCCAATAAGCCTCGGCCGATACTGTTTAAAGTTCGTGATGTGACCCTACGAGACCAAATCTGGTTTGCCAAGACCAACTTGAAGAATTCCGGTGTAACTGTTTCGGAGTTTTTAACAAATACACGACACGAAGTGTTCATGGAAGCGAGGAAGCGCTTCGGCATCACAAAGTGCTGGACGCGGGAGGGCTCTGTGATGGTGTTGGATTCCAATGACGTCCGTCGCCGAGTAAACAGCATTATGTGACCTCGATGCCATCACTATCTCGTCGCAGCAGTCATTAAAACCAAATGCTTCTAAGCCAGTACCAGTAAAGGAGGCTCTGGTGCCAAGGTCTCGTCGTCCAACTGCGCCCAAAAAGTAATTCGGTATATTTGTATCATTCTATTCTTAGTTATATATTTTCTTTTAACATTCTCCTCAAGATTCCGGAAGTACCTTCTTTTCCCTTGTTTCAAATAACAGTGGTACCTTCTTTAGCTTTTACTTTTTATTTTTATTCTTTGGAAGGTTATTATAAAGATGTAAACAAGCATTAACGCACCCGTTCTTTAATAAATGTCAATGTCTAAACTGTCAGTCAATAGTTTGCAAACACAGGTGCGTTCATTCATATTAATATTGATTATTGTTGCTCATTCATTTACTAAAATATTGTCAATATTCGTAGCCTTCAAAGTATTTTTTTTTAAAGTATTGTATTTTTTTTTTTTCTTTTAATTTTTTGTGTGCAAATGTTTATTTGTTTATTTTTTCTGTATTTTACTCATCAGTAGACCTGTTTATATCATGTGTATTTAAATTCCTTTCAGCACAATTGGTGGGTGGTCAAGATAACTATACTGTTAACGAAATATTTTAATCTAAGTAGTTTTACTTGTATTATTATTATTGTATAAGTACATATATCTTTAATATTATTTTATTTATTTAATTAAGTATGTCAAACCAAAGCAGTGACAGCGAGAATTTACCATTTTTATCTTGTTCCTCCAGTGACAGTGACGATGAAAGCTTTACTGATGTTTCTTCTCTTGCACAAACTTTGGCTACTGAGTTCTCAAATTGTTCTCGTGGATTAAATATAATCCATATCAATGCACAAAGCATTCCAGCCCATTTTCCCGAGATGCTTGCTTCGTTTGACCAAAACTTTATTCACGCTATATTAGTCTCAGAGTCATGGCTTAAACCTTGCTTGCCGTCTAATTCTTATTCACTCCCTGGTTATAATCTTATTCGAAATGATCGCACTGGTGGTGGAGGTGGGGGCGTGGCTATTTATCTTCGTTCAAATTTACCTTTCTCTATAGTTAGCACGTCCCCGCAGCCACCACTTAGTAATGCAGGTGAACATCTATTTGTTGAAGTCCGCATGTCTCACACCAGGGTGCTACTCGGAGTCTATTATAGTCCGTCTATGCGAGTTAATTATTTCAATTCATTTGAAACGCTTTTAGAAGACCTTGTCCCGTTGTATAATCATACTATAATAATGGGTGATTTCAACACGTGCCTCCTAAAGCGGGATTCTCGGTCTATTGCATTCGAAAGCCTCGCTAAAGCAAGTAATCTATCCATCCTTCCCTTAAACGCAACTCATTTTTATCCCCACTCGACGCCCTCTCTTCTGGACCTAATTCTTGTCTCGTCCCCTAATAACATAGCCAAACATGGACAATGCTCAGCGGACGGTTTTTCTTATCATGATCTCATATTCCTCTCATATAAACTTCGTCCGCCTAAAGCAAAGCCTAATGTTATCCTGCAACGTAATTTTGGGGGCATGAATTTAGAGAATTTACGAAATGATGCTCAACAAATAGATTGGTCCGAGGTCATGAACGCCAGTACATTAGATGAAATGGTTAACATTTTTAATAATATCATAACTAAACTTTACGACATTCATGCACCTATACGTACTATCAAAATCAAACATACACCAGCACCATGGATTACAAATGACATCCGCTCAATCATGCACAGGAAAAATGTTTCTAAGTATAATTTCAAACGTAAACCAACCGAAGAAAATCGATTAAAATATGTTGAACTCCGCAATCGCTGCAACAGGTTGTGTAGGGATGCTCAACGCCGTTATATTCATGAATCAGTCGAAAATAAAGACCCATCAAAACTTTGGAAATTTCTTAAAACATTGGGTATTGGTAAGCCTAATAAAAGTCAAATTAATAATAATATTAATATTGATCTCCTGAATCAGTACTTTTGTGATAGTTTTAAACTGAATACTTCAATCAAAAATCACACCCTACATACTCTTTCTTCTCAACCAATTCCCAACCATCCTTCATTTGTTTTTAGTCAATTTTCCTACAGTGATGTTAAGAGAAGTATAATGTCCATCGCATCTAACGCAATCGGTACTGATTGTATTAGTCGCAACATGATTTTGCCTGTTATAGATCAAATACTGCCAGCCATCAGTTATATTCTTAATAAATCTACTGAAACAGGTATGTTTCCATCGGCCTGGAAAGAAGCACAGATTATTCCTTTACCTAAAAAATCTAATCCATTGTCCTTTACCGACTATAGACCAATCTCAATCCTTCCTTTCCTTTCGAAAGTTCTAGAGCGCCTCGTACATGATCAGCTGAATACCTTCCTAGTCCAAAACTCCTTATTAAATTCTCACCAATCTGGCTTTCGACCAGTGTGCCTAGTGCGAGTTTTTTTAACTTCACCATCTCGTTTACGTAAACTTCGTTTTGTATGGGATCGAAACAACGCCAACTAGTGGCACAAATGGGAAACTTAATTCCTGAGTGTGAGTTTTTACATCGTAAACAATCGACTCCCTCGCATTCGAAAGTGAGAACGATATTGCACGTGATTGGTAGTTTGGTAGTTTGAAATGTTTTGTGAGTGCGAGTTGTGTTTTTGACGTTTCGAATAGTAACGTAAACGTAAACGCGTTCGAAAACTTCTCACTTGTATTCTCGCAGTGAGATGGTCGTGAAAACATAAGTTTATTAGTTTTGTTTTGCGTGTTATACTTATTTAATATGTTTAAGGACAAATTGAGTGCAATTATAATGAAAAATATTGGAAAAAGAGCTCGCGCATTTATAATCCATTGGTAGATTTAACCTAAATTACCTATAAGGCTCGATATCGTTTGTTCAAAAAGATGTTAAAATTTTTATTTTAGAACAAGTCTAAAATCGTCACGACGACGGGTTCCTTTGTATTTAAGTAATAAAATAAATTAATTTTTTTATGAAAGTTAAACGTTTCTAGACCTTACTTGATATTTTTTTCATTTATAGGACATATCCTCATTTTAATATAAACATACTTGGCTCACTGTAACCCATTCTTCAAAACTCATAACATAAACAATTTTGCTAACATAAACAAACTGCTATAACCCCAACGATTTAAACAGATATTCGTATTCTATAAGACCCAATATGAGAAATAGTCTCCTAAAAATGGTCGGTTTGTTTCACGAAGCTTACGGACATCACATTTCACAGTGAGTAAACGCGACTCGATTGGTTAGCTTGGGTTGAAACTCGCACTCGCAAGTTTTCGATAGTCGATACGTGTAAAGTAAGCTCGATTAACGCGATGGTAAAGTTATTCGCAAAACGTTTTGCAACTCGCACTAGGCACTCAGGCCATAGTACTGCGACTGCTCTCCTGAAAATAACTGATGATATAAGGTATGGTATGGAAAAAGGAAAGTTGACTGTGCTCTCTCTCCTTGACTTTAGCAACGCCTTT
The DNA here is from genome assembly GCA_944452665.1 of Stenoptilia bipunctidactyla. Taxonomy (NCBI): domain Eukaryota; kingdom Metazoa; phylum Arthropoda; class Insecta; order Lepidoptera; family Pterophoridae; genus Stenoptilia; species Stenoptilia bipunctidactyla. Next base: position 14,569,675 of record OX101744.1, read on the forward strand.
AACAATGTTGACTATGACATTCTTATTGAAGTCCTCCGTTCTCTTAACATATCTCCTGTGGTTATTGATTGGTTTCAAAACTACCTGTATGGTCGCCGGCAACGTGTCTTGGTCGATAATGTGGCCTCATCATGGTGTGATCTATCTGCCGGTGTACCTCAGGGCGGCGTGCTATCTCCGTTACTCTTTGCTATCTTCATAAATTATATTTCTGCTAATTTAACTTCTTCCTACCATCTGTATGCAGACGATCTACAAATTTACAGCCAGGCTGCACTTCACAACCTACACGAAGCTATCGCTACCATTAATGAAGACTTTGGTAAAATAAGCGAATGGAGTAAAGCTTTCGGCCTCAGGGTAAATCCTAATAAAACCCAAATTATTGTTATTGGTAGTTCAAGGATGATATCAAACATAAACTTTTCTCACCTGCCTACGATATCTTTTGACAGTACCCAAATTCCTATCAGTTCCACCGTAAAGAACTTGGGGGTTGTCATGGACAGAACACTAAGTTGGGATCCGTGGCTGTCAGAAATAAGTCGCAAAATATTCGCATCTTCGGCATCTCTCAGAAAACTCCGAAACTTTCTTCCTACAGCCACCAAAACTACGCTTGCACAATCACTCCTTTTGCCAATCCTGGACTACGCGGACGTCTGCTATCTCGATTTGACAGAAGTCCAGCTAAATAAGCTTGAGCGGCTTCAAAATTTCTGCATTCGGTTTATATTTGGCTTGCGCAAATATGACCATGTATCTCATTTTCGCACTAAACTCAAGTGGCTTCCTATCCGGCTCCGTCGTAACTCCCATATACTATCCATCTTATACTCCATATTATTTAGTCCCACGACCCCTCAATATCTTAAAGAACGCTTCCAGTTTCTCCATCTCTCTAATAATTTTAATTTGCGTTCGTCCAATACGCTCCAACTAATGACACCTGTACATACCTCTTCCTTTTATGGCGACTCCTTCACAGTACAGGCCGTCAAATTATGGAATTCTCTGCCCGTTGCGATACGACATGCAAAATCTCTCCCAATATTTAAGTCACAAGTTTATAATTATTTCTTGTCAATGTCAGCTGCTATGGAATAATGTTTAAATATATCATGATATTTATTATTTCTTTGATATTGTATTGTATTTATGTATTATATACCTATATATTGTATTATTATTTAGATATATAAATATACGCCGCACCACCTTATTACAACAATTTTAGTTATTCTTGTCCATCCTAAGGTTGCCTGGAAGAGATCGCTCTTAGCGATAAGGCCGCCCATTGTACCCTATTTTTTTTTTTTTTTTATGTTTTTATTCTTACTGTATTTTATAATATGTGGTGTGCAATAAAGAGTTTTGTATTGTATTGTATTGTATTAGTCGTCAAGTCATGGATGTTTATATGTTTATTTAAGTTTATTCTAATAAAAAGTATGTATTTATTCAATATGTATGTTTATATATTTCTTAAGTATATCAGTTATCTAGTATCCATAACACAAGTTCTTTAAGAAACTTAATTTGGGCTAGCTAATGTTGTGTGAGTGTCAGAAATATTTATTCATTTATTTATTATTTATTACATTTAGGACCGTATAGCTCTGAACGGACTAACGATCGGAAGTTGGCGCCTTAATATTTTTAATTCAGGTTACTAAAACCTATCTAACGACGTATCTTACATGGCTATTGGAGGTGGTTACCAAATGTATAGTCTGACATTTAAGACTTCATAGCTCTGAACGGACTAACGATCGGAAGATGGCGCAATAGTAACTTTGATTCAGGTTACTAAAACCTATCCATCGACGTATCTTACATGGCTATTGGAGGTGGTTACCAAATGTAAAGTCTGACATTTAGGACCTTATAGCTCTGAACGGACTAACGATCGGAACTTGGCGCAATAGTAACTTTGATTCAGGTTACTAAGACCTATCTAACCGCGTATCTTACATGGCTATTGGAGGTGGTTACCAAAATTATAGTCTGACATTTACGACCTTATAGCTCTGAACGGACTAACGATCGGAAGTTGGCGCCATAGTAATTTTGATTCAGGGTAATAAGACCTATTCAACGATGTATCTTACTTGGCTATTGGAGGTGGTTACCAAATGTATAGTCTGACATTTAGGACCTTATAGCTCTGAACGGACTAACGATCGGAACTTGGTGCAATAGTAACTTTATTAGTTACCAAAATTATGCGACGTCCTTTGGCATAGTGATAGTATACAATCTGGAATAGCACATAGGCTACTTTTTATCCCGATATTTATAACATATAGTCATGGCCAATAAAACCTTATTACACGCGAACAAAGTCGCAGGTAAGCCAGCAGTTAAAAAAAATCATAAACAATCATATTTTTATGCCACTTACTTAAAAACGACTGAATATTTCCCACCGACAAAAGTGTTACATCCTTCATAATCCCGTTAACATAAAAAGCTGTTTTAAGTTTACCGACATAGGTGCCGACCTAAGTAGCCACCTACCGCTATGCGAATCACTTAGGCAAGTGGAAGCTTTCAAGCACATCCTATTTGTTAAGCAACTGTTTTTGCAAATGAAAATAAACATTGAAAGTCGTAGCAAAAGGTTTAATTTACGATCGAATTGTTTAAAAATTAAAGATTTGTTTGAGAAGGGTCGACTTAGAATAACTATACCACCTTTTTTGGATCTTTTTTTCACCTGGTGGTAAGTGAGAATGAGGTTGAAGATGCGGGCTGAGGAAAGAACTGGCTCTTCATAAAATACTGCCGGAACACATCACCGCCGGAGCGGTAATATTTTGGCGGCAGATTTTATATAAAGGGTGGTCGCTAGACAGTCGGGTCCTAATGGGATCCTACTACCAAGCCCATTAGTCGCCTTTGACGAAACCTTTTCCAGGTGCGCAGTGGGGCTATTCTAAGCTATCCAAGTTTTCGTCCCTTGGTATCCGTTAAGTTGGACTAGCAACCATAATACATATTTTTGTAGCCAAGATAACATACCTAAGCATATTAAACATTATGCTATATTTTACTTTTAACATGTTACAAGAGTCTTTTTGATACTATCATAAAAGCTTCAGACAGTAGGTATTAAAGAAATAAAGTAGTTATTTATGATCTGCATAGGATATAGTGTTGTAGGGTACTTTTTTAATTTTGAAAGTATTTTAATATGGTAGATACAATAACTTTCATAAAAAAGAAACAACTGCATAAACAAATAAATAAAGTTTCCATTTGCAAAATGCGCTTATAATGCAGGTAAAAACAAATATAGATACAACACGAAAAAAAAAAACAAATTGATCTCTACATCATTGCAATAAAGGTTACGATGAGTTAGTCTCAACATGCAGGCGGCAGTACTATACAGGCTGCAAATATTAATGAGAGCCCAATGTGTGTCTGTTTAAAGACAAAGGTGTTCAAATATTTACTTCGGCGTATGAAAGACGAGCTAATCTGTGAGAATGCCAATTCGTCTTGAGTTTCATACACTATGTGAGTGTGGTTGGAGGCGGCATGGTTGTCGAAACATGGATAAGACCGACAAAAACAATATCAAGTAGGTATTAATCATATATTTTATATCAATTTTGAGAGAAATTTACCATCATCCTCATAAAATCGACTAGAAAAGTGTAAAAAATTATGTTTGAGATTTTTGTTGAGGCAGTCTTTCATAATAATGAAAGACTACCTTAACCCAAACGTATAATTTAACATTACACCATTATGTTCTCAATGATGAGAATAAATCTAATCTGATCGAAAAACTCTGATAACATGTCCAGTAAACTTTCAAAATATTTTAAAACACATGGAGTATTTTATTAAAAAATTGAACTGTCTTATCCACACTACATAAGTCGGCATGTACAAAGCGGATAGTGGCGCTATAGGCGCTTAGCACAAAGATAACAACTATAGGCCTGAGATAAAACGCCTCCTCGTCACTATACCATCAAACCACCGGTTGCTATATTTAAACTGATATGGTTAACAGCTCAATTTTAAATATTACGTTTGAAAATGAGTTTATTTATTCATAATTTATTTCCAAGTTTTTACCTTTTACTTTTTTTAAAGGATATTTAACTACACTTATCTCAATTTTTCATTGAAATACATTTAATTAAATTACCTAGTTCACCAATTGCACAAAGTGCACTAAGTTATTTTTTACTTTAAAATACATTCTGTGGTTTTTAAATTTAAGCTCAAGTAAGTGACGAGCATGCTTTTTGTTTTGTGTTTTTTTTTTCTTTTTGAATATTTCTAGTACAAGCCTTATAATTAAACTCTTTCTTATAAAAGCATTTTACCAATTTAGGTTTTAAATTTATTACTGGCGAAATAAAAGTATTTTAAAAAACTTCAGTTTCTCTTCCAAGAAAAAAATACAGTGCTTCGAAGTATTGTCAAATGCATCCCAGACACTACAGATTCAGCAATATATAAATTTATTTAAAATCATTGGAATATATGCATTAGGTAGTTTTCCCACAGAAATACAGTTATGTTTGATATTTCATACAGAATGTTAAATTGTTCTAAACATTGACAGAGTAGGGGATAGTCACGCCGTTTGCTGAGAAATTGTAGAGTAGACTATCTGCAGAGACTTGAACTTTTTTTATTAAAATTTTCCTTTAAAATGACAAAATACAGCATAAAACTAGTGTTGTACTTCTCTTACTTATTTTTAAAGCATATTTTAGTAATATCTGATAGTTTAGCATCCGTTAAAAATATTAATTGTAGTATTAACAAAGTATTTTTGGATCCTTTAGTAAATAAATTCGAAACTTGAAAAAAAATATCCTATCAAAAAGTAGTGCCTAACAGTGCATAATTAAGTTGCAAATATAGGGACTTAATTTAAAATACACAAGATAATAGGTACTACATCAGAACGATTTATTACATATTTTTTCGTCAACTCGTCCAAACTTGAATGTAAGTTATTTTATCATTAATTTTATCTTTATAAGAATATGCAATATAATAATAAACTTTACTTTATCCAAATCCCCGCCACCAAACTACTTTCTCCGCGTTTTAATTTTGGTATTCAGAATTTGAACTTTTGACAAATCCCACAGAAATTTTTCTTCAAGTATTAAATAATGGTATAAATATAGATAATAAAGGTATAATATCGATACTGAAAAATTGAGTTTTATCTCTACTTTTCCCCTACTCTGCACAAAATATCAAATGGCCATCAATCTACAGCGTGATTGTTTAATCAAAGCGCAAACATTTGCCGAGAGCTTAATGCTTTAAATACGCTAAGCGCCGGCGTTTGCGGGGCGTTTTTGTTACACCCTGTGTAAGTGGTTTTTTTGGGGTAAAATTTAAACAGGGTTTCAAGGGTGGTCTGTGTCGAATTATGAACTTTCTCAGATGTGAGGGTAGTTTGTTGAAAAAAGATAACTTATTGTAAGTACATCCTACTAAATGAGTGTTAGTGTTGTTTATTTATAATATGTGTCTTCATACTTAGTAATTAGATTATTCTATCAATATGCATAGAAGATATTGTTCACAAACTACTCGTAGAAAATCTCAACCCAAAATATTAGACAGATGTCTTAGAGAAAAGCTTCGTTGAGATATAAGCATAGCTTACATCTATTTATTTATTAATTGGAGAAAAAACAGATATTTACAATGTTGGTTAGTGAAATAAATACATATTTATTCTAGTGTTAATTGTAATGTCCCTGACATTCTCACTAAGTAAACAAAGAATCAATAAATAATGAGGACTAAACTTATGGATAATAATAATTACAAAACTAAAGAAAAAAAAATTAATTAAATATCAAATACAAAATCAAATAATTATTTCAGTATATCATCAAACATGATGATATATGAAATAATAATGACATGATGATATATGATATATTTGATCAAAGACAAATGAGATGAAACAAATTATAAAAAAAAAACGTATTTTACAAAAAATTATGACCTATACCTATTTCATTCTAAATCAAGTATCAGAAAAGCCAGAAAGTCTCTCGTTAATTTCTTTTTTAAGACCATGAACGGTTGTATTTGTTGTTGTATCTATTATTTTATTTATAAAAGTTTTGATGCGAATGTGGGGCTACATGTTTTATGAAGAGGTGACTGAATATAAAGTTAACATCAGGCGATATAAAGCAACGACCAGTCGAAGATGATCAAATGATTTCACGAAAGAACTGGCTCTATACAGGGTCCGCCTATAATAGTCAATTATATTTTAATGGCAGATTAGGAATGATGAGTAGGTCTGAATTTCGAAAAAAAAAACATTATTTTTAATTATTATTCATAAATTAAAATTCCAAAATTCTTCTCTGTGACTAAAATTGAAGATTAATCTACATTTTATGACTACAAACAGTTAGATGGAAACGTTTTTATTACTTGATATGTAGCCATAAACTACAGATTAAACTTAAATTTTGTTCACTTAGAAGGAAATTGAAATTTTAATTTATGAAAAATATTCAAAAAAATATAAGTAATAAATATTCAAAATAATATAATTTTTTTTCGTAACTTTGACCCACACATTATTCTTAATCTGCTATTATATTACTATTATAAGGCGACCCTATAGATATAAACATGATAACTGCAGCGATAAAGTTTAGTTAAGACACCTCACGACATGTTTATCTTAAGGCTACAGGACTAAATATAAATGAAAATCATCTTTAACCCTTTCAAATAATTAAAACGGTTTTTATCTAACTTTCCCCGCTTTATTTCCTTAACCAAACAGGTTACATAACCGCCAAATAATCTAATGTTAAATTTCAATGAACCAGCATCAAACCACAGATTACACAACTTCAGAAGATGCCAACAAAGCCTAGAATACCTAGACAGCCTAGACCGAATGCTCGCTCTAGTGTAAAGATAGGCTGTAAACTAAAACCTAACATGGCTCAAGGCTTCACTTAGAATATTATGATCGCTTCGCCACTTTGGTTTAGCCTTTGTGTTTAGCTAAGGGTCAATTGCAACAATGGACTTTAGCTGATAGTTATAGTGGCTATAGCTGTCATTCATTTATAGACAGTGAAAATTTTCGCGTTAAAGTTCAAATAATGATTTGTTAGTGCTGAAGTGTGGGAGATGGAATGTGTATTAAAAGTGCGTCTTTGTAATCCGTTTTTACTTATAAAGCTGACAGTAGGCTATGTGATATCAAAGTCAAAGTCAAAAGAATCTTTATTTCGTAAGTATTTAAATACATTTGAAATAAGTAACACAATTTACAAATTGAACTGAATCTACCACCACTTCGGAAAGTCGATCTGTTGAGAAGAAGTGGCAAGAAACTCAACAGCAATCATGTTTTAGTATAATACCATGTTTAACTTATATACGCTAATATGTTATACAGAATAACATGTGATTGAGAGCATAGGAGATTATACCGTAACTGCGAGTTATATCAAAAAACTTTTAACTGATATTGAAAGAACTTTGCCTAATGTGAAAAATAATATCAATAACTTTTTTTAACGTAAAAAAATATTTCTTCACCTGCTAAAATACATTTAATATGAGTTTTGTAGACAGCCAATTAGATAACTGAAACTTTGGTTTCCTTGGCACCAGCAAGGCCGAGTCAGCTTGGTCTAAACTGACTTTCATCTCTTCGTCACCCAGGGAAAGTCAATCGCTCTGCATTCGGCTCATCAAAAAGGTTATCCGTGGTATAGTGGTCGAGTGTTTGGCTGCGGCTTGAGAGATCCAAGTTTTGGGACCGAGCCGGACCAGTTAAGTTAACTTTTTTGGGTTTGGTTATATACTAGGATACCCTTACTTCCACTGTGTTTTGTCACTTTGGTCTACATATCACAAGCAAATATAAAAGTAACTATGGGGCCACATAAGTTGATGTATCAGTTTGCGTTGTTTATTTAGAACAAAGATAAACTAACGAAACTAGCAGCAGATCAAAAATATACATTATATAAACACATAAGCACATAAATCATTAAAATAGCGCCTTAGATAAGATAGGTCCGTTTACTTAGCCGGTGAATTCACAAATACATACCTTACTTAGGGCGTCAACCGGAAGTGGAGTTTTGCCGGAAGCTACATCATCGTACATCATACATTGCAGTTGGTACTTGTACATAATATTTTAAGTAAGAATGTGTGGAAGTGTGAAGAAACAATGATACTGAAGGTATGAGGTGTTGAATATATTAGCATTTTAATGTTAATGTTTCTTTGAGTACCTAATTTATAAGGTGGAATTGTTATGTATAGAATTGTTTGAATTTTTTTGAGGTTATTATTGTCTGCAGTTGTCTCGATTTACTGCAGAAGATGTTGTTAATCGAATTTTATTGCATTGTTACTAGAAACTTCGCGCATAGCTTTTGTTTTTTTTTTTTTTTTTTTTATATTGTAAGGATAGGACGTTTGTCTTCCATGCCACCTGATGGAAAGTGCGCATGAAGACTATGGTGTTACACGTCCATCCACGAGAAACCTATTCACTCGACACTTAAAAGTTCCAGGACTGTAGTGGTCAGGAAAAACAGACGCAGGCAGATTGTTCCACACCTTGGCAATCCGTACCAAAAAGGAACTATCGAAGCGTTTTGTTCGACTTCTTGGTATATCCACTATATACGGATGGAAGTTCTGTCTGCGTCTGGTAGTCCGGTGGTAAAAAGGGGTGGGTTCAATTTGGTCAAAAAGAGCACTCGCACACTCACCAAAATGTAGCCGATAAAAGACTGTCAAACAAGCAACCTTACGACGATGCTCCAGCGTCTGCAATTTTTTATTTGTAAGGTTGTTGTTATTTATGAGTTTTCGGGCTCTTCGGTCAACAGAGTCTAGCGCTTCGAGCTGGTATTTGGCAGAACCATCCCAAAGGTGACTACAGTACTCCATGCAAGACCTCACTTGGGCTGTGTATAAGTTGAGGAGCCGTTCAGGGCTGAAGTACCGCCGGACCTTCGAGATGATACCCAATTTTTTGGAAGCCGTTTTTGCCATAGACTCAATTTGTTGTCCGAAGTTTAATTTGGACGTTATAGTGACGCCCAAAAGCCCTAGTTGATCGGTGATGGGAACAGATACATTCTGGAAAGTGGGCGTAAGAGTAAAGGTGCTCTTTTTTGCGGAGAATAGACACGCTTGTGTTTTGGAGGCGTTGAATTTGACCAGATTAGATTCGCCCCAATCGGACACATTCCGCAAGGTCGAATCAACGCGCTCAATCATAGACTCTCTCAAAACCTGGATTTCATGGGCGCTCGTTCGCGCATTGGATATATATCTCTCAACAACAGTGCTGTCATCAGCATATCCAATAATGCCTGGTGTTAGGAGGTCATTAATGTGCAGCAAGAATAAAGTTGCAGAGAGAACAGATCCCTGAGGTACTCCGGCATTAATTGCCATTAGGTCAGAGGAGTAGCCGTCTAAGACTACTCGAATCGACCGTTCCCTCAGAAAATCAGATATCCAGTCGCAGAGCCCGGTCGGTATGCCATATGCTGGAAGCTTGCTTAAGAGACCATCATGCCAGACCACCATGTTATCTACATACCATGCATTGTAGATTGAAAGGGACACTAACTTTTTTATTTCTTATGTGCAGACGACTTTGCAGTTTACCAACTGCATATTTATCGCCATCCTTTAAATAGAACACGAATTAAATAAGTCATGAACGACTACGGGGTCTGCAAAGACACAGAAACGTCGAGTTAACAAGTAAAAAATAAATTATACGCGACAAATCCGGTTAAGAAGTATTTTATTCCAATTAGGAATCGTAAAAACTTATATAGACAATATTATCACCACCCAAACATAAATTCCTTCATCATGCCCAAGGAACTACTGAGAACTACCAACGGTAGTGTTGCCATCCCTGAGCGCTGCAAACCCTGGCAAGTTTTAACTCTTAATGCAAATAATAACTCTTGGTGCCAATAATGACGACCACTTTGGCGATGGGGTAAGCCGGAACAAGAAAAAAAATGTTCCGTGTCTGGGTGTTTATCTTGTTTATCTATTTATATGTATGTATATTCTAGGTTCCCCCCTAGTTCGCTACGTGGTATCCCATAACACAAGCTATGCTTACTTTGGGGCCATGTAGGTAGTTGGTGCGATTGTCTGGGGATTTATTATTTATTTATTTAACTCTTTTTTTAAACCGTGACTAGACCTCCATCTTACCTGGTAAGATGGAGTCCTACTATTCTACGCTGCTAAAAAGAATAGAAAGGCATATTTTACCCACATAAAACTCTTTATAAATGATTTATAATAATAGTGATCCTTGTTTTTCTTCACATTCCTGTTTATTTCATACCAAACAGAGATGGTTTACTTTCTAAATGACTACGTTGATACGTCATTGAATATTGTTTTATCCTACAAAATACCAAAAGGGCCATTATTGGCGCATCAGCATATATAGAGCGAAATTATTCTAATATTATTTTGATATTATGTTGATGGTTAGTTCGAAAATAAGATTATGTAAAATCGAAATTCATAAATATGTTATTGTGAATTTTGCTATCAGGATACGAGCATTATTTATACAAACAGTGCTTTTCGAGAAATATTCTTCTTAAAGGCTTTTGTTTTATTTTTCCAGGGACTTTTTCAGTTCAATAAAACGAACTAAAATCTTATTTCTATTAGTATCCAAAATAAAGTTTAATTTGAAAAAAGGGTGTGTTATTCTAACTTACTAATATTATAAAAAAAGTACTTGTGTGAGAATGGGTGAATGAATTCTTGTAAGAGTTTGGAGCACAATCAATGAATAGAACTGACTCATACAGATACCTATGCCGTAGTCTGGAATAATAGGCAAGATCTTTTTATGGTTATATTTTCACATTATTGGGATCTAAGGCTGCAAACTGAACGGCAGCGACAGCGGCGCGGGCAGCGACGCGGGGATGGCCCGTTCTCGACGCAAACGGGCGCTCGAGCGATTTGTCGCGGTTTCATACAAACTCAATACTTTCTATAGTGTCGCGGAAATCGCTATCCGCGCCGCTGTCGCTCTCGCTGTCGTCCTGTTTGCAGCCTAAGTGACTAGAAACAAAAGCTCCAAGTATAATAATATTAAGGTTTGCGAGGTTAAATCGTTTAGTAACACAATAATCTAGTGTAAAATTGTATATTTTTCTAAAACTTAAGTTTGTATTGCAGCTTGTTTACTAATAATCTAACACTAAATATCACACATTTGACAACAAGGAGGTCAAACAAGGTTTTTCGTCCTTAGTCCTTAGCCACTAATTTGATTCCACATAATTATATTTACCACCTATTTGCCCACCAAATGGCAAATATAAAATTAACAATACCAAATTAACAAGCTTTCTGATCGTTAAAATACATAAATGTAAAAGTACATATCACACATTTTCAAAACGTAGGTACAGTCGAGTCTAATAAGATGTATAAATTTTCATTGGAATTTGAGCCTTATCACAACCATATAAGTTGCGAAGTGTGTACTTATTAATTCACGTGACCGTACATATATCAAAAAAAAACAGTGTTGAAAAAAGAACAGTAAAAGAAATAACTATTTCACAATAGATTTTCTTTCCAGATACGTTAACAATTTCAAGGCACTCTCAGCCCGATTACAACCCCGAGGGAAATCACACCCTGTATGCAAATACTTCTTCTATCCATTTACAATTATTGGCAGATTTACTGTTCCAATTTATGAATTATTTGCTTTAACTTTAGAAATGGGGTGTTTATTACATATGTATTTTATTTGAGCTTTTAATATTTTACTATCGTCACGATCATGACGCTTCCTACAATACCGACATATCAACCACAATACCGACTACAATATAATCATATCAAGTAAAAACTAAACTTTTCGGTACCGACGCGCAGTTTTAGGATTAATAAAATATTTGACACATCAAAAGTCAAAGTCAAAAGAATCTTTATTTCGTAAGTATTTAAATACATTTAAAATAAGTCAAACAATTTACAAATTGAACTGAATCTGCCACCACTTCGGAAAGTCGATCTGTTGAGGAGAAGTGGCAAGAAACTCAACAGCAATCATCTTTTAAAATTACACAATAACAATTAACAACCAGGGAATCCCATCTTCTTGCATCCGGATATCTTATAGTAAAACTTTTTATATAACACTTATCCTTAAATCTATCGAAGAGTTAATCTTAAATATTTTGGAATTTTATTATAAAAGCGTACACATGAACGAGTTGGTTATCTTCTGGAGTCTAGTTGCAACCAATTACAGAAGAAATTCGTTTCCGCAGCGAGCTTGCAACAACATCAACAGACTTGTCAATAAAGTAGACATTGATATTTTCAATACTAGGCTGCCATAGCGAGAAAGACACTCTGATTTTTTGTTTAATACATAGCAATATTTTTATATTTTATTTTTGTTTTGCATTGCGAAAGTTAAGAAACTTTAGTAATTAGTTTAATTTGTTTCGTATTCTTGATTTATGTCATTGCTTCATTGAGTGCTTACACGTTTTTGTTACATTATTTCTATAAGTGTAAACATATTTTTCTTTCATTGTATTTATAAAGATAAATGTATTTAGTTCTAGTTTGCCATATTCAAATAAAACATACATACATACATAACTTCACTCCTGTATCCCTAATGGGGTAGGCAGAACACCAGAGGCTATAAAATCATCTGATGTCACGTTTGACAAATTTGGAGGTATTATTATGACGGAGAGAGACTATAGCAGTAACAGGGGGTCAGCCTGTCGCCCACAAAAACGCCGATAAAACCTCCGTCCCTTTACTGACTTTTACAGTTTGCCCGGAAGAGAAGCAGCTGGCCATTCTATGTTTATTCTATGTTTTTCTTTCGCTCCCAGTCCAGCAGTTCAAATAAAAACAAAGTAATAAATAAATTTGTTTAATAATACTGCCAATATTACAGTTATATCCATCATGAAAGTGCACATTCCTATTTTTATGTTAAAGCTGTATAGATAGTAAGTAAAGATGGGTTCAAAGATGATGAGAGACACGGGCTTAAGAAGGCTGACTCTACATAATACATTGTCTGAGCACATCACCGACGGGGACGGTATATTTGGCAGTAAATGGTAATGGCTGCGACATGATATTGGCAAGCACGAATAGCTGTCTTCTGTTTGTTTGTTCATGTCATAGCAGAGCTGTATTTCTGCCAAATTGTACCTATAATTAGCACTTTTTACAAAAGAGTGCCGAGAGTTTATTTTCCGCCGGCGTTTTTGTCCTCTCGGATTACCTAGGGTTCTACTTTCATTTCGTTTTTTAAAGCCGAAGAAGTAGTAGTAGACAACACTAAGACATTGGTGGATAATGGGCGATCATTAGATGCAAACTTCTCGACGGAGGCCTCCCCCAGGATTTGTCATGTCGTCCGGACCCGCGCCGCCCTCATCCAGCGTTTGACGTTCGTCAAGCGTATAAAATTACCTACTACGAATAAAAAGTTTTAATTTTCATTAATTTTCATTTTCAAATGTAAAAAGGGCACTGTGAAAAGGTGTAACTTCAAAACGCACTGCCCATTTCCCGCGTGCCCCTCACGATACACTCGCTCGTAGGCTAATTTATACACTGTAGTTAGTTGGCCTGCGAACTGCGAAGGGATTTTACTTTTCAAGTAGTGATATGAAAGATAGTGAAGACTATAATAATCTGAACGTACAACTAGGAAAATTATCCGGTAACGTAATTATTATTATATCAGCCCAGTTCCACTGCTGAGCAAAGTCCTCCCACCATTTTTTCCATTCCTCTCTATTTTTTGCTGTTTCCTTCCACGAAAACTTAAATCATGTAATCACATCTTGCTATTTACGTTTAGGTCTGCGCAGGCGCCTCTTAGAGTTGGTAACGTAATGAATAGTGAAAACTTAAGACTTTTTAAACATAGATCATTTAACACAAATATCTAAACCTACAATCTTAGACGTCAGTTAAAAGATCAACCTACGGGCCAGCTCATTAGTTCTAAATAAACGTTAAAACGCTATTAATCGATTAAATCAAACGCTGTGATAAACGTGATAAATTACTACTCACTCTAAGCTTGCTTAAACCATACATTTACATATCACATCCGTTATTTAAAACGCTGAAATTTTATTACAAGACAATATAAAAATTTAGTAATTACTAAAACCTGCTATCGTATGTTAAACCGCAGCGTACTTAATTAAGAAATTAAGATAAGAAGCAGAACACAAATAAAGTATTTTGTAATCTATTCCGGAAATCATTTGGATCGGAAGCTATCAGAAAGGAAAGTTGTTAACTACTGCTTTTGATCGTTTTGGAAATGTATGCGGATTTTAATAATTGGGTAATTGATTATAATAACTTATATTAAAATGTTTATTTTTAAGATTATGTAGTAAAGTAGGGTTTTATTTTTTAGAACTTGTACATTTTATTAATCATCATAACTTGTGAGCATAATTTAGTTAGTTATACGAGGAAGAAAAGAGTAAAATTATTGGATACATATTATTTAGACTTATAATATGTATCCATATGATTTTTTTTTTTCATGAGATGGTAAATTTATACTGTACTTTGTATTAATTCATATAACTCTGACTGAAAAAGAGTGCCAAGAGTTTTTTTCCGTCGGTTTTTTTGTCTCTTGGTCTACTGTTATATTATATTTAACAACTATCAACAACTACTTAGTTAAAGCTGAAGTATATGATGACGTCATCAAATGCTCTGTATTGAACTTATGATAAATAAAACTTTTTGATTTGATTTTGATTTATGAAAGTTCTACTAAAGATTTGAATTTAGATTATCAAAGTCTTTGAAATGAGTGTCGTTCAGCAGCAGATATACACTTTATTTATCGGTAGTTACTCTTGATTTTATAATATTTTAGTTGACTGACTTGAGTTGCATATAAAAAATAATTAAACCCAACCTTTTTATTATGTTCCCATAAATGCAAAGAATATTTCTTTACTTTGTCACCGGAAGGAGCGGCTAAAATCAAATCAGGTATCTTCATACATTATGAAAATTGTTCGTTGTGTTTTTGAATCTAATAGATTTTTTGAATTAGGAACATCATCAATGTTGCCAAAAGCGGCTTTACATTTAGTCTATATAATTTATTTCCCGGCTTATACCCATGTTCGATAGTTAGTTAATTTATTACCAAAACAAGGCCAAGTCGCTAGGCTTTCGTTCTGGAGTTTGAAATTTGCATGCTTATTGATGCTAACTCAATTATTATTTATAGCTTTAATATCGTTACTAGGTGTTTTATTTAGTTAGATTTGTTTCATACTGTTTTTGACATTTTTGTATTTATTTTACCCTAACTTCTGACACTGAATAAATATTATAAAATATAGTTAGTAGTTCTACTTAATATAGCTTTTTAATGACGATATTGTTTCTAAAATCTAGGTATTTACTCAATAAATACAAACAAATACAGAAGTTCACATTTTAATATACCAAACGAAGCCTAGACTCATATCTAAGTTTCTACATGTTGGCGATAACGATGAGTTTGCGATATTAAGATGTTTGTATGACTTCATGGTAGCGGAAGTGTGTTGGTAGTACTGTTAAAGAGGGCGCTAAATGCAATAAATGACTGACATTCGATTGCAGCGCCATAGGTTATATCTTGAAGTAGGGTGATGGCAAGTGACACATATACGTACGGTTAGGAAGGCTAGGCGTGCGGACGTGTCTCAAAGGGACGGTTTATAGTAGCTCGGTATTAATTGGTTTTAGCGTTGTAATGGTAAAGTAATAGCGGAACGTAACAGCGAATAAAGATTGTATTGTGAATAAGCCGGTATTATGACCAAGCCGACTTTCTCAGGACTGAGTAACTGCCTTGTGATTATTTCTATCGTGTTTAATAAGCTTCATCGCTCACATACAAAATCTACAAAATGGAACAATATTTAAAAACACAAACTTTGATCCTATGATCAAAAGCCGTCAAAAAACATCGATGTTTCCTTTACATTTTCTAATGCCAATAGTTTTTATCACGTCTATTTCGAACAAGACAATCTCGTTCTAAATTCAAAACGCACAACAAAATCCAGTAGTAGCGGTCCTCGTTTATCACGAAGTTAGATACATAAATTTCAATTAAACCGAAGGTGTCATAATGCGATCACGAATATTATCTGGCATCTGCATGAAAACTCATTATGCGGCGAACTTTATTACTTATTTTATTGTGACAGCGAAGTTGCCGCTTTGTCATGCTAAACATGGCGGCGGAATCGACTGTTGACAGCTTGGTTTTTTTAGGGTCCCTAAGGATATATGGCAAGGTTGTTTGTGTGCGGAGTTTTTTTTTCGTTAAGTTAGTGATTTAATAGCTGTGTTAGGAAATATTAAATCCGAATTTAGTAGTGGTTTTATATCAGATTTTTGACAGCTCATGAAATGTATTAAAACAACATATAGCTCATGTTCGGATAATTTCAAATCATTTACTTATATTAGAAACCGTAGCATGGCATTTAATATTTCACCCCCTCAAGTTACTCAAGAGACTACTAGTATCATCCACTTGAAATGAAAATCCCGACATCGTTTCTAAGAAATTAAATCAAGTCTGCACCAATAGTTTAGATGCAGCTTTTGACAATATCATCTTTATACATTCACATACCTAACAAAAAGTAGTTTGACAGGTCAGAGACTGTATGGACCGTGCACATTGCTCTTTGAACAATTTATGAAACGGAGGCTTAATTTAGCTCTAATATTATTAGAGCTCTATCGTGGCTTATCGAATAGACCAGATACTTTTAAGCAAATCTTTGTAGGTACTTGTTTCGCCTATCAAAAATAAATCTGAAATATATCTAATAAAATTTTAAGTATAGCAGTTTTTAAACTTACCTATTTTCGTTCAACCATCAATATTTGGTATTTGAGAAAAAAAATATAATCCTGTAAGTAACTATGATTTACGACATATTGTCCGAATAAACGGTTGACTTATGGTAACTAAGTATTATTTAATATGTCTAAAAATGTCCAATAAATGAATAACTTTTAATGAAAAAGATTGCAATTAAAGGAAACTATAAGGCTGCAAACTGGACGGCAGCGACAGTGAGAGCGACAGCGGCGCGGGCAGCGTCGTGGAGAATATTTATTTATTTATTCTTTATTGTACATAAATATTTACAGAATAAGTTTATAACAATATGATAGAGTACAATTGGCCTTATCATCAAAAGATGATCTCTTACAGGCAACCTTTTCACAAGATAAGGACAATTACCTTAGTGATAACAAAAAAAGTTAACTTATAACTACATAGATATAACTACCTATATATATAATGTATAGATATATACATAGTATAGATATATAGGACTTTTACGAGATACTTAACCAGGGGCGGTAGGGCTATTCTCACCCGACCTTACACGGAAATATATAAATACATATACTATTTAAATACATACATAATACAGAATACTGCTCGAGCGATTTGTCGCGGTTTCATACAAACTCAATACTTTCTATCGTGTCGCGGAAATCGCCCTCGTTGTCGCTGCCGTCCAGTTTGCAGCCTAACAGGAGCAGTAAGTATATATAACTAGCGTCCTACTGCTTACACCTATATTTTAAGCAGGTATCTTCCTAGACTTCTGATCTACAGAACTCTCCTTATTAAGTTAAACTCTCTTGAAGACTAATTAAGATGGTTGTTATTTAATTTAATCGTCAATTAGCGGCAAAGGGACAGGCGTTAAGGACATGTGTTACCCTAAGCGACCCTTCAGGGTTTTTTACGCGATTCTCAAAATTGGGTCAAGATACCGGTTGAGATATTTTTTATCTGTGGTCATAGTTTTTTATGACAATTTAGTAGTTAACTGTTGCTTGTTATCTGCCGAAAATTTGTGGTTCTTTTGAGGTAATTATGAAAATAATCTTTACTAAGTGGTGATAACATAATGGATTAAAATATTCTTATGTGAATACCTCCAAATGTTTAACCATGTAAATTTTAACAAAGCATACTTTTATATCTATACAAAGCTGAAGAGTTTTTTTTTTTTGTTTGTTTGTTTCTTTGAACGCGCTAATCTCAGAAACTACAAGTGGGATTTGAAAAATTCTTTTTGCATTTGATAGCCCAACTCTTGAGAAAGGACTATATTTTATCCCGAAATTCCCACGGGATCAAAAGTTACGCGGGTGAAACCGCGCGCGGTGGCCAGTTAATAATATGAAAAAAATTTAACCGACTTCCAAAAGGTTCTCAATTCGTGTGTTTTTTTTCTTTGTGTCTTATTTACACGATTTTATGGACAATTATGAATCGATTTCTAATATTCTTGTTTTATATGATAGAAGATACTTCAGAAGTGGTCCCATATAAAATTCATCGAAATCAATTGAGTACTTCATGAAAGTTTTTGAAAAAATATGTATGAATACGGAGAACATTTACCTTGACGACTTTATAGGTACTTCGGCTAAAGTTTTAGACGTGAAGTCGTTTCTGCTCGGTGGTTGCTCTGGGTTCGTTGATTATCATTCATCGTTATTATTTCATCTCAAAGGGGCATATACCTGTCTTTTTAATATTGTCTTAAGCTTTCGCGATTCATACTATTAAATAAAACACTTTTTAACCGGATTTAACTACGTCGCTCGTGACCACGGGGTCTGCAAAGACTCCGAAACGTCGAGTCAAAATTTGAAATGTAAATATACGCGATAAATCCGGTTAAAAAGGGTTTTATTTAACCTGTCTTTTTGCAGTATGCTACGTGCTTGTCAAGTATTACTAAACTAAAATCCCCAGACAATCACACCAACTATATGGCCCCAAAGTAAGCTTAGCTTGTTTTATGGTATAACATGTAGCGAACTAGGGGGGAACCTAGAATAAAAATACATAAATAGATAAACACTCAGACACGGAACATTTTTTTTTCTTGTTCCGTGTGGGAATCGAACCCGCAACCACTGGCGTCTGAGGCAGACAGGTTTACCCCATCGCCAAAGTGGTCGTCAAATAGTATAACATTCATTGCACTCATTTCTGTGAAGGATAATTTTTCCCTTCAGTGGACGTTGTACAATAGATTACAGTGACCTTTCTTTAAATTTCATGACAGAGTTCCCGTTGCTAGAGTGTTTTTTTAAATTTGTTCGCAATTAGGTAGGTATACATTTTTTACATAACTCGAAAATTCTGGGCAACCACCATTGGGCAAACTTCAAAATCTCTTTGATATCATATTTCCCACATTGTATAGCAGTCCTGGAGAAAAAATCGTTGCACAAGAATAATTGATAAATCTACAGTTTGTGAAAATGTATGGATTTTATTGTGCTTTATTACATTATGGATTAAGAGCGTGGATGCATCTGTACGGTAAGGCGCCATATGCCGTGCCGTGGCAAAAAGTATGCCGTACGGTGTAAATCAATGCTTTTCTATAATGAACCATAGTGGAGATAATTTTAAGAGCTACTATGAAGCGCTAAGCGGTGCCGTTGCCGTGGCACGGCGCGGCGCCGTAGACATAGATCCACGCCCTTTGCGATGTTTATTTAATGAAACCTATGTGTGGTGCGATTTTAAAGAGGTGAAGCTGCGTTTAATAATTCAAACAGACTTGAATATCGATTGTCTTGAAAATGTAGCCTTAAAGCGTTCGCGTATATAATTAGCCCCAATTTCACCGTGTAATAAAACGCGATCAATTCGAGTTGAACTTGGTTTACGCGTCAAAACGAGTTCCGCCTTCAATTTTTCTTTAGTCAAATCCAAGATTTGTCAATCTAAGATCAGGAGGAAATCGGTGAAATCGGGGCTTAGACTTAAGAAATACAGCTCATTCTTAAGTCTAAGCCCCGATTTCACCGATGACGACCACTTTGGCGAAGGGGTAAACCGATCTGCCTCAGACGCCAGTGGTTGCGGGTTCGATTCCCGCCCGGAACAAGAAAAAAAAAAAAAAGTTCCGTGTCTGGGTGTTTATCTATATATGTATTTATATTCTAGGTTCCCCCTAGTTCGCTACAAGGTATCTCATAACACAAGCTTCGCTTACTTTGAGGCCATGTAGTTGGTGTGATTGTCTGGGGATTTTATTATTATTATTATTTTTATTATAATCGTTTTTTTGATAATCAATCACCAAAAATAACCACACCAAACACTAGTAAAACCCTAAAAAATCTTGTTGACTCTCCTCCCACACTCATTCACAACATCTTTAGAAACATGACATTTGCAGAACGCCGCCATAACCGTATTGATTCCGTCTAATTACTGCAGTAGCGCGAAATGGTTAATGGACGTTCCCCCGCCCACGACACTCGCTGGTAGAAGTGTTAATTGTAGTTTTTGTTCTACAGATGTAAGGTTTGCGTGAAATCTAAATTTGGTGGTGAAGAAACTTTGTGAATAATAATGGCGGTGTGAATGGTATTTGTAATGTCATCAACCCTGCTTCCATGCTGGACTGGGAGCGAAAGAAAAACATAGAATGAGCCAGCTGCTTCTCTTCCCGGGCATACTGTAAAAGTCAGAGACAGAGGTTTTATTTGAGTTTTTTGCGAGCGATAGTCTGACTCCCTGTCACTGCAATAGTCTCTCTCCATCATTACAATACCTCGAAATTTGTCAAACGTGACATCAGATGGTTTGGATGGCCTCTGGTATTCTGCTACCCCATAAGATACAGGCGTGGAGTTATGTATGTAGGTATCAACCCTGTCTTTTTGAAACACGGTCATCTGAGAACCCACGAGATGAAAAAAAGTATTGTATTCCGATCGTATATCACAGGTGGTACTT
The DNA here is from genome assembly GCA_944452665.1 of Stenoptilia bipunctidactyla. NCBI lineage: Eukaryota > Metazoa > Arthropoda > Insecta > Lepidoptera > Pterophoridae > Stenoptilia > Stenoptilia bipunctidactyla. The sequence goes on from OX101744.1 coordinate 14,590,589, forward strand.
ACAATTTTATACTTTTTAACAAGGTCTTTGAACCTATCGTGGGTGAGGAATAAGTCAAGGCCTTAAACCACCTAGCTGGCTCTACGGCAATGGGCAGATGTTAAAGTTTTAGGGCGCCGAAATGGCTATGAAACCTGCTGTGTTCCAGTACCCATACACCACGCGGGACTGAAAGCTTAGCGTGCTATCGGAAGCACAGAAGTAATCATCGCAGTAATAAATGCCATTGACAACACATTTAAATGATCTAAAAATTTAAATTTAGTAATTCACGACTCAAAAATTTGTCATCAAATATCGTATTGCTTTGTTTTTGTTCTGGATATAGGGAATGTACAAGAAGTGAAGTTACAGGACTGACAAACTTTTCTAGACTATATCTTTTGTATACGCTCTAGAAAATTTTTCTAGAGCAATAACAACGCACTATTAATGCCATCTATAATGAAGACCTCCACCCCACTCACTGTCCAGCTTTTGTTCACGAGCTTTTAAAAAGATTAACGTACTTAATGAAATAAAAGTTCCTAATTTTTTTTTATCAAGTTGTACTTTGCAACAACGTAACCCAAAGACAGATACTAAACCAAACGTTCGACGCCTTGAAGTTTTACGATTCATCACAAACACTTACCGATTCCAGTAACCGGTAAAACACCGGTAACTTGTTGTGAGACAAAGATAGTTCCAGAAACTGCCGCTTAGTGCGAGGAGGCGTGGCGCTAGTGTACGCAGAATTAAAGTAATATGAATTTTGTAGTAATTTCTACAATTTTGTTACTTTGAGAGAAGTTTCTGGAATAGTTCTGTTAAATTTTATTATACCAGTAAGTTGGGTATGAATATTGAACTATTCTATTATTGTTTTTTTTTTTATGTTGCGTTGTTTATCTGTTTATTTCCACACCTCTCGACAATATCTTGCCTTTTTAACTTTCATTTCGTTTACTTATAACCAGGGACTGCATATCGATATAAAATTTTTAAATAGTACTAGTAAAATTTTAGTACCCTTATTAGTGTACTGCTTCATCAAACACAATAACTGTACAAGTTATCAAAATCTAAATTAATTATATCAGTACCCAAATAATTTTTACCGGATTAATTTCTGTAGATGTTTTAAGTACAGAAATATTTTAACTTATTTAATTTCTGTACCGAAATGTATAGGTCAGCATATGTACCTACGCTTCATAGGCTTCAACTAAACTATCGAACATTCTACAGTTATTTAAAAATAAAATTTTAATATTAATATTAATACCGGAAAATTTCAGTTTACTGAAAAAAAAATCAGTTATGCTACAATTATAAAAAAGGTACAAGAATTATTTCAGTATGAATTCCTGTACTGTTATTTTTAAATACACCTAATTTAACGGTATGACGTCATACAGAAAAAAATTGTACAGAAATTCATACCGGTATACAGTCCTTGCTTATAACATTTCTATTCCACGTTTTTTTTATTTTACACCTTAAGAAAAAGCTGCATATATTTTAAATTTTATTGAAACTATTTATTATATGAATTTACCAGCGCTCTACTCTTAACCTTTTTGGTCTTATCTTCATCATAAATATAATTAAAAAATATAGGTTATGATCGTAAAAAAATACAACATTTTGACTCATATTTGAAGATATCCTTCTCGGTAGATAAGAATAAGCTGCTTTCTTACGTACTAATTTCAACTACACGTAGCTGCTGACATTTCAAAGTAAAACGCAATGACATAACTTAGCAACAATATGCAATAATTAAAAGATCTGTTGTAACCTATTATAGAATGTTTTAAGTATGCACTGTATAAACACTTTTAATTAGCTCCCTAATTAAGGATCGGTAGCTTTACTTCACACTGTGCGCAGGTTTTTATGTCATTTTTATGTTTCCAAGAAGTACGTATGTGAACATTGTTATAAGGAGTTGTTAATGTGTGGAGTGATAAGCGGGTTTATTGAAAGTTATTATTCATTTATTTATTTTTAACCAATTTCCAAAAGGAGAAAGTTTTTATGTATGTTTTATCTTTGTTACGCGATAGCTTGGTCAGTTATGAATCAATTTTGATGATTAGTGTTTCATAGAGGAAATTTGCGTGATGTGGTCCCATATAAATTTCATCAAAACCAACTACTTTTTGAGAAAAAAAAAGTTTCCTTTATACGAGGTTGGATTGAAAAGTTCGCGACCTAGTCAAGAAAACAGAATAAAGTACATACAAAAATATTTTTATTTTTCGACGTAATCTCCATTTAGCTCTATGCACTTCTTCCATCTGCTTTCCAGAGCTTCCATACCTGTTTTAAAAAAAGATTCCTCAAGGTCTTCAAAATACAGGTTAACAGCGGCTTCGACCTCTTCATTCGTTAAAAATTTCTGCCCACCGAGGTGTTTTTCAGGATTGGAATCAGATGAAAGTCCGAAGGTGCCAAATCAGGAGAATAAGCTGGATGTGGCAACAATTTGAAACCACAATCACGAATTCGAGCCATAGACTCGACAGACGTGTGGACTCGGGCGTTGTCCTGGTGAAACAACACTTTCTTTCTCAGTAATCCTGGGCGTTTCTGTTTAATTTCTTCACGTAAACGGCGCAGAAGGGTGCTATAGTACGCAGAGTTTATTGTTTCGCCTTTTGGAAGGTAGTCCACCATAATGGCACCCTTAGCATCCCAAAAAACCGATGCCATCACCTTGCCAGCCGACAGAATTGCCTTTGCTTTTTTCGGAGTTGGTTCACCTGATTTTTTCCATTGTTTGGATTGTTGTTTTGATTCTGGGGTATAGTGGTGAACCCAGGTTTCATCCATTGTCACAAATCTGTCAAGAAAACCTTGTGGATCAGCCTCGAACATCTCCAAACAGTCGCGAGAAATCGTGAGTCGAATTCGCTTTTGCTCTACTGAAAGCAATCTGGGGACCCACCTAGCCGAAACCTTAGAAAAGCCGAGTTCATGGACAATGATGTTTTGCGTTCGTTCATATGAAATGCCTACAGTGTCTGCAATTTCTCTGATAGTCAATCTACGGTCTTTCAATATGAGATCACACACTTTATTGATGTTTTCTTCGGTCGTAGACGTCATTGTCCTGCCGGAGCGAGGGTCATCTTCGATGTTCTCTCGTCCACGTTTAAATTCTGCAACCCATTTTTTCACAGTGGTATAAGACGGGGCAGATTCCCCTAATGTTGTTTGCATGTCATCATGGATCTCCTTTGGTGTTAATCTTTTTTTAAACAAATATTTAATCACAGCACGTTGTTCAAATTTCTCCATTAGTGAAAATTTGTTCTACACACGTATTTATACTGTTCGTAAAATTTTATTTAAACAAGATATCAAATTGAAAATTCGCGGGCTGACAATTGAATAATGACAGTTCAAAATGACGGCAGAAAAAATAACAAAAGTTTTTTTTTTAATGGCCAGGCCGCGAACTTTTCAACCAATGTAGTAATATGTATGAAAACGGAGAATTTATATGTTAATGACCTACTTCAGCCAAAATTTTGAGTAGGGTTTAAAAATGGTAGTGAAGTTGGTTTATTTAATGCTTTGCATTCGTTGATTATTACTCAGATGAAAAACGTAGCCTAAAATAAAAATGGGTACCTAAGCAGCCAGCTGCTTTTAAAGCTGGTCAGCAGACAATAGTCCTAATTCTTCTTTGCGTGTCGACTCTGGCGTCAAATTTGTGAGGACCAGTACTTAGCTACAGGTAAGGCATTATTAGTGACTCGCGTGTACGGGTCATAACACATGCGGGGAAAGACAAAAGATGGACTATCGTCTGGGCAGAGATAGAACTTTGACATTTGCTGTCAGAACTGAACCCCCACCACTGCATGTTCTCTAGAATTATTCTACTATAACTATTTTATTCCATTCTTGTTTTAATACTCTGGTCCCAGTTCGTCATGTTCGTGTTGTACATCCATAGCTCAATGCACCTAATAAATATGAAAGTAATTTGGTTGTGGCATGATTGGCTCTCACAATTAGCTGTCATGTGTTTGTTTTTTTTTTCATGCCATGGTAAATTTTTAGTTTACCTATTTGTATTAATTCGTATAATATTGGCTGAAAAAGAGTGCCAAGAGTTTTATTCCGCCGGCTTTTTTTGTCTCTTGGTCTACTGTAATATCTTATTTAATAACTATCAACATCTTGTTAAAGCCGAAGTACAAAATTGTGACGTCATTAAGCGGCCATTCGATGGTTTTATGATGAATAAAAAATTTTCATATTCATTTTCATTTTCTCCTGTCGTCCCTAGATAAGCGAGTCTTAAAAGTCTAATCTGAGAGACCTACACGCTCGGTGGTAGAACTTCTTCAGGGTTTGCTTGGCTAGCAAACTTCCATATTAAGTTTGCAATGAAATATCTTCGCACCATTGGTGCTGTGTTTCGGCAGTGATTTATGAAGAATCAGTTCTGTTTTGCTCCCATTTGCTTCTATCTTCTTCCAAATTTATACTTACCAGTGAGTGAGATTGAGGTGAAATGTGGGATTAGACACCGTGAGTAAAAGGAAACAATTATTTAATTGTTTAAAACACTGTTTTGAAAACTTTCTGTATCCTTGCTTTTCCATCTCTAATTTTAAGATCAATTTGCGCATTTTGCAGTTTTTATGGTAAAACGAAAACAAGTCAAAAAACAAAGAAAAAATCTGGACTATGATTGACGGTGTGTGTGTTAATACCTATAAAACATATCTCTATGATAGTTTTTGTAAAATATATTAAGTTGAAAAACAGTTATTAGGATTATAAGAGGTTGCATTATTCTAAAATTATCCTATTCTTATAGCTTTCTGTATTAGTACAAAACCGAATAGGTACCTACTACATGCTGTTAGTAACTTAATGTTTCACAAGTACTCAAATATAATTTATATATTTTTTGTTACGCTTTAAACAGACTCGTTAATATAATTTTGTTTTAAAAAACCGGTATTTTTAGTTTAAATTACAACCGTCATGATGCTTTTTGTCGTGCGAATAAAAATGTTGACAAATTATGTGCTTATAAAGAGCATGTAAGTAGGTAGGTACCTATAGCTATCATAATGGTCATTATGGAAAAAACAAATTGCTTTTGTCTTTGTTTTTATTTTGAATATGCAAACTTTATAGTTTTTTAAGACGCTACAAAAAAGTTTTTATGGATTTTTTAGTTTTTTTTTCTTCTTTTTTATAGGTTATTAAAAGATCTGGTATAATATGCATCTGGCTGATAAGAGATTGTAATTAAGTCTTGAACGTTACAAAAAAAAACATTCTGACGAAACTTTCAATTGTTTCTTTAGGTCACTTGAGTGCAAAGAAAAGATGCTTTAGTAGAACTTGATGATATTTTAACCAGAAGATATTTGATGATTTCAATGATCTTGCGTTTTATGTGAATGTGAAAGAGAAAAAGCTACTTCCAAAGACTTCTTTCATAGTTTCCTTCCAGAATAGTTAATTTTACAAAAGTACCTACTTACTTATTATTACGCAGATAAGTCAAGTTTAAGATAAGACCATTTAAGTTTTGCACACTTAAAACTGATCACATAATGATCTAATAATACTTTTATAGTTACCTTTAGTATAAAAGATTTAAAACAAAACGTGAAAACTAAGAACTAAACTTTATTTTAAAAGAAATGTTCCAAAAGTCTCCCTTCTGCTTATATGAAAAGATTTGGCGATATGACGTGCAAATCTTCCATTTTAGACAAAATCCATTGCTTCTGTATTTCACGTAACTGAGCTAAATTAGGTACGGGATGAGAGTACACCTCCTCTTTAATTGATCCTCAGGTAAAAAAATCTATTGGAAACAAATTAAGTATGGTTTCAAGTAGGTATCTACATTCCAGACCTTCCTTACGACGATGTCATGCTTGCATACAAGCAGAAGGAAGACCTTTCAAACATTTAAAATTAAGAGTAAAGTTTAAATCGAAGTTTTGACGTTTTATTTTAAACCTTTAACCAAACCAAAATATAACTATGAAAGATGAGATGATTATTAGATCATTATGTAATCAGTTAAATGTGCAAAACTTAAATGGAAAAATTTTAATGTTACCTACTCTTAAACTTGATCTTTCTAATAATAAGTAGATATTTTTGTAAAATTAGCTATTTATTTATTTATTCACTCGTTTTTGCTAAGTGAGAGACAAAAGAAAATAAAACCTCAAATTTTGGACAATGTGGACGGCCTCATAGCTTCAAGCGATTTCTTCCAGGCAACTCGTTATATTGCAAACTATTAAAGAAGCCTTTGGAAGTAGCAATTTTTTGCTTAATTTTAGAAGTAATGTTACAAGTATGATACTATTTTGAAATCCTGATTAAAATCAAACTTTTGAAAGAACTTGCCAGACAGGCTTGGTACATTTTTTTTAGTACGACAGGTAAAAGTTGAAGAAAATTTTATGTTAAGAAATTTGTTTCATATAAATGAGGCTTTTTCTTCTAAACTAAGGCAGAAGACTTAAGATTCAAGGCTTTAAATGACAGAAAAATAACTCAGGGCTATATTTCAAAAATAAAAACGATCAAAAGTTACTAATTGTAGGAACAAGGCTAAAATGAACGCGGGGTGTTGATTTTTTTGTATTTTTTTAAATACCTATTATTTCATAACCGCTTGGCCAAAAATTTTTTTACTATTTTTCCGGTAGCTGTTATTACTTGCTGTATCTCCTGCTTCCGGTATATCGTCGACTTTTGGGACACCATGTATACAGGGTAAAAAAATTTAAAGCCACCTGGAAGTAAACCTGGTTCTCTTAATAAAAGAGATAGCAAATTTTACTCAAATAAAATTCCTTTATTTTGAAAAATAATTAAAACTGTATTTAAGGAGTTTTCAAAAAGTATTTTTTATGTGCAAGCCTGTTCGAAATTTCAATTAAACCTTTGATAAGTTACTTCTTTGGTCGCCATGTTGCGGAGTAGAAGATTGTTTCATATTAAATAACACGACAAATATGATTTTACATGGTAATTTATTTGGCCGCTAAAAAGGACAATATGGATTTTCATACGACCATTGCCGGCCGCTGCTCGACCACTACAGCAAGTTCGATTTATCTCGAAGGAGGTTGTCAAAATAATGCTCAAACCAAGCATATTTGAGAAACTAAAAATTGTCTTTATAAGAAACGGGAACGACTGTTTGTCCTCAGAGAACCGTAGGTATGTCTGTTCGTTAAAATCTTTAGCTTCACCAAACAGGTCTTGATATGTTTTTTTTATAAAGAAATTCGTCTACGTGTTGCATTTAGGGATTGCAATCCGGCGTCATTTTCAGTCCGGCCGGATACGACCGGATTCCCATCAATCCGGCCGGATCCGACCGGATCCGACCGGATTGATTAAATCAAGATGATTTTCGCTTTTTAGTACAAAATAAGTGAGTTAATCAAGTGTCACTGCACTTATATGTAGGTAGTTTATAAAAAATAAATCACAAATATATAAAATCGACTTTATTTCCTAACCAATGTTAAGAGTAAGACAAATAGACAACAAGAAAACAATTAAACGACGTAACGAGTAGCTCAGTCTTTCTAGATTTCACTTTCACAGATAGATCAATTTATAAGTAACAATATTAATTATCAAGTAACTATAATATCTAATAGATACAATTTACCTTACATAATTAACTGAAATGAGATCAAAATCATTATTAAAGTATTTGAGAATGCTAACAAAAAAGTCTTATAGGTATTAATGATTATGACAGATACCATCATGATTTGATGAATCTGTCGAACGAATGAATGGCAAAAATTATCACAATAATAAGTTTAGAACTCCTTAGTTTAATCAACTTACGATAAATAATTATTTTAAGTTATAATTGTAAAAAAATATAAGTATGAAAAGAAAATCAATATTGATTTTGAAAATAAGATCGTAGAAAACAAATATTGTTAATTGTGTCATCAGCTAAACGACTTCTAATGGAGCTGCAAATATAGCCTGCGGCCGAAAAGGCCCTTTCAGCTTCTACACTTGTACATGCATGAACACTACCCACAACGCATTTAAAGTACCTACTCATGCAACAGCTATATTATTTTCCCACAAACTGCTAGCACCGGATCCGGTCTTCGGATCCGGTTTGTTGGTACCGGATCCGGTAACCATGAAATGATGCCGGATCCGCCGGATTACCGGATCCGTTTTTCCGGATTGCAATCCCTAGTTGCAGTTGTCTAGCTAGACGCTATACGCAAATTATGAGGTCGCGGGTTCGATTCCCGCACGGAACAAGAAAAATGTGTTCGGGGTCTAGGCGTTTTTCTAAGTTCCTCCCAAGTCCGCTACATGGTACCTCTCATAGCACAAGCTTTGCTGACGTTGAGGCGTTTTATTTATAAAAAATCTTGATCTGGTTCCCACCAGTCTAAGTCCTCGGGGCTCGCTACAGGCCATTAAAATTAATGATACATTACCTATATTTTTTAAAGACTTTAAAAATATAGTTATAGTTGCCAGCAACAACTCACAGCCAGATTGCACCCAAGCTGTACAGACGAGTAACAAGATGCATTCTTCGATGTAACTTAAATGTAACTTATTCGCTTGTGATAAGGTTTAAATTCCAATGAAAATGTATACATCTTATGAAACGTGACTGTACAGTATAGATACATTATTAACTAGCTGCTTTTTGAATCCCGCGGGAATATCGGGATAAAAACTATAACTGTTCCGGGATAAGAACTGTTCCTAATCTCTATGCGAAATTTCATCCAAATCCGTTCGGCAGTTCTGCCGTGATTGAGGAACAAACATCCATACATCCAAACTTTCACATTAAATTACAGTGGAATCCGTTTATAATGACATCGAAGGGAAATAAGAAATTAGTCATACTAAACGGACGTCATACAAAGCATAGGTACTGCAAGAATAAATAAACTGTTTAAGTTAGTATGTGATTTATTTTAATAGAGAGGAATAAAATAGAGATTAATCAAAGTAGATATTAATAAGTAGACTCAATAAGTAAATCTACGCTCTGAGACTCAAATCAAAAAAACTTTTCACGCGCCGAAAGTGTTTGGGTATGACGTGACTCTCCCGAACACTGCCAAAGGTTTTAGAAATCATACGGTCGGTCACTATACGCGGACAAAATTTGATAAAAAAGCGATATGTCACGATAGGCGAAGTCAGTATATCCGACTAAGTTATATAATTTATATGAAAACCAAACTTCACTGTGTAAACACGTCATAATGAGCGGTTGATCAATATAAGCGGAGTCATAATAATCGGATTCTACTGTAGTAAGATTTATAATATTAGAATGTAAGATTGCTTTTTTCACTGGCCACGTAGCCATCGGCTTAGAATTGCCATACGCGTGTCGTGAAAGGCGAGTGGCCGAGTGGCCTCTAGTGGCCTCTAGTGGCCACCTTTCATATCTATCTCTCGCTTCAGCAGTGATGTTGTTTCGGCAGTATTTTATGAAGACCCAGTTCCGTCTTAAGCCCGTGTGCTGACCTCTTCGACCTCATCTTCAACCGACCATCAGGTGAGATTGAGGTTAAACCCGGGTTTAGTACCTAATTTAAAAAAAATAACTACTGTCACTACTGTCACTGTCACTAATACAATTCTCATTTAATACTAGCGGTTGCGCGCGGTTTTACCCGCGCAATTTCGTATCCCGCGGGAATATCGGAATAAAAAGCCTTTTAAATGTTTGAATATCCTTTGTGCTATTACAGACTGTACACTATCACTATACCAAATTTCATCCAAATCCGTTGAGCTGTTCTCCCGTGATTAAGGAACAAACATCCATACATCCAAACTTTATAGTATTAATTATACTTAGTAAGTAAATATTGCATAAACCAAAAACAACGGTTTATTTATTCTCAAATGCCAATATATTATATTTTATGGGGCATATCACCATAGATAACTGTGTTATCCACCCCCTAAGTTTAAGGGTGTTTAATGGTATGTATAGGGGTAAGAAAAGAAACGCCCTGCCCTAAGTAATGTTCTATTGAGACGCCCGGATTCGGCTAAGCTTTTGATAGTTTGGAATGTGAACCAAAATACATTAGAGTAAGAACTATTTTCAATATTTTTTTTGTGATCAATATTTTAATTTTTATTATTTATTTTAATAAGTTTATTTTTTTGCTCGATACCTTTTTATATTTACAAAAAGGTATACATTTTTTGTATTTTCAATATTGCAGAGCGTATTTGGACCACTTAAATTGAAATAAAAAGTTTTTAGAAATGTTGAAAAAAAGACTGGAATGAACGAAATATTGTATTTATATTTATCGATCTCATATTAAAAACTCTGTGATTGAAGAGCAGTTCAATGAAAACCGAACCCCAGATTTCTACACGAAAAATTCTTGTATAGATAATTAACAGCCTCTTATAGTTATATCCAGAGGCAAGTAAACGTAGCTTTATTTCAAATATACCATCCTTTAAAATCATAAGGACTCGTCCAGGATAGTGAAACATATTTTTTGTTGGTGACCCTAAACATTGGACTGATGCAGATTTAGCAGCTGACTTTGACAAAAATCAATACGAAATACGCCCCGTAATGAGTCAGCTAAATAGTGCTGCATGATGACCTCACATTTGACCAGCATAAAAAAACAGCAAGAATGACTGTTAAAATCTCCAAACTCGAAATGTCTTCATAACAACTTGATCCCCGTATTTGTAAGAATTCATCCGAAGTAAGACATCTGTGGGAGAACAGAATTTCCACACCAAGTAAAGAGTCAAACTATCAATGTCATATCAATATCAATAACAATCAAATTATCAACCGGTCACCTCTGTAGCTTGATAAAGGCGACTGAAATGACAAAAATAGAATGTGCCAGCTGCTTCTCTTCCCGGGCATACCTACTGTAAAAGTCAGTTAAGGGACAGAGGTTTTAAAGGTGTTTTGTGGGCGATAGGATGATCCCCTGTCACTACAATAGTCTGTTTCCATCTTTATAATACCTCCAAATTTGTCAAACGTGACATCAGATGGTCTTATAACCTGTGGTGTTCTGCCTACCCCATAAGGGATACAGGCGCGTGACGTTATGTATGTGTGTACGATTTTCAATGAAGCTGCCTCATTAACTGTTTTCAGTAATCTTTCATTTCAATGTGTATAATATAAAAATCCATGATAAATGCTATACAAACCTAGTAGATAGGGTACCTAAATGATCTTCAGTCACCATAAAAAAACAACAAAAACAGTCAGCCTTTGAACCTTAAAACTACTAAAATAGCTAATGAGATAACTTGAAACTTAAGTATGCAGTAGGACATAAAAATACTTATTAACTCATGCTAATTTATCAAAAGGACACCTTTAACAATAAACTGTGTTGCAATCCTTATTACCACATCGGTCTCTACTGATAACAAACTTAAACTACAAGCAGGACTTTAAAAACACATTTAACAACATTTCTTTATTCCAAAACGGTAGAAAATTAAGAAAATAAATTAAACTTAATTAATTTAGTACAAAAATTTTGTTGAGGTCTCTAATTATATGCACCCTACAGTAGAAAAATTCTTACCATATGTAAATGTTTGTATTCAGCCCTCGTAACAAAGGATAATGGGCAATTTTCGCTGTTGGGGTGACCACGGGACTGTCCCTCGATAGTGGTAAATTATGACCGTACTACACACCTCTAACTTGTGTGAGGAATTTCTTGGATAGGGTGTATTCTGATTGGGGTGGTAATTAGATTATTGTAAGATTATCACGGTGCAGCGGTATAACAGCTTCGCATATTGTGGTAAAATCTGAATGTTAGAATTTTCACATGTTGAAATTTTGTATTAAAATATACGATATTTTTTATTAAAGACACCTTTTACTATAAGCACGTATAGATCAGTTTTCTGACGATAAAACTCTATTGCTATTAAGACAAATGTAAAAGCAATGAAGTTTATGAAACTAAATTTGAAAACTTTGAGATTTAGTAATGAAAAAACCGCGCGAAAATAAACAGCGCGAACTTTACGCGCTAGGGCATTTTATTTCAGTTATCCTTTGTGAGCTGTGGAACAATAAATCTTGAAGGTAGTGCCCAGCTAGGTTAGATATAAGAGTTTATAGCTATGTGATATTTATATTATCTTGTACACAAATAAACAGGGGAGAGTTCACTTTCCGTATTATAAAGTACATCTGTTTCGAGCTAGATTTGGAACGGGATGTTAAAAGTGCCATAAACGGTTAAGCTGCAATCTGGACGGCAACGACAGCGGCGTGGGCAGCGTGTTCTGATAGAAAGTATTGAGTTTGTATGAAACCGCGACCATTCGCTTGAGCCCCCGCTGGCGTCGAGAACGGCTCAGATTCCTTGCGTCGTCGCTGCCTGCACCGCTGTTGCTCTCGCTGTCGCTGCCTTCCAGTTTCAGCTTGAGTTTTCGTTAAGAAATAATTACTTGGAAAGTCGATAAAGTATTGTTAAACGTTAGAAAAATAAAATAATCAAATTATGAAACATAAATAATATATTAAACATTACAAATGTACCTCAACATACAGATATCCATAACTTGAAAACAACTGTGCTCCTTATACAGATATCTATCCCTGCAAATTGAATCTTACAAAATCTCTTAGAAGAATCTCCAAAAAACTCATACTCTATCAACACTTCACAAACACTGACATTGACATTAATCTGACAGTTCACAGCACATAAACACAGTCTTTCCCCTAAACAGGACATTAATCCAGTATATTTCATCTCCAAACATTTCGTACGCAGATCAAAGCTCCCCCTGTTTCTTGCGCATGCGACTATTCATTTTGTTTCTTACGATAAGTAGCCACGCCCCTTTCCGCTGACAGTTATTTCTGTAGATGGCGCCACTGCGACAGGGTTTATGGTCACCATATTTAGTGCTGCCAGGTTTTGAAACGACTGGAATTTGTGTTATTTTTTTTGAGCGAAATATCTGCCTTTGGTAGAGAAATTAAATTGAGTTGTATGCAAACTGGAGGATTAATGCGATATAAGGTAAGTATTGCAAATTGAAGTAGAATTAGGTCAAAAAATATTTGAGACGGTTTTGTTTCATAACATTTTTCTTTACACTAAGTTTTACTTAACAGTGAAATTCAGTATTGTAAATTTCAACATGAATCAGCTTTTTGTAAGTAAATAACTGAGTATAAAATGAACCAAGTTTTGTAGTCTTTATTTTCCAGAAGTTTTGCTTTAGCTATGTTATTTCTACTGAATAACTACCTACTTAAATTATTGATAGAACCGTACGTGATTATTTTTAATAAAAATAACTAAAATTTCATTTGTGATGCCCAAAATTACTTTCAAAGACAAGACACTCAAACATTACAACTCGAAGAACAGCAACCAAATAAACTATTAAAAAGAAACTGCTCTAATTCATAATTATCTTATCACACATTAATTACAATTAAAAATAATTATCATACTGATCTCCTAGACATCCCAGTAACATTCATCACTTTAATACAAAAGGGTCGACCCACTTTCTCACACGCGCTGCCGCCCCCAGCTAAATTAATACAAAAATTATTCATAACCAAATTATTAAACCACTAGCTCTATTACCATATTTTATTAATACAATAATTCATTACACCAGGGGATTTATTATTAATAAAAAAATCAAATAAAAGCGATTACAGGCGTAAGTCCAGAGGTTAGACTGTTTGATATTCTCACAATAAAAAAAGTTAATAATGTTTTTTTTTGTGTGTAATGTGTATTTATTTGAGTGGGTGTGTGTGAGTTAGGTTTAATTGTTGTAATGTGATAGGATTGTAAGAGTAATCTTTGTGTGAATGTCAATAGTTGACGTGAGATTTTTGGTCTTTTTGTTGTTTGAGGAATTTTTTTGATAGCGTTGCGGGTGGCGGATCATGAAGAATTTTTGTCGTTAGACAATCTATAAATAAATATTGATTTGCTGTTTTTGTTTGTACTGAAGTGTCTAAGAAATGCTTAAGATTACGTTATAACATGTTTTTTCAACACACTTGCTCGTAAAGTGAGCCTTATTCTATTGAATTTAGAACTATAAACTGGGCTATAAGTCACGCGTGCATAATATATTATACCCTAGTGCATAATAAAATGAATCCTACAAAGTTGAATTGTACCTTTGTGCAAATTACATGCGAGTAAACAGAGCATATTTTATTGATCCGGGTTATACATTAAATATTTTCAGAAACAACAAAGAGTTTTTATACCTCTTCAAATCCATATACATTTTTGAAATGTTTGCGCCTTATATAAGTAAAACAAATATGTATATCAAACAAATTGTTCACAATCTACAATAATTTGTCATAAAATATTAAAATATTTGCATTTACCACTCCAAATTAAACATTTTCACGTAAAATAGGCTGTATATGCTATAGAGACATTGACACATTTGGCAGAAAAAAAAAACCTACGCGCATGCGCGAGGTTCGGCGCCATTTTTCAATCACAATTCACAGCTTTGTTATGAAGTGTATTTGTTATTTTATGACCACGTATGTCTGTCTTTTACTCACAAGTGTGTTGAAAAACGTCGTATGTAACTCGTGAGCGTTGCTAATTACAGTCGAGGCTGTGATTTGTGATTGGCTTAATAATGAGCCGAGAAGCCTTAATAATTAGCAACTTCGCTCACTTGTTACATAATATACTATTATAAAATGAATTTTAGTAAAATATTACCTACAAGACAGCCTATGATACAAGATGGTTGCCATTCCAAAAAAATTAACATTGTGCTGTATTTGGGATAAGGAAACAACGCTTGTTCTGTAAATTAACCTTTATGTATATATTTGGAAATAATATATAAAAACAAAGTTACTATCGAAAATTACTAAAACCAGAACGTATGCTTTGTAGATAAGTATTTTAGTCTTATGTTGTGATAATTTCTTTGAAATCATGTAAATTTGTGCAAACTATAATATTATAAGCACTTTAGATTTGTTTATTGAACATTCAAATGGTTAAAGTTAATTTGAACTTGTTCTAAAAAAAATATTTTAATCTAAGTTCAGACCTGATTGATTAAGCAAGTTGCATACTTTATGTGGTATTAAAGAATAAGTGAAATGGAGAACTTAAATAAGTTAACGCTAGATCAATATCTAAAGTATGGCCCACGAGAAAAAAAAAATAAAAGGGCATTGACGTCTCTCTACCAATGTACCCTTTTTATAAAATCGACACAATAAAAGTGTATGGAAATTATCGCAAATATGTCGTAAACGACTAAAACATGAGTATCGTAGAAGTATGAGTATCGTATGAGTTTGTGTAAAACTTGGTAGAAGTCGAGTCAATGCCGTTTTATTTTTTCTCTCGTGGGCCATAGCATAATTCAGTACGAGGAATATTTTAAGGTACCTTATTGAGAATATATTTCACAAGAAAAAATAATACCAATACCTAACCATCAAATACTCAACAAAAAAACAGATAAAACAAAATCAGGCTTGTCACAAAGTGTGATCACACTATTCATCAAAAGTTAATTTCCTTCTAACACATACAAATTCAATCTGGCACATATACAATGGAGCATATTTGCTTATCTTTAATTGATTCAGTGTAACCCCTAGTTTGATAAGGATTAGCCTATTCACAGTGACTTTTACAAGGGTAACTCCCTAACGAGTTTGCTCTCAAAGAATAGTTTCGTAGAATCGGTTTCACAGTTACAAAATCTGTAGGTAGTTAAAAATTTGAGTTTGGTAGAAGCAAATATCGTTTTGTCATAAAGTAAATTTGTTTCATATACTATCAACGAAAAATTTGCTTGAGACTTAAAATTTTCTAATATGGCAAATAAAAATACAGAGATCACATGGCAGAAACATCCTTTTTTTATTTAGGCACTCTACGATAATGCAGTAAAAAGTTTGTGAGTATATTTTAATTTACGAAAAAGCTACTTTTAAACCTAAACTTTTCTTAATATTTTTTTCTGTTCAATATTTATTTATGGTTTCCAGGATGTTGGACATATAGATAAACCTCATCACTTTCTATAAGACTTCATTAAAAAACTTTCACCTTATATTTTTTCATTGGTGACCCTGACATTTTCTGAACTAACAGAAACTAGGCATCTCAAAGCGTCCTTACCACATCTAAGTCAATCAAGTGCGTTACTCTTATGACGTCATATAGATTTCATAAACGAACGCGTGCCGGTTTTATCAAGCGGCGTTCGTAATGCGATATCCCGCTATACGCGCGATACGTAGCTATATCGCTGAATCTTTGTTAATAGCTTTGTTATTTATGGTTTTGTGTGTTTGTTTAGTTGGGGAATAGTTAGCTTTTTTTAAACATTTTGTTTAGTTAAGGATATAAAGTCGAAAATAGGGCTTTTTAGATAAACATTAAATTCATTTTTTTGCGTAAATGGCTATAATATACAGTACGATAACTCTCATGAAAACACGGAAATAAAAATACTCGTACGCCCCGGTGGAAAAGCACTCGTGCGGCGAACGAGAGGTCCCAGGTTCGAGTCCTGGTCGGTTGATGATTTTATTTAGCGTATTTTTCAGTTATTTAAGAATAATTGAGCATTATTAAATGCAAATACTTAAATATTGCACAATATGCACATGTGTGCATTTTTATTTATTTATTTAAAATGGTTTATTTGGCATGGTACTTATAGTGCCGTGGTTTTAAACTATTAGGTAGACTTTCAAATACAAATAGTGACACTTGCGTTGTCTATGTAGATGTATGTCTGTGGTTTATACTCACATGTTTTGTTTTTCTGTTCAACCTACAGTTAGGGCAAAATTAAAGTTTAAAATTAAAATCATACTTATAGTTTCAATAAAAAAATAAACAAACAAAAGAACACCAATGCAGAGTTGCCATTTAAAAAAAGAACTCGTTTTTCTATCTACTTCGGATGGATTTTGAAATGTCAAAAAGCCCGCCAAAAATAGTTTTCAGCCAGACAACGGATTTCCAATGGAAATCCATACATTTTTTCAATTTCCACGCCTAGCCGTATCGCGCCGTCCACTTGAGTGACTTGCAATCAGTTTTTTTTTTGGAAAAACGAGGTGGGTATGGCGGTGCTCGTAAATGCCGATATGTGAGTGGCGGCCGTCATAGTTAGGATGTAGCTTTTGCATATCACTTTAAATAAATTCAAAACTCTTTTTTAAGTTTTTTTTGTTTTTGTGTACAGGTTAAGGTTATAACTCGAAAAAAATATTTAAACAATACGTGTACCTAGGGCTTTTTCTCATTTCAGCTGACGACCACTATGGCGTTGGGGTAAACCTATCTGCCTCAGACGCCAGTGGTTGCGGGTTCGATTCCCGCACGGAACCAGAAAAAAAAATGTTCCGTGTCTGGGTGTTTATCTATTTATGTATTTATATTCTAGGTTCCCCCCTAGTTCGCTTTATGGTATCCCATAACACAAGCTATGCTTACTTTGGGGCCATGTAGTTGGTGTGATTGTCTGGGGATTTTATTTTTATTTTTATTTTATCTCAAATATCAAGAATCAAGCCTTAGGCTGCAAACTGGACTGCAGCGACAGCGAGAGCGATTTTTGAATGATAATTTACGCTTGAAAATTGTTGCAAATTAGGTCTATACTTAAATCTTTTGTTTTTATTGATGTTTTTCCACCAGCTCAAGTTTTTCGAATAGCAACTCCGCAAGTTTGATTAGTCAAATGAGACAAGAATCATCACAATCTGTTTCAGGTTGAGATTACAAGTGTTTATATCGTGACAAAACTTCTTGAATTCAGTATAAATGTAGATCTCACGATTTGACGACCGGCTGGTGTAGCGGTAACATACATTGCCTTCCACGCCAGAGGTCCTGGGTTCGAATCCCGGCGGCGGTGAATATTTGTGTGATGAACACAGATATTAGTCGTCAAGTCATGGACGTTTATATGTTTATTTAAGTTTATTCTAATAAAAAATATGTATTTATTCAATACGTATGTTTATATATTTCTTAAGTATATCAGTTATCTAGAATCCATAACACAAGTTCTTTAAGAAACTTAATTTGGGCTAGATAATGTTGTGTAAGTGTCAGAAATATTTATTTATTTATTATTTATTGGTAAGATTTAAACATCTGCTTCATAATAAAACTATAACTAATTACTCAAATGTAATCCTTTTCAGTTCCCATGTCAAACTCTAATTTAAAAAACGAGTAAACGTTTCCACTGTACGCGTCCGCCATGTCATTAGCGCGTCAATCTGTTATCCGTCATCTGTCATCTGTCATCACATAACACATTAGCGTAAACGAGTCGTTAGAGCAACGAGTTGCGTGTGATAAACGCTAATACACAAAGTTATCGACATATTAATAATATTGACGAGGAAAAATCGCGATTGCGTACGGTTGACAGTGTTTTCATTGTGCTACGTCTTTTTTTTATTTAACAATTTCTGTACACAAGTATACAGACAAAAATATCAATGAAGTTATTATAAAAATACTTGATCCACCAACCAGCACTGGGCCAGCTTGGTGGATTATTTATTTATTTACTTTATTGGAGACAAAACAGAAATAAAATATAAAACAGATATAAGCAAATTTCAAACTAAACATAATTACAATTATTTCCTTAGAACGTCTCACTGAGGACATACACAGATATAAAAAATTGTAACAATTAGGCGCAGCAGTGTCTTGTATAAAAAATAAAAACAAAGAACATTTGAGAATTGCATAAATGAAGTAGGTACTGCTTGTTATATTATTAAGGTACAGAGGTATATCCTGAACTAAATAATTTCGTGAGTTCAGCTTTATACTTAGAAAGGGAGCACGAAAACATATCGTGAAATAAATTATTTGATCTTGTTGCTTTAGAGGGTATACGAAAATCTATGTTTGATAACAACTGGGACCATTTTATATCTCCAGTGCAAATTTTTTTAGCGTTAGAGCGTCAATTAATCGTCGTCTGCATAGATGAATATAAGTACTAAAGTATAGATGACCGTCTCGCGGTTTTTGCACTTTAGCGCCACACAGTATCCGCTCTAGGAACCTTTTTGACCAAAACAAACCTAGAATGCAGCCCGGCCGTACCACCACTTTCAAATTTTCAGAAATTTGTAGTACCAGTTATTACTATTTTGCAAACTGCGCAACACTAATAAGTTGAAATAAACTGCATAAAGCATGATGCTATGCGAGTTGGGGGTAAAAAAAATATGCATCTTAGACAATTATTTATTTTTTCTTCATTATTTGTGTTTGATATAATAATTATAGGCCATAGATTTGTTCGGGTCGTTTTCGTCAAACTCAATGCTTTTGCCACACAAATTGTTCACCTCCTTGCACCAATCATTCAAAATCAATGCAATTCCTTTTCTTAACTCACTATCTCACTAGAAAGTCAGCATCCTATGTAAAAATATCACTTCACAAAAGTAAAATCTTTGATTTGAAATAGTAAAAACGCGAGGAGTGAACACTCTACTCAACGTACTTTGTAGAAAACACTAACAAAAGAATTCAGCGACAAAAAACACACAGAAAAATAAGGAAATGCAACGAGTGCAAAAATTTGATTGGTTGAATACTATACTATAAATACGCTGCCTGGTACTATAGATATATCGATATCGAACGCAGAAAAAAATAAAAAAGTTCCAGGAGTGCCCGGCGCGTAGCGCTAGTAGTAATAGAATTTTGGTATTTGTATGGAAGACAAACTAGCATGGTCGTCTGTCAGTCAGGGAAAATGTATTGTGTTTAGCTAAGAGTTCCTTGTATGAGCAGCGAGGGATGCGCATTCGATAATTAAGCGATCTTAGGAACTTCTTTTGCACCATTTCAATTTTGTCTATGTAGATGGCGTATAGTGGGTTCCAGATCGGAGATACGTACTCAAGATGCGACCTAACTAGACTCTGAAAAAGGCATGTAAATGTTTCTTTGTGCTTAAAGGATTTCGTAACTCTTGTTATAAAACCTAGCATGCGGTATGATTTTACCATAATATTTTCTACATGCGTGTCAAGTGTGAGTTTAGTGTCAAGATATATACCAAGATCCCTGATTGTTTTCTTAGTATTCAGAATGTGACCACCTAGTTGGAAGCTAGTAGGAAGCACGTTAATTTTTTTTGTAAATGTCACGTGAATACATTTATCATGGGCTAAAAAAAGTTTATTAGTTCTGCAATACTCTTCAAATCTATTTAGATCATTTTGTATTAACGTAATGTCATTTCTATCACGAACACTTGAGTATAATTTTAAGTCATCAGCATATAGAAGAAAGTTGCAGTGTGTGAAGCAAGATGAAATGTCATTTATGAAGAGAATGAATAGCAATGGCCCTAATATCGAGCCTTGGGGAACGCCCGAAGTGGCAACTACGGAGGAAGAAACATATCCGTTGACAACAACAGACTGGACGCGATTCTTAAGGTACGAGCTAAACCATCGCAAAAGATTGCCTTTGATGCCGTTGTAAGCCAACTTTTCCAAGAGTATCAGATGATCCACTTTATCAAACGCTTTTCTGAAATCTGTATAGACAGTTTCAATTTGGTGTTTTCGATCTAAGCCGTTAAAGAGATAGTTTGTGAAGACAAGGAGATTAGATAAAGTGGATCTTCCTCTTACAAAACCATGTTGTTGATCTACAATATTATTTTTTACGCTTGAGTAGACGTGATCGTGAACCAATTTTTCGAAAGCTTTCGCAATTGCTGAAAGAATGGATATAGGTCGGTAGTTTTCAATGTTACTTTTCGAACCCGATTTGAAAATAGGTGTTATATAGGCCTGTTTCCATTGATGTGGAAATACTCCAGCTGCCAAACATTTGTTAAATATAATTTGTAAAGGGATTGAAATGGTTTCGTAAGTATTCCTTAAGAATATTGGGCTAATATGATCGGGACCAGCACCCTTGTTAGGATCTAAATTTTTCAATACTTTACAAACCTCAGAGCGGGTAAGTACGATTTTATTTAAATGCACGAGACCATCCGAATCTTTTCCATTTAATTTACTAGTGTCATATGCCCCAGATGACGCAGGTTCAAAAACTGATTGAAAGTAATTAGAAAACATCTCGGTTATAGCAGTAGGATTATCTGAAGATTGGTTGTCTAGTGTCATTGTTTGAGGGTATCCTGAGTTTGTTTCCTTAAGATCAGACGTATATTTCCAGAAGAATTTTATATTTTCTTTCATTGATGATTCGACATTTTCAATGTACTTTTTAAAGCAATCGCTTAGTAATAGCTTAACGCGTTTGCGTAGTAAGGCAAACTCTTGATAATCTCTTAAAGACTGGTAAACTTTCCATCGTGACCAAAGCTTAGATTTACGGCGTAATGTACTTATCAAACCCTTTGAAAACCAGACTGGAAACCTGGACGATTTGTTCTTTTTTAGAGGAATGTGACGTTCAATAATGTTATTAATAAGAGTGTAGAAATTATCTACTGCGTCTTCAGGAGATAAAAGATTTAGCTCAGAAAACCAGTCAATATTAGAAATAGCTTCGTTAATTATGACATAGTCAGCTTTAAAAAAGTTTCTTTTTATTTTAGGCTTTGGGGACATACAATTAGTACTTGTTATCGAATATGAAATATCTATAGGGGTATGGTGAGGTACAGTATTCAACAGTGGATCGTCAGAGATGTTGACCGTGAAGTTCAGCATAGTACATAACACTAAGTCCAGTATTCTATCATTTTGGTTCTTGATAGTATTTATTTGTTTTAAATTCATAAAAGCCATGGTGTAATTTAATAATTTTGAAGGTTCTGTGTCACAGTTAGATGGTGGAGATGATGGATCGTTAGAAGACCATTTTAAATATGGAAGATTAAAATCACCTAATATTAAGTAGTTATTAAAGTTCATGTTACTATGGATGTCGTGAAGCTTATAGAAAAAACTATCATAAACTGAGGTTTTGGATGCCGGTGGTAAATAACATGCGCATAACAGTAGACTATCATGTGCAGGGAAATTTAAATATATTTCTTCTAAGTCAGAGGCCTCCAAATCAAACCTCCCTACTGTATTTATAGTTTTCTTCACGAATACCAACACACCCCCACCTCCTCTTTTGTTACTTACCAACAAGTTTCGGTCGCGGCGATATATAGCATAATCGTTTGTTTGTAATTCAGAGTCTAGGATTGCACAGGAGAGCCAGGTTTCAACGAGAACTATAATATCATAGTTACATGCTAGTAAGGTTAGCTTTAAGTCTGAAACTTTTGATTTTAAACCACCACAGTTTTGGTAATAAACTAATAATTTATTGCAAATCATTGTGAAAATTAAAGTAGTATAAAATATAAGCTAAATTTAATTTAATAAAGATATTGGTTTTCGTGCTTCCTAGTACTAAAATTATATGAGAAAATTTATAAACTAGATGTATAGTGAAAAAATTTAAGAGCATGCAATTAAATATAAGTAAGTTACTTAGTCATATTTTACATAAGTCGTCGTCACAACGGATGTGGATAACACGCGAATCATCGCTCTTCCGCAGTAAAATACAACCATTTTTAATCCAAACAAATTTATATTTTTTATTTTAGCTTGTTGTCTTGCATTACTAAATAAAAGTTTATTCTTGAGTGTTAAGTGTTCATTTATATAGAATCGTGTGTTTTGTTTTTGAGTGATGGCGGCAGAGGTCGGGACTCCGTTGATCCTGGTCCGTGGTGAGGGAGCGCCGGGCGCGCGCCGATGCTATAACTTCATCCCGTAGGCGTCGGGTGCACAATTGTAGCACTATGTTTTTAGGGCGATCGTTCGGGGCCCCGCGGGTCACACGGTGTACGGATCTAATATCGTACTCCTTGATGTTCACGCCGATTAGTTTGCCAATCTCTATACAAAGCTGGATCAGGTTTTCGGATTTCTTTTCTGGTATATTTTGTATTTCGACATTGCAGTTTCGGGATGTCTGGTCAAGGTCGTCGAACTTAGATTGTAACTTATTTAAATCGGTGCGTAGTATGTGGTTTTCTTGAGAACATTCTCCATCTGTATGACGTAACTCGTGGGCGGCCAGGCTCTGTTCCAGTTCTTTAATCCGTTCTTCCGAGATTTCCAGGCGTTTCTCGAGCTTTTCAATATCTTGTTTGAGGCTTGTAGTTGCCTCTAGGATCGCGACATGCAAATCATCCCGCCACTGTTGACGCAGACTATCAAACTTAGCGTCAAAATATTCAGTGAATGCTTGTGTATTTACGTTCAGCATTGATGAAGGAGGACCCTGGACTCGCGGCGAGATTGTTTCGGCTGAAATGCCAAGCTTTTTTGGTTTGCACGTAGAACATTTCCATTTCATTTTATTCATGGGTAAGATTTTTTTAAATTCAGCTTCGGATAAATCTGCGCATTGGTAATGTTGGCTTAAACTGCAAGTCACGCATTTTATAACTTCTTTCTCACTTACTGGTTTTTTGCACTGGATTACGGCCCAAACCTCCTCGTTACCCAGAGGAGAGACTCGTAGCCCTGCGCCTAGTGGGCGAGTTACAGACGGAGTTGTGATGATGATTACAAACAGCTTATTTCTAAAGAAATTTCTTCCAGCAGACCTGAGTCTAAAGAGTTTTGTTGAGATGCAATAGTCGTGTGTACACTAATAAATCAATATATATAAAACTGTTCCGTTACTGACTGAGTGACTGAGGTACTGAGTGACTGAGTGACTTTTTTTTTTTTTTTTATAAAATATGGATGGGACGTTTGTCTTCCATGACACCTGATGTTAAGTGAACATGAAGACTAAGGTGGTACACGTCCATCCACGAGAAACCTATTCACTCGACGCTTAAAAGTACTAGGACTATACTGGTCAGGGAAAATAGACGCAGGCAGTTCATTCCAAACCTTGGCGACCCGTATCAAAAAGGAACTGTCAAAGCGCTTAGTTCGACTTTTCGGAATATCAACCACATACGGATGGAAGTTCTGTCTGCGTCTAGTAGTCCGATGGTAAAAGGGTGAGGGTTCAATTTGCTCAAACAGAGCACTCGCGCACTCACCAAAATGTATCCTGATGACACCTGATGTTAAGTGAACATGAAGACTAAGGTGGTACACGTCCATCCACGAGAAACCTATTCACTCGACGCTTAAAAGTACTAGGACTATACTGGTCAGGGAAAATAGACGCAGGCAGTTCATTCCAAACCTTGGCGACCCGTATCAAAAAGGAACTGTCAAAGCGCTTAGTTCGACTTTTCGGAATATCAACCACATACGGATGGAAGTTCTGTCTGCGTCTAGTAGTCCGATGGTAAAAGGGTGAGGGTTCAATTTGCTCAAACAGAGCACTCGCGCACTCACCAAAATGTATCCTGTAGTACACGGTTAAACAAGCAACCTTACGACGATGCTCTAGGGTCTGTAGTTTTTTGGTCGTAAGGTCGACGTTGTTAATTAATTTACGGGCTCTTCTGTCAACGGAGTCCAGCGCTTCTAGTTGATATTTGGCTGAACCATCCCAAAGATGACTGCAGTACTCCATGCATGATCGCACTTGAGCTGTATATAAGTTAAGAAGCTGTGCAGGGCTGAAGTACCGCCGTACCTTCGAGATGATTCCCAACTTTTTCGAAGCTACTTGAGCCATGGACACAATTTGTTGACCGAAGTTTAAACTGGATGTTATAGTTACGCCTAAAAGCCCTAGATGGTCAGTGATGGGGACAGATACATTTTGGAAAGTGGGCGTTAATGTGAAGGTGCTCTTTTTTGCGGAGAATAGACACGCCTGAGTTTTGGACGCGTTGAATTTGACCACATTCGACTCACCCCAATCGGATACTTTCCGTAAGGTCAAATCAACGCGCTCAATCATTGACTTTCTTAAACTCTGGATTTCACGGGGGCTCGCTCGCGCATTGGATACGTATCTCTCTACAACAGTGCTGTCATCAGCATAACTAATAATGCCCGGTGTTAAAAGGTCATTAATGTGCAGCAAGAATAATGTTGCAGAGAGAACAGATCCCTGAGGTACCCCGGCATTAATCGCCATTTGGTCGGAGGAGAAGCCATCTAAGACTACTCGAATTGACCGTTCCCTCAGAAAATCAGATATCCAGTCGCAGAGCCCAATCGGTATGCCATAAGCTGGAAGCTTACTTAAGAGACCATCATGCCAGACCCTGTCAAAGGCCTTGGAAATGTCTAAGGATACAGCTATTGCTTCACCATGACCCTCCAAGGCCTCGCTCCATAAGTGAGTGGCATACACGAGAAGATCGCCGGTGGAGCGCCCGTTGCGGAAACCATATTGGCTATCGCTTAGGAGCTCGTTGGTCTCGAGGTATGCCAGGAGTCGATTGTTCAATACACGTTCCATGACTTTGCAAAGTATGGAAGTGATTGAAATTGGTCGATAGTTGACAGGATCGGCACGGCTTCCCTTCTTTGGTACTGGTTGTACGTTAGCAAGCTTCCAGGACTTGGGAACCTTACCGGATTCCAATGAAAGTCGATAAAGACGCGTCAAACTGACAGAAAACGTACAGCCGTAACTACTGGGCGTAGAGAGCTGAAATTTGGAACATACATTCTTTAGGGGATGTAGGGGTGCACTAAGGAAGGAATTCCCGAAATTCCCACGGAAACGGGAAATATAGGACTTTTTAGGTTGTATGAAAAATCTTATTCCTTGAGTGAACCGATGTGAAACTTGGTGAAAAGGTTTTTCAATGTGTCTCTGGTTATGTTATGAAAGGAATTCCCGAAATTCCCACGGGAACGGGAAAAATATTCTATGAAAAAATCCCATCCCTTGAGTGCACGGATGTGATACTTGACATAAAGGTTCCTCAATAAGCGCCTGTTTGTATTATGGAAGGAATTCCCGAAATTCCCACGGGAAGGGGTTGGACTTTTTAGTTTGTATGAAAAATCTTATTCCTTGAGTGTACGGATGTGATACTTGGCATGCAGGTTCTTCAAAGAGTGACTGGTTGTGCTACGAGAAAAATTCCCAAAATTCCCACGGGCACGGGAAATATATGATTTTTAGTTTGTATGAAAAAAACTTATTCCATGCATGCATGCATGGAATAAGTATGCATGGAATAAGTTTTTTTCATGCATGGGTGTGATACTTGGTATAAAGGTTCTTTCAGTGGGTGTCTGGTTGTATAGTTTCTGAAATTTCCACGAGTAGGGTAGTTAAGCGCATACGAAGTTGCGGGATAAAGCTAGTATTTTATAAATTAACTTTACATTCTGCTTATATTGTATACGGTTGTATCTGTTTACGAGGATAAATCAATGTCTGTTATACATTAGGTAAGTTATTTTTTTGCGTTGAAAATATCTTGTAAGATACCTGATGATATTTCCACGGATTTAGCTTTACGGGTGGTAGAAGAAGAAAATTGTAAGAGAATCATATAGACGACCACTTTGGCGATGGGGTAAACCTATCTGCCTCAGACGCCAGTGGTTGTGGGTTCGATTCTCGCATGGAAAAAGAAATTAAATTTTCCTTGTCTGGGTGTTTATCTATTTATATATTTATATTCTAGGTTCCCCCCAAGTTCGCTACATGGTATCCCATAACACAAGCTTACGTGGCCATATTATTATAGTGCAATAAACTAATACTGATCATCTACAATGTCTGCGTTTGTGTAAACTATACGAAGTAGTCTCCTTTACAGTAAAAAAAAATACATCATAACAGCATCTTTGCTCCAACGCAGTACCATTTTCGGGATTTGGATAAGTTTTTAAGTCATATAAAATACTTTTTAGGATGCTGTCCAAATGTTTTCACACATTTTGTCCAACTTAGATCTTAGTCGTTTTATCAATAGCGTCAATGATTTTCCGATTAGATGGCAAACATTTTGATTAAATAATTATTATGTTACATACATACTAAGAAAAACTTTTTTCAGCACACTAGCATCTTAACACCCCTTTTTTTTTTTTTACTGGAGGAAAACGTGCAATCTTGTCCCCGACCACCCAAGGGGGAGCGGCGGGGTATGTGGGGATGATCCGGCAGATGGCCCGGACCCACCCACTAAAAACCTCCAGGTGTACCTCATCCGCCATAAGTGGAGCTCACGGTACCGCCATTGGCATTACCCGTGAGCCCCGGCGGGTTGCACTCAGCCTCAGCCGAGCGCCCTCCGACGACGGAAATGGTCCAGTACACAAGACCATTTCCCCACCATAGCCCTAGTAGCCGCATCAGGTAGCATCTTAACACCTCTAATATAAGTGATATTACATAACAGTATCGTGGAAACAAAGTCCGCGAACTTTCTCTTACCGATATATTCTCGAAGGAAATTATAAATGACTCAGACGACACAAGTTCGCTTGTGGCATCATTACCTGTGCTTAATGAAATGTGTACCAGATATTGTCACGTGACTTGTGAAGAGGCACAAAAGACTTAAATGATAGGAAGCGACGGGTATCAAGAAATGGCTTTGGTTACGCATTTTTTACCTGATTTATAGTGATAATGAAGACAATGGCATGAGGATTCTTTTTTTACGTTGAAATTCAAAAAATAAACGTTGTATACCTAGTGGTATACCGAGCAGGATGGCGAAACACTGTGGAAGCCCTCTGCCTCAACTAGATGACGTCAGAACTTAAGTCAAGTCAAGTCGCCTAGTGGTATTGAACAAAATAGATGAGTCGTCTATCCTAGTCCTCAGTCGATGAAAAATAATGAAGAGATGCAAGGTTTTTATTCGTCTTGAAAATAGCAGTCTATTCCACATTGGCAATTTGTATCAAAAAAGGTTTAGTATGCCCTGCCGTAGTTTTCACGTGTTGGATGAAGCTTATTAAGATTCTCAGCTTTGTGGAAGAAATTTCAGCGGTACAGATGATTATAGCACGACTTAACTACAAGATTACAAATATATGCTCTAAGTTGTAAAAATTACACAATTCGGCTCCAGAGTGTTCGTTCTATATTTCTTATAGTTACATATCTTGAGTAGATTCAAGTGTTGCTTCCATGCTGGACTGGGAGCAAAAGAAAAACAAAGAATGTACCAGCTGCTTCTCTTCCCGGGCATACTGTAAAACTCAGTTAAGGTACAGAGGTTTTATTGGCATTTTCGTGGGCGAAAGGCTGACGCCCTGTCACTGCAATAGCCACTCTCCACCATTATGATACCTCATTTGTCAAACGTGACATCAGATGGTCTTAGAACCTCTGGTGTTCTGCCTATTCCATAAGGGATAGAAACGTGAAGTTATGTATGTATTCAAGTTTTATTTGTTCATTTTATTTGTGTTATACGTGACTTAATAGATAATATGTTGTAGCAGATCTTTCAGAAAATGCATAGCTAGCCGAGCGAATCTGAACTAAAGCGATCTTAACAATAACTCAAAAGCCTATAAACTGTTTTAAATAAATAATGTTGCCTTAAAAGTTTTCAAGATTTATTACATTTAATTTAATACTATTTTTTATTTAATAACTTCTATGCTGGACTGGGAGCGAAAGAAAAACATAGAATGTGCCAGCTGCTTATCTTCCCGGGCATACTGTAAAAGTCAGTTTAGGGACCGAGGTGTTACGGAGGCTTTTTTGTGCGCGATAGGCTGACCCCCTGTCACTGCAATAGTCTCTCTCCACTATTATAATGCCTCCAAATTTGTCAAACGTGACATCAGATGGTTTTATTACCTCTGGTGTTCTGCTTATCCCATACGGGATACAAGCGTGAAGTTATGTTAAACCTCATATTGATACAAACTAAAACTTCGAAGACGTTAGCTTACTAATTAAAGAAGGAAGGCTAAATTTTAGTTCAAAATTTTAAGAGTCCCTAAACTTCAAAATAATCAACGAATGCAGAGCATTAAAAAAACCGACTTCACATCTACACTTTGGCCGACTAATAATGTCATCCACGTAAATATTCTCCGAAATCATACATATTTGAAATTTTCAATGAAATACCCAACCGATTTCGATGAAATTTATATGAAACCAACTATGAAGTATTTCCTATCATATGAATTCAGAATTTTTTAAATCGATTCATAATTGTCTATAATATCCCGTAACAAAGACAGAAAAAATTATACAGACGCATTGAGATCCTCCTCCTTTTTTGGAAGTCAGTTTATAACCATTTGGAATCAAATAATATAACATAATTCTTTAAACCATGTTCGCATTTCTTTGAGACCAAGCAAAATAAACATATTTTATTAGGAATAATGTTGCTACCTCCTACCATGACTTCTATACCAAAGCTACCAACATGACTAAGATCAAGTGTTACCCCAGTCAGCTTGTAATCTACTATACGACGTTGTTGTTAAGACTTGTTCAATCAATAAACAAATAGAAATTACTGTCAATTAAGTAGATATTTTGTATATGATCTAAATACACAATAGACTAATGTTTTTTTTTTTGAATAAAAAAAAAACATTAAAAGACAAAACAGTACAAAAGGCTTCGATAGATGGCGCTTTACAAAAGGTGAAGTATTGTCTGTCATATAGCCATTTATTCCACACTTCGTTTTTAAAATAAAATACATTAATGGGAAGTTTTCTGACAGCTCATAAAAATTAGTTCAAAAAACCTCTATAGATGGCACTTTTAAAAAGCCGAAGGCGTTAAGTCTGTATACTACAATGTAGGTAAGTGGTATCTACCATCTATGGTTATTTATACATTCAATTTCTGATACAGACGTCATTCATTTATTTTACTTTTAAAAACTCAGTGTGGAATAAATTCTTTGCCTTCGCCTTTTGTAAAGCGCCATCTATCGAAGCCTTTTGTACCAATTTTGTACAGTTTTGTTTTTCTAATGAGCTGTCAGAAAACCTCTCATTGACGTCTGTGTCAGAAAACGCACTTATAAATAACCACAGATGTCCACGATAGATGTCCATGAAAGATACCACTTACCTACATTATAGTATACAGACTTAACGCCTTCGGCTTTTTAAAAGTGCCATCTATAGAGGTTTTTTGAACTAATCTTTATGAGCTGTCAGAAAATTCCTTATTCCTGCAATCTGTAGATTTTTTGTATTTTGTAGATTGAAAAAATCAAGTGGCTGCACTGAAATCACTAAACGACTCGTATCTTACGATAATTCTGCCAATGTCAGGTGTCAAGTCAATAGAGTGAATGGCTGAACAGTCGTGTAGTAGGTCTGTATTCTCTATTTATACTAAAAGGTTTAAAGTTGACAAAATCTATAAGAATTCAAATTGAAATAACTTAAAATCCTGGCAATTTAAAACCACAACTCTTAGAGTGTCAGGTTTAGGCCTAGATTCTGTGCTTTTTTCATTTTTTTTCATTAAGGGACTCTTCACCTAAGAGTCAACTAAAATCATGTATGGGATGATCCAATCTTCTTTAAGAAAAACATGAAAAAATATCACTTTTCAAAAAATAACTCAAAAGTTAGTGACCATTATAGTTTCAAAACCCTATAATATGACTCTGATTGTTTTCTTTCACAAAACTAATTGAAAAATAAACTTTTAACGTTGTTAATTAATTGACACCCATTCTTTCACATTCCCATGCGTCTGTCGTGAAAGCGCTAAGTTTTAAAAAAGGTGCCAACAACTCCCGAAAACAACATTTAGGTCTAGTCAAAAATTCTGTGAGAGTGAGACAAAACGTTTCCTATCAAACTCTCACTGTCCCACTATGTACTTACCGGATTCTTTACCAAGAAGACCAGAAGCTCAAAAACAAAATGTGACCGTCTAATACCACATGTCAATAAATTACCGGTTCTGCCATTCACCATCATTTCACACTTAACGGCCGAGTTAGCGATGCTCAAATATTAAGGTACAGTCGGACTCATTACTTATCTGTTTTAGTGCCTGTAAGTACACCAACCTACTAATGGGCGCTACAAAATTTTTACTTACTTTAGAAAACCTAGTAAAAAAGTTTAATGAATAATAAAGGTGTATGAAAAAATAATACTTAAGTATATAAAACTTCCCGCCTATATCCCTTATAATTGTAATTATAGGGAGTGAATATTGCAGTAACACAGGGTCAGCCTATCTCTCGCAAAAACGCCAATAAAACCTGTGTCCCTTAACTAACTTTTACAGTACGCCCGGGAAGACAAGCAGCTGGCACATTCTACGTTTTTCTTTCGCACCCAGTGCAGCATGGAAGATTGGTTATATATATATATGTAAAAAAAAGTTAAATTTATGACGGTGACTGTACCAGCAGTTACCACTTTATTAAATAGCTGTATAATCGTTTCAACAAAGTTTGTGCCCACCCGCGGTGATTCAGGTGTTTATGAGGAACCAAATTGAGGTAAATTTTCAAACCCATACAGGTTTATGAGAGTGATTTTAATTTTATTATACCTACCCTCTTATAGCGCTAACAGTTAGAATTAATACCTTTCCCTTTTTGCTTTTCGGCTACAGAAAATAATTATCCAGTGCTTTCAATACATTTTTGAACATAGTTGTATCTACACAGTGTCATCTCGTTCTAAATTTAAACATATTATTAGTTATTACCCGACTACGGCGAAGCAAAAAGGAGGGTTATGATTTTGACCTGTATGTATGTATCTAGGTATACATAGATGTTCATCTGTTCCCTTATGAATTCTAAACGAGTTATCTTAATTGGACAAATGATGTCGTTGGAAACCTCTTGATTGTCCGCCAGTTATAGGCTACATGACGTCACATTCAACTGACTGCAACGCCCTCTAGGGGATTAAAAGTAATGAACTCTAAAAAAGCTTCTATGCTGCACTGGGAGCGAAAGAAAAACATAGAATGTGCCAGCTGCTTCTCTTCCCGGGCATACTGTAAAAGTCAGTTAAGGGACCGAGATGTTATGGGAGGCCTATTTGTAGGCGATAGGCTGACCCCTTGTCACTGTAATATAATATAGTCTCTCTCCACTATTATAATGCCTCCAAATTTGTCAAACGTGACATCAGATGGTTTTATTACCTCTGGTGTTCTGCCTACCCCATACGGGATACAGGCGTGAAGTTATGTATGTATGTAACTCAAAAAAAATATTCTTGACGGTTTCGTTTGGGGTATCACATGCAAGAGCGTTGTTAGCACAGTCCAATATGTAAATACTATTACTTCGAAACAAGTGACGAAAAAATCATAAATATTTTAGCGGAGAGTATTTTCTTGTTTCGTCCTTTTTTAGAGCGTGTTTAAGGCTGCAAACGGGACGGCAGCGACAACAAGGGCGACAGCGGCGCGGGCAGCGACGCGGGGAATCTGGGCCGTTCTCGACGCCAGCGGGCGCGAACTCAATACTTTCTATCGTGTCACGGGAATCGCTGCCCGCGCCACTGTCCAGTTTGCAGCCTTAGTAGTCGGGTTTTAGTTTTTAAACTTAATTAAGTTGTATCTGCGGAGGCTTGTTAATGGCTTACTCGACATTATATGTTAAACCTAGTTTTTAAGTAAAAGCTGTTGGCCACCCAAATTATATAAAATAAAAATTAAATAATTTCTTAGCTACTTCGCAGAGTCTGCTTAGTTGTCCTACCGCACCTGAATAATATAGGATCTCTACATTTAATCTCAATCCAAAATCCAATTTGTAAACACTTCAATGTATGAGCGTTGCCATGACAACCGGATTTGTATTTCTATGAGAAAATCTTGGATTTAAATTAAGATTCGATTTAGAAATCCAGTATATGTCGAGACATGCTGGTTGGCAACCTCCTTCATATAAAATCTGCAGCCAAATATCACAGCTCCGATAATGTTTTATGAGGAGCCAGTACCTTTCATACATACATACATACATACCTACATAACCTCACGCCTGTCTCCCTTTGGGGTAGGGCAGAGATAAGGGAACACCATTTGCTTCAATTGCAATTCCAGACATACCTCTTTCGCTTCCTCCACGTTCATTAATCTTTTCATACATGATCGCCGTATATGGATACTTTTAACTAGGCCCTTTTTCAGAACGACGCCAATTTTATTGGCATACGTTCGCCTAAGGCGGCCCCTCCCGACAGCATCTCTTTCGTAAATCTGCTTTCACTCATTTTCCAAATGTCCAAACCACCGTAGCATACCCTTTTCAATTTTAGTCCTACATCTTCTTTCAATCCGCATCTCTTTCTTATTTCACTGTTGCGCACCCTATCTTAATTTCAGTCCGCACATACTCCTCAAAGCTCTCATCTCCACAGCATTAATCCTGCTTTCATGTCTCTTCTGCCACACCCAAGATTCACTACCATACCATACTAATGTGTTGGCGCCAAAACTCCCTCAAGTACGGCAAGACGAGCCTTATTCGGTATAATTTTGCTTGCCATAATCGAGTACAAGGCGCCATTAACACAATTTCCTGCTTTTACCCTCTTTTCAATATCATCGTCATACTTCCCATCTCTTGTAAACAAGGACCCCAAGTATACAAATTCTTTCACTTGTTCCACTTTTTCGTCTCCTATCATAAATATTGCATTCCGTTAAATCTTCATTCCTTTCCATAACCATAACTTTCGTCTTTCCAACATTCACTCTCAAACCTTTTCTTTCAAACGACTAATTTAAACCTTGTCTTCACTTATCCATTTACCTTACATGTCTACATACTATTACGACAATACGCGATGTTCATTGACAAGGTCACATCCGTCAGAAAACAATTTTAGGGTTTTCATAGCTAACCTGTCAGATTTTTGACAACTCATAAAATTAATTAAAACAACATACGGTGAAAATACGGTGCTCATACGGTGCTCACGTTCGGTTAATTCCAAATCATTTACTTATATTACAAACCGCAGCAAAGATTTTAAAATTTCAACATCTCAAGTTACTCAACATGACGACCACTTTGGCGATGGGCTCAGACGCCAGTGGCCGCGGGTTCGATTCCCGCACGGAAAAAAAATATGTTCCGTGTCTGGGTGTTTATTATTTATTTATTCTTTATTGTACACATGGAGTATTACATAACTTTATTAACAATATAATAGGTACAATGCATAATAGGCGGCCTTATCATATACAGACAATCTCTTCCAGAGAACCCTGGGTTTATCTATTTATGTATTTACATTCTAGATTACCCCCTAGTTCGTTACATGGTATCCCATATCACAAGCTCTGCTTAATTTGGGGCCATGTAGTTGGTGTGACTGTCTGGGGATTTTATTATTATTTTTATTATAAAAGACTACACGTATCATCCAATTAAAATGAAAATCCCGGTATCGTTTCTAAGAAATTAAATCAAGTCTGCACCAATAGTTTAGATATAGACAGACAGAATTTCAATGACAATATCATATTTCTACATTCATATACCTAACAAAGAGTAGTTTGAGAGGTTAGAGACTATGGACTCTTTGAGTAGCCATAATGATGAAAATTAAATGGAAATTGATTACTTTTGAAATAATTTTAGGATAGATGACATCTACATCACGGTGTATATGAGCTGCCTATAATATAATATACCTAGATGCTTACGTAATATAGTGGATGCAGAATACATATTCGCATTGTTATTATGGGTAAAGCGAAGCTGCAGCCAATTTAAGTGAAAGTTATTCATCAGTGCCCAAAATGCGCTATAAATATTTTATGTACATTCATTAAGGACACAAGATTAACATACAGCTGCTTCCCTAAGATATAATATCAATTCAGTTTTTTACATAAATAAAAAATTAACAAGTTTTCACCATTCATTATATTAAACAAAAGAAAAGGTCACACGTAGTTGAAAAAAAGAAACTTCGATTTTTCATCTAATAGAAGTGTTTAATCTGCTACCCCTGCTGAAGAGACACCCTTTGTACTTAAAAAAACTCAATTCATCTGAATTGTTATTATATTTTCCCATTACTAAAATCTTTATCAATTTACTTTTAAAGATCGCATTTAAAATTCTACTTATCGAATAGAGATTGATTTCTATATCTTAACTCTCAAACTTAGAAATGTCAGCTACGAGCATATCTTTTCTAAACCTGTCATTGTTGACAGTTGACCCGAGCTCAACTCCTTCAAAAAATATCGATAGCCTCCACAAAAATCATGTCCAACTATAAACATAGTCTTAATAAAGCCATAAACTGATGTTCATGTGTAAATAGACAGACATAAAAGCTCTTATTGATGCTTTAGGCGCCCAAATACACGCTTAACTACATTATTCAGTTTAAAACGCATAATATTATAGTCTGTTCTCTTGCCATGTCATAAATACTTGTGTTTCGAACCGTAAATATAAGAAACAAAGCGCTACACACGTATAAAACGAGCCTACATCTCTTAATGATATGTAGATTCTCTGCATTAGTTACATGACTGTGTTCTTGGTGAAAACATCTCGCAAACTTTGAAGTATAGCTTTTCATTTATATCGCAAAGAAATTTCACGCCAAAAAGAACCTTGAACTGTTGACGCTGAGTCACAGTTTAGCGAGCTTTAAGCTTTCAGTTACGCCCTTTTAATCTAAGTACCATTCCAACTCATTAAACAAGACATAATTTAAACGATACATACCAGTTTAATCAAAAGTCAATTGTAAGGTATTCAGAATAGAGTTGCTTTTGATTATAAATCGAATATTTAACTTACAACGTTTCGTTTTTAGCGCAATGGAAACGTGCATCTCAACTGTCAGACAAAACTGCATCTATTTATTTAGAATGTAGAGTTTAATTCTCTGTGTTCAGAATCGGAAATTGAGACATTAGAAATCTCGGATCGGCTATTACTGTGTTCTTTTAACAAATGCACGAAGGTTTGTTTGGAATAAGTTGTAAGTTTGTACCGACGTGCATAAATAAAGGCAGTGGACTTATAGGGTATTTCAATCGGGCCCCAGGTGGGCGTAGACCTCTCATATATCATCATACACAATTATTAAATTATCTTTTTCGTTGACATTAAGTAATTGTTTCTGTAAGCTGGACCAATGAGATACGGTTTTTAAATTGTCGTTTTAAATTGTTTAGATTCCTTTGTTTTAAGAAACATGAGCCTTGCTGAGTAATGGTTTTGTTTATTAGAGTTATAAATCAGTTTAATGGTTTAATAGAGATATTTAAGAAATCAGAGGTATTCTGTTTTTAATAACTGAGCCCGCAATTCAATTTTTTACCAAACTATTGGGTAAAAAAACCGAAAGTCGCCAGAGTACAAGTCAAATAGAGTTGGATGAAATTTGTTAGATAGGTTGAATATAACCTGGATAAGCATGTTACATAATTTTAATCTCAATTCGGAAACTATTTCGGGATGTCATGGGGCTTAGACAAACCAAGATTTTAGTCGCAATAGAGTTATTAGTCTAATGACATATGGACTTCAAAATATTTTGTAGAAATACATGATTCTTTAAATTTAAAATGCCAGAAGGCCATCATTAAAGACAGAATAGAAAAACAGTTTTTACTATCGATCATAAGTATTGTAAGGTCTAAGCTTAGAAAATTGCGAAATAATTGCCAGTATATTATTGGAAAAAATAATTTAATTTCCAACTTTTCATCATTATAACTCTTTGTTACCTTATCGATACTTCATTTGAAGCTACAGAGGCTTCCATAGAGCTCATCAATTTATTTACCATCAAAAGAGATGTTTTAATACGTACGCCAACTTATCATCATAAATATTATCCACCAACGAACTAAACTAATAATAAAATCTCCAATTAACAGTAGATTCAAAACCAGAATAACTGATCGAACCTTTACAAAACCGAGATCACAATCGCTAAGTAAGTAAATCCGCAATATTCCACTTAAGCACCTCGTACAAATACAACTCAATAATCGCAATTAAGACTATTAAATTGTGTACAAAATCTTGTACACTCGGTTCTGTCATTAATCATACGGCCGTGGAATCGGGTCATGAGACCGGGGTTAAGTAAGGGAACTTCGATATTATAACGATTATAGTTATTTATTTTATCCATTGGAAAAACAACGGCTCAACATAAAAAAATAAACGAGTAAAACAATTAAAATAGCAAAAGAAAGCAACGTACCTACAGAGACGTATGATTAATGTCCAGGATATATCCTGAGTGTATTTTATTTAAACTTTGCATAAATAATTCTAAACAGCAGTGCTAGCACGGATCTTTTGTCGATCGTAAGTTTACGAATGCTCGTATAGTATGGAGTCGGTTGCAAGTTTTTAGTAACAATGTAATTTTTTATTTTACAGTTATTTAAGAGTAGAACCTGTTAACAAACATTCAAAATTAACAAGGAACACATTTATTTGAGCTGACCGTGCGGCAATGGATAGATTTCAATTATTGCTTGCAAAACCGTCTCCATCCTATACGAGCATTCGTAAACTTACGATCGACAAAAGATCCGTGCTAGCACTGCAGGTCTTATTTCTGTTTTCAATATACCCTTTAGTTAAATAGTAAATAGTGGTATAAAATTAAACTATTTAATAAAAATATTAAAAACTCAAATAACATCAATTCTAACTACGTCTCCCTACACTATGGATATATGCATTAGGTATTTATTTATTAAATTAACTATAGAAGCAAGAAATGTAACCAGAACTACTACAAAGCATTTTACACTGGCAGCAAAGAAATAACGAAATGTAGTTCTTATGACACTTAAAAAGCAACAAAATAAAAAAAATTTACAATAATTTGACACAAACATAGTTTAGGCATAAATTACTTTCTTGAATAAAACACTTGTTATAATCGCATTACATTACACCTACGTTTTGACTATACTTCGATATCTTTGCGAACCTTTGTTCACGAGAGACTCGTGTTTAATTTAGTTTTATGTTAGATAATGAATCGCAAAAACTTAAAACAATATTTTTTTTTTACCTCTATTACACTCGTTATTATAACCTTAACTTTAACAAGGAGTTAAAAATGAAATCATACAGAATAGACCCCCTCGGCTATAATGAATCAAGTGGGGTAATTAAGTTACTAATACACTTATCACGACATGCAGTCTGTACCGAGTCGGAGTTAGGTCTATTGTTAGAGAAGAGGCAAGGAGAAAATTCGAAAATAGAGAGAGAGACGTTAATGGCCTGTGGCGCAGTGGTGTAAGATGCTGCTAACTACGTGATTCCTGAGGCTCGATTTTTTTGAAAATAAAATGTTCAGGATCTATGTGTACCATGCATGGGTGATCTTGTTCGCTACATGGTATCCCAAATCACAAGCCGCGCTTTGTTTCAGGCCATATATTTCATTTATTTATTTAATGACATTTAAATATCTGAAAAGAACATAGGTACATTTTTTTATTTATGAATAAGCCTGCGTTTGACCTCAGTCTCACGTGATGGTAAGTGAAGATGAGGTTGAGTATGAAAGGACACGGGCAAGCACGTATGAAACAACTGGCTCTTCATAAAATATTGCCGGAACATGTCAACGCCGGAGCGGTAATATTTCGCGTCGGTATTTATATCCTACCAAGCAGAGGTTACTGGGATTAGTCGCCTTTTTCTAGACGCTTATCCAGGAGCGTTTTATGCCATTCGCGATAGTATTTTTTTTATCGTTGACTCTCTAATGATAATTGAAGTTGAGGTGGAAGATTGCAGTTGATTTCACACAAGGATCTGCTTATAAAATATTGCCTTAACACATCACCGCCTTCTTACGAAGGGTGGTGGCTAACCAGGCGAACCCAAGCGGAGGTCGATCGGATTAGCCGCCCTTTACACGCTTATTAAAGGGCGTGCGCTTTGAGCAATTCTAAGTCAACCCTTCTCAGCAAGAATTTACTCAAATTTAATTCACTTTATTTTTGGATACTTTATGATCCAATATCGTGAAGTATCGAGTAATTAGACGCTGGTAATGTGGTAATATGGTGCAGCGATATGGTGTAAATATCGTGTATGGAAACCAACTTTTCTTAATGTTACTAGTTACTTTATTCCTTTGTCTTTAAAATAACATTAATATTGAGCCCCTGCCAAACCTATAACTTAAAAAGCCGTTGTTTTACAAACCTAGGTTAATTCTGCGAAAGTAAAAAGTTGCTGGGGGACACCCTGTATATCAACTTTTTTAATAGCGCGATGTAGGAATTACGCTCTGTCATCATCATCTTAGTTACCATGTAGCATCGCTAGAGGTTGCTGCAAATATGTAGATAAATCAATATAAGATCTCGGTTCTCGTAAGTGAGTGGTATGTCCTAGAAGATGACCAGTGAAGCGTTCACTGCGGATACCATTAATTTATTGAACAATTTATGTTCACTGTACTGTCCATACCTACACTACATACATGTGTATAGGTAGGTATAGTGAACATAAATTTGTATCCGTTTATCTATAGACATGTAATAAAGCTGAAGGTTATATTTGAACGCCCTACTCTTGAGGACTTCATAAGGAATCCTTATAAGAAATCTATTAATAAATTCGAAAAACGGAAACTAAAGAAAAGTGAGTAAACCGGAAGAAACTCACTCTAATATAGAATGCAAATAATAAATGTAATCTAATCAAATAATAAATTGAAAAAATAGGAAATTTGTTAATTGGCGTTCTATGATCTATGTTATCTTTAAATATGTTTGTAATTAGCTGTAAGTTTCCCAAAGAAATAAAAATAAAATAAAATAAAATAAATAAAAAATAAACTATCAACTGGTTAAAGCCGAAGTATCTGATGACTGACTTCATCAAGTGTTTTGTGAAATTCCTAAGATGAATAAAACTTTTTGAATTTTTTTTTTTGAATTTTAAATAGTAAATATCTCTGACATGCACACAACATTATCTAGCCCAAATTAAGTTTTTAAAGGACTTGTATTATGGATATTACCCGGGCGCTACACTTAGCTTCAAAGATTTGCACAAATCTTTGACGACTTTGCAAAGTCATTTGAACACATATTGACGTAACCTGCCAGACTTGCTTCGCAAACACTTTTCTCCACAGTATGCTAGTAGACAACAAACAAGATGGACAACGATTTTGTAGACTCAGTTAGCCTGTATTATTTGTATATATGTAATTATATTTTTTTATTTGTTATTTTTCGGGTTCCATGTACATAGTTGCCCCTGTAACAACTCTACAAATTCCAGAACGCACTCGCTGCCCCAGTCCATTATATGGCCGCATAAATATATAACATGCACACAACCGTCCCGCTCAACAACGCTCGAGCAACTGGTCACTGAACAAGTGTGGCAGGCCACGCAAACATTTGCACACATTCAACTTTGAACGCTTTGATGTATAGAAAAAGACCGACACCGGATGGCAAAGTGCAAAGCTTTGTGCAAACGTTGAATACATATGCAAAGTCCAGCGCCACACATTTGTGCAAACATTTGTTCAAACATTTGTTCAAACATTTGAAGCTAAGTCTGGCGCCGGCCTTAGAAAACGGGTAATAAACTTATGAAATGTATGAACGTACATATTGAATAAATACAAATAAACAGACAAACTTCAGCTATATTATATATCTTGAATACTATAACTAAGTTTTCTTGCTAGTTCAGTGACTCGCACTTGCAGTAGTGATGCATGATTTTTGTGCTTTAGTTCACCGCCCTCCCTCCCTGAAGAAGCAAGGAATGCGATGAACATACACTGGAAACACTATATCCGTTCCACAAGCTACCACCAATACGTGTTTCGCTTCAATCAGAAGCATCCTCAGGGTGCAACAACCACCACCGACTGTGTTCCGAGCCTGTGCTCATTGCCTTCCTTACTTCTTGAGGGAGGGAGGGCGGTGAACCAACGCACGAAAATCCTGCTTCAATAGTGCAAATGCAAGTCGCGGAATCAGCGTAGCAACTTAGTTATATTAGTTGTGATGGATTTCCGCAAAGTAACGCCTGATTCAATCAATTATTTATATATATCTTCTTCCTGATCCTGGCAAGATGCACTATGTTCTTGGTCTGCTCTATTCTCTGATGTTTCTTAGCCAAGACAACTTCCTACCATCCCTTCTCTTCCCTTCTATGTTACCCATCGTAATAAAATTACTCGAAACTGATACTTTAATCATGTAGCCTCAAAATATAAGTTTTTATATATGCTTATATTATGGAGAGCACACAGCAGGCGTAGGGGGTATCCTAATGTATACCCAAACCCAAGTCAGTTTAGAAAAAATCGTTTCCCAAGCTAGCCTGGCTGGGACTTGAACTCGAAGCCAAACACTTGACCTATAATCACGGACAGTTGGAGTTTAGCAGTTTGGTACTAATGAAGATGGACTAATAATTGAAGATGGGTCCTATAAAACGTAGTTGATTGATTAGGTGATATGCTATTGCTTTCTGCCTGAACCTATTGTTTATTCCTAAAGACGCTGCCGGCGGCGGCCCCGACAGCGTCGTATTTTTTCTATAGTCAGGTGATTTAATGTAAATGGATGAAGAAGTACAAAATCTGCTGAAAGCCTTGAGTCTGGAAGAATATATGGAAGTGTTCAAAGGTAAGTTCGTTTATGTATTTAATTTTTATCTTATATATTTTATTAGACAGAGACCGTACAATCGCACACCAGTGACCAGTGAACCCGTGATCTTGAGCCAAGGTAGCGCCGCCGTAGAAGGTTTCAATACCTTCTATGTGAGACTAGCTTATACTGGTTTATTGCCACTGATATGCCGTTGTGTCTTTAATTTACAGCTGAGTAGCGGCTTTGCGCGGTTTGACCCGCGTAGCTCTTGATCCCGTGGGAGTTTCTTAGCAAAATATGTTACTTCTGGTTAATGTAGCCATCTAATGGTGAAAGAATCTTTGAATCGTTCTAGTAGTTTTTGAGTTTATTCATTACAAACATACAAAAATACAAATCTTTCCTCTTTATAATATTAGTAAAGACTTCAAAAAAGAGGAGGAAAGTAGTTTTTATTAATATA
Organism: Stenoptilia bipunctidactyla; assembly: GCA_944452665.1. Taxonomy (NCBI): domain Eukaryota; kingdom Metazoa; phylum Arthropoda; class Insecta; order Lepidoptera; family Pterophoridae; genus Stenoptilia; species Stenoptilia bipunctidactyla. The sequence continues at coordinate 14,632,604 of OX101744.1, forward strand.
CATTTGAACTATACATTTTGTTTATTTGATACATTTGATGATCATTTTTCTTAAATCAGTTATTTAATTACAGAAAATGCAATTACATCTCTATCACTTCCACTACTCCAGGAATCTGACCTAAAGGAGCTATTTCCTAAAATTGGCCATCATGCCATATTCTCAAAAAAATTAGAAATACATAAAAAGACTATGCATCCTATTACCGATGATAAGTAAGTCACTAACAATTCAAAAATTTAATCTGCTTTAATTATCTGTATACTGTTGTCTTAATTAATCCTTCAATTTACAGGCGTGTGATGTTTCAAGCTTTAACTTATCTATGTCTGACTTGCTGACATATCCGGTTGACCCTGATGCACGTCCTCAAGCTTCAAGCTCACCCGCACCCAAGACACCTATCACAATAACCATTCCATCAGAGAACAAAATTAACATTATCGTATGTATTGTAATATTTCTTCAGAGCTATAATTAGGTACTATCTATACATATATCTCTATTTATCATCATTCATACAAGATGTAAAAATTCAATTAAAAATAAATGAAGGGTATACCACTTTGAATCAACTTTGAATCCTGAAAAAAATCTACTGTTCCATATTTGTTAAAAAAAATTCAAACAGATTTTTCTTATATACAGGGTGTCCCGTAAGTCATGGATCAACGGATCTATTGTACCAAAATAATATAACATATACAACAGTTTACAAGTTAGATGTTACAAAAAGTTGTGTCAAGTTATATAATCTGCAGCCGAACCAGGTTAGATGCCTGTATGTCGGCAGACAGTGCCTCGTTTTTAATAGAAAAATTATTATAAAATAGGTAGAATGAGTAGAAATTATAATTTATTTATTTCTGTTTTTCAGGATTTACCGTTACTTTTAAATAGTACCCTTGAAGGAAGAGGTTTATTAAATTTAGATACACATATTCCGTTGGATAATACGGCAAGAATAAGATTGGTAAGGCTCATCGGAACCTACATTTTGAGCAATCATCCGTCAAATGCAATAAGGAGTACCATTTATGCAAATTGGGTACACGAAATTATTAGAGTATTCCCACAGGAAAAGGCATCGGTGTACTTCCATAGCAAGATTGTGGAATCTTCACGAGGTTTAATCACCAGGTTGGCAGGAAAGTTGCCTGATCAAATCCTGTGTGCCTACTGTGCCTATGCTGCTGTACTGTGCTAATGCTGACTGTGCCTACTTTGTAATTTGGTTTTAGTATTGTAAACTTTGAGACTGTTCTTTTGTGATTTTCAGATATATGACAATAAATAGTAAGTGAACAATAACAGTATTTTTTTAGTTTTTTTTTACCCACATTGCAGAGAAAGTCTGCTATGGCTACAGAGTTAAATGACTCGCATTGCAGAGAAAGTCTGTTGTGGCTACCTAGCAAAACGATTGCAGATACCAAGTAGGTTGGCTGTGGCTACAGAGTTAAGTGACTCGCATTGCAGAGAAAGTCTGTTGTGGCTACCTAGCAAAATAATTGCAGATACCAAGTAGGTTGGCTGTGGCTACAGAGTTAAATGACTTACATTGCAGAGAAAGTCTGTTGTGGCTACCTAGCAAAACGATTGCAGATACCAAGTAGGTTGGCTGTGGCTACAGAGTTAAACGACTCACATTGCAGAGAAAGTCTGTTGTGGCTACCTAGCAAAACGGTTACAAATACCAAGAAGGTTGGCTATAACTATCCAAGAAAGTTTGTCAATATAAACAGTAAAGTTGGCTACGTTTGCAAACATTTTGTTTGTAATAATAATCAAGCTTACTTTGTTATTTCTAAGCAAACAATTTTAACCGATTTACTCGGTTGATTCTGATCAAGTAAGAATAGCAAACTTGACTTATTTATTTTTAGCAACAAACTTTGCAGGTTGTATATTGACAAACACGCTTTGTTAAAATCAACCGAAACTTAGTTATTTTTACATGCGAAATTTTTTCAGTGCATCACTGCTAGAGCGATGACATTTGGTGGCAGATTTTCAAATCAAATCAAATCAAAATCAAATCAGTCTCCTCTTACGACACGCTTTTCCAGGGGCGTTCCTATTCTAAGCCAACCGTTTTTTTTTAATGGAGGCAAACGTGAATCATATCCCTGACCGCCGAAGGAGGAGCGGCGGGGTATGTGGGGATGATTCGACAGAAGGCCGGACCCACCCACCAAAAACCTCCAGATGTAAACCTCATCCGCCATAAGTGGAGCTCACGGTCAGCCTGAGCCGAGCGCCCTCCGACGTCGGAAATGGTCCAGTACAGAAGACCATTTCCCCACCATAGCCCTAGTAGCCGCATCACGTCCCCTCACCTGCTACGGCTGGCTATCGGGATGGAGGAGGTGAGCGAATCTCCTTCTACGTCCCACCTCCACCTATGGCGGATCGGTGCCGAGGAGGCGTCATCCTCCCGGCATCATAGTGATGGTCATGATGATGAGATTACTAAACAAACAAACGTTTTAACTCCATTAAGCTATGGTCTTAATACGGGTCTTACTTACTTACTATCCATATGAAATCCTTATACCAGCGCTGCAATTAAATTTCTATTGGTTTTCTATGTGTGTCATAGATTTAGATATACCAGTAAGATAGACGCCAATTTAAATGAACAGCCGCAGGTGTCCATAGAGCACACTAGCCTACTTAGTCTACCTATTTACTATAGGGTAGATGGAACAATAATGGACACCATAGTACCACATAGTGGGATTGAAAATAACTACGATAGTTTAAAACAGTTAAAATTGAATCAGATTCTATAGTGCCTTTGTGAACAAATCTTAATATTATAAGTAATTGAGGTGTGCCTTACTGAAAACGAACATTTACAATCCATGCAAATTCAGATATAAATCTGTGATTATACAATTCAGATCAAGTACGAGTAACTGGAAACAAAATTCCTCAACGAATTCAAATAGGTATTTGATTCGGCAGTATCCATATTTTTTGATTGAGATCGAGCGCAAAGCAAGCATAGTAACTTTCCTATAACCGACGACCACTGTGGCGATGGGGTTATCCAGTGGTCACGGGTTCGGTTCCCGCACGAAACAAGAAAAAAAAGTTGCGTGTCTAGGTGTTTATCCGTGAATTTATTAAATTCTAGGTTCACACCTAGTTCCCTACATGGTATCCCATAGCACAAGCTATGCTAGTTTGGCGCTATGTAGTTGGTGTGATTTTTTGGGGATTTTATTTATTAGTTTATTATTATCCTTTTGAAAAAAGTAATCCTAAGGTACCAATATGGTGCCTCGAACCCCAAGCTAACATAAATAGCAAAGCAATGCGCGTACGCAACCCGATACCATCGCGCTAACCACATTACTTACTTAATTGATTCGTTCAGTACACCCGCTCATGATTCGTTCAGTAGTTCAGTACACCCGCTCATTCCACTGGTTTATTTAGTTTCACTGTCTGGACGGAATAATTTAGAGGATGCAAATTAGTTGGGTAATCTTGATTGGGTTATAGTTGATACTTTAAGAAGATTGCTTGGACTTAAATTACAAATTAAACTGAGATAAGCATATTAAAATTGTCTATTGAAATATTATTTTGGTCAATATTTTGGCGTTGTTCTAAGTTTTGCATCTTTAGCGCGATGACCAAGTTGTTTCTAGATTTTTTGACCACATCTTCAAACTTTCATGATCATTTCATCAGTTGAAAGTGGAATGTGAAGTGTTTCATCAATTACTTTGGACATGGTACAATTAGGGGTTTAGGAGTAGACTTTTTTATTCGTTAGTTATAGATAACTAACATTTTCTTGACTTAATAAATGATGAGACGAAAGATTTTTTTAATTATTAGCATGTTTATCTAATTCTGCGTATTTATATAATAGTCTACGTTTTTCGTAAATTTTATGTAAAACAAAAGTTTAATTTGTGCTGTTGAAATACCAATAAATAAATAAATATTGGTGTTTAACAGTAGTTTCAGCGATTACGTTTTTTATATCTTTTTAAAAATATATTCTACTCTTTCAACTAACTCTTTAGGTATAATTTATTATTTTTGAACAATAATCTGAAGTTCCAACCATTTAACTGGCTACTAACTAAGAATTATCTAACTTAATCTCACTGCTAGGAAATGTTAATAAAGGGTTTCTAGAAATATCTACAGCGATCGAGGCTCAGCGAATGCTATTAGAATAAAGGTTGAGATAAGCCCTAAATGGTTGAAGTATATATTAGTGTTTGGGTGCTAAACTAGAGATGCAATGGCAGTAAAGTAATTTGAAGCTTAGTTTCAGCTGATTATTTTGATTTGTAATTGTAATTGGGCCTGATTATTAGTGACGTCTAAAGTTTTGATGGAACGTTTTAATACAGAAATCACGATGTATGAAAATCAATATGATATAAGTAAAATGATATAGTTAAGTGCTTGGTGGTAGGATTCCGTCAAGGTTCGACTGGCTAGTGACCACCCTTCATATAAAATCTGCCGCCAAATGTCTCCGCTCCGGCGGAGATGTGTTCCGGCAGTATTTTATGAAGAGCCAGTTCTTTCCTAGGCCCGTGTGCTTTCATGTTCGACCTCATCTTTACTTACTATCTGGTGATATTGAGTTCATACGCGGACTACTCCATAATAAAAAAGTGATGAATTAATTGCAAGCGCATTCCGTGGAGTACATGTCGATGGTTAATCTGCTTAATGGCCATGGGTACGAATCTCAGTCAGGTCAGTTTGGAAAACAAACTTTTTCAAAAAATCTGTTAAAATCTCTTTTAGGCCTACATCGTAGACTTTGAGAATTTTAATTGGCTTCAAATAATATCTGAAAATGTTGACACTTGCACGAATTTAAAAAGTATTGGTAACAATGCCAATATTGCTCGTAGCAACGTTCGCACATATGAAACACGATAAAAAAATAACTTACAAAAAGTTTAACATAATAAAATTTTCAAATATGGCGCGGTCAGCGTCGTTGATATCGCGTTCGTCATAAATTTAAATATTTCTCTGAAATAAAAGGTAGTTTCATAATATACGACTTCATTGTCCGCGATCTTAGCGCTACGGACAAACAAACAAACAAAACAGATGGAAAAATAGTGGGTCCGGAGTTGTTACTACCCCAAGCGTAGAGTAGCCTAAATCAGAGGTTCTGTTAAACTGATTTAGCTATTATGATTAATTATTTCAATAAGTAAAGCAGATCTTTGTTACTTTTATTGGGTTTAAAAAAATTGACGTTTTGATGGTTAACATACCAAGTTGTAGAAAATATTGAAAAACAGGGTAAAAAAATGCGATTGTTTTGGGCTAGAATGGTCCAAACTGATATTCTAATGAACAAATTAAAAAACCCCTTGAATAAATCGCAAGATAAAGCTTATGAGTCGTTGTAAAAACTTCTTATTCAATAACATCAAATGACATAACCCCCATTTTTGGAATCATTTGTTATTTCAATCCTATGTGAGACCCGTCATTCACCAGCTACGTAATAAAATCTAGTCATCTACATCTAGGTATATCTAGTTTCGAAATTCTATCGGAAAGTAATTTTTGGATGGTTTAAGTGTGACATAAAGTGGGTAAAATTTTGGATGACAAAAATGGGACATTAAAAAAGCTGTATTGTAAAAGTAATACATTTATCTAGTTTGCACTTTTTAGGATTAGACTACTCTGTAGACAGATTGAGACATCCAAGGAATCGCGCGCGCACGGTCGACGTATCTTACATTTACAGGAATGTTAATATGTAAAGTTTACACACACGCACAGGGTGCTGCTATATCGAGCTGTCAACTTCACTGTTACTGTCAACACCTGTCAAAACTCCTGTCAGGTGCTGTCATAATCGAAGGAAATTGTATCGAAAGGAAGCGGCGATCGGCATTTGATCGTAATTCTAAAATTTTATCATTTTACGTGTATTGGCGTTTCCTCTTCTTTATGAGTTTATTTTAGACAAGTCTTTGGAATAAAATGCTTTTGTGATTTTATTTTCCTGTTATTATATGATGATTTCAAAATTTTAAACCAAATAAATCAAGTTGTTTCAGCCCAGTTACAATAATGCATTTAAATTTATTTATTATGAAATTCTACAGTCAAGTAAATATTGTACCTGACAGTTTAACATTATATTTTGTAATTAAAAATCTATTATATATTTTTTTAACAAAACGTTATTTGTTTATTCATATTTTCAGTACCTCCCTACGACCATTACCTAGATATTTTTATAGTTGTTATAGAAAAGTAAATTACCTTTTCTTTCATATAATCAGTTACCTACTGTTGCCTGAATTAAGATTGTCATTCTATGAGGTTTGAATTTACCTACTTTGTGGTAATACTAACATTAAATACATTTTTTATCAGTTTTCTTACACTCAAACTTTCCTTATAAATTTCTCCATTTATTGGTTAAAACCATATGAAAATACGTGAAGAAGCTTTAGAGTTTACGCAATAAAAAAAAAGATCGAGTCATTATGATTTCTGGTATCAAAAGGGAATGTGGTTTAGTCACCTTCAAAAATATATTTTAAATAAGAGTCTCACACATCAACCTAGCTTAATATTATTTCATTTAATGAATCGTGAAAGATTTAAGGCTTACTATCACAGCACCCTGTATAAATCGCAAGCATTCTTCCACTTCGCATATGACGCAGCAGTTAAAATGCCTTGCATCCAATTTGGTCGGCCCTGGATTTGTGCCCAACTACCTCCATTATTGTACCTTGTAAGGCCAATGTTTTAATGTACTCGTGCAATTAGGAGCTCACTGTGAAATTTATTAGTTTTTTTTAATGATTATTTATTTTGTTTTGTTAGTAAGGAAGATATTGAGGGGTTTTTTTTGTGTTTTGTGCCAGTTTTTTTTTCGTTGCAAGTGGTTTAATTTTATGATTGTTACGAACATACGAGTAAGAAAAATTGGTATTATTTACTATTATTTAGCATAAGCAGCATAAAAAAATGCACAAAGTCATGTTATTGCTAAAGAGCTCTTGCTGCCAGAGAACCAAGAATAGGTATACTCACCTTATTCTAAACAAAAAAATGTTAACATTTCAAAAAATTAAGTACGCCCAAATAAAAAGCCGTTAATCCAAATAGCATCTAGTCATAAAAAACTTAAATTAAATAAAAAGATTTTTTATTTTAAATTCTTAAGAGAATAAAAAATAATAGAACTTTACATTCGGTACAAACCTAGGCAAAGTCTATCTCGATTCCCGATCTCTCCTCGACCTTTGATTGAAAGACTATTCAAACAAAGGATTCCTCTCGTGGTTTCCTTGAATTATAACCTTTATCCTCTTGAGAATAAGAATGATTAATATAATTTATTTGTGTTTTTAATATGGGACGCTATTGTTATTTCAATGACATCAAGGGTGAGTGATGAAGGGAGGTAGTTTAGTATAATTAGCTTGTTTGCTATCAAGATTAAGCCTGGATTTGCAATTTAGATTGTATAGGAGTTGTTAAAATGAAAATATTATATACATTTATTCACATAGAAAGTTACCATATAGAAACAACGATATAAACTAAAATAGATTTTCCTTTTTAAAGGAACGGAAGGTTTTTATTTGTTCTTGGTTGAGAATGAGTTATTCGTTTTTTAAATTGGCGATCGGTAAATAAAATCATCATTTGTATTTTCATACTCAAGTTTTTAATATACCTACTTCTTTCGTTACTCAATTGCTTTACCGGTTTGTTTTTATTTAAGCAAATATGTATGACAGGCAAAATATAAAAGTTCGACTAATAAATCATGTCACAATTCTCGCTACAGTAATAATACGTTTTTATCTAACCATGATATTACGAATTCAATTTTAACAAAGAAGTCATGTTAAAACAACTCTATACAAATACCGTCGGTAACCCAACTTACCTTATCAACTGATCGCCGCTTGATGTGCTTGATGAATGAACGTTTTGTGATGCTAACACACAGATTATAATATATTAAACCTACGTCCCTCAACCCTTTTACTAAAACGCACTAACCGTAGTTACAACTCTATTGAAATCCTAACCTAAAATTATATTAATAGAGTTGATTTTTCTGTGAATTTTTAAACTTAGTTTATCTTAGATAGGTAATGAGGCGTAGTTTGATAGTACACGTGTATTTAAAGCGATTTCTAAGCAAAGTACGGCTTTTGTATTTATAATTGTTTGCTAAATTAATTGTGAATGATTTATTGTTGACATGTCAGTACTTATCGATTGATCTCTGATAAGATCTTTCTATTCGTTGATCCTATTAGAGGATTTAACGGATGTGAGAATCGAGTACGTGGTATTTGGCGATGAAAAATATTGACTTTTGAAAAATTTATGATTTAAATGGAAATTCATATTAACAATTTTACCTTTTTCAATTTCGACTAAGTATATCTTTCATAAGATATACTACAAAGCAATTTAAAGATTTGAATAAGGCATAGGGCCTGGACGAGAAATAAATAAAACTACTTTTTAACCGGATTAATCGCGTATAATTTATATTTTACACGTCGTGGGCCAGTCGCTCGTGACCACGGGGTCTGCAAAGACACCGAAACGTCGTCGAGTTAAAATGTAAAATATAAATTATACGCGATCCGGTTAAAAAGAAGTTTTATTTAAATTATGAATCGTGAAAACTTATCAAATGATGTTGTAGGAAGTGCGTCAGTATAATTTTATAAAAATGGCTTTCCGGGAAATAAAGCATATGCGCTATTACTTAAATGAATCACATTGGCAGCATAGTATCTAAGATCGGCCATGGGTAATATTGACTACTAATATATTAGCATATGCGCTACCTAATATATTAGTAGTCAATATTACCCATGGCCAATCTCAGATATTATGCTGCCAATGTGATTCATTTAAGTATTATTAACAAATGTTGTTGGAATTGATGAGGAGAGGCTGCCTGCAAGCCCCTCTTGCTAATTAAATTTAACCCTGTATAAACATATCATATACAGGGTGGAATTTATCAATGCCACCTGTAGGGAAATTACTCTAAATAATACAGATAGCAAACTTTACTCTAAAGAAACATTCACTTCATTTAAAAAAAAAACTGCATTCGAAGATTTTCGAAAATTCACTCACTTTGCCTGGGAATCGAACCGACTAAAATCTGTAAAAATCACATCTTGTAATTTTATTGCATCGATCGTTAGGGTCAATCACAAGAATAAAATCTCTTTAACATACTAGGTTAATTCAATGAAAGGAAAACCATGAAATCTTTATTTTTAGATTTTAGTCGGTTCCATTTCTGGGTGATGCAAGGGAATTTTTGAAAAATCTTTGAATGCGGTTTTATTTCTTTTCAAAAATGAAGGAATGTTCCTTTGGTTTTAAATGTACTTTCTTTTTATTAAGCGTAGGTTTCCCTCCAGGTGGCATTTTCAAATTCCACTTAGAACAATAAATACGTTCATATACGCAAATATCAGCATTGTGCAAGATTGATCCCATGACAACTGCAGTTTCTTTTGAGGCACTGCACTGGAGTTTTGAGTGTTGCCTCATCGCCACATAGACAAAACAGGTCTCACAGAGTTAAAATTGATTGATTGGAGTTACATTGCGGAAATCGATGACAACTAATATAGCTTTAATAGTTACTTTGCTGATTCCGCGACTCGCACTTGCAGTTCTGCAGTTATGCAGGACTTTCGTGCGTTGGTTCACCATTGTTTTCTTTACAAAGCTTATTGTTCTCTGTGGCCAATTCAATAGCTCTATTATCATCATCACCATAACTCCGTGTAATGGGCCCACTGCAGGGCATGAGTCTCTCCTCTGGGTGACGAGGAGGTTTAGGCCATAATCCACCGAGCTGGCCCAGTGCTGGGTGGTGGATGTCAGAATTTTCAGGGTGCCGATATGGCTTCTGACAAACCCTAACGACTACTGTATACAAGTATACAGCACCCGGGACCGACAGCTTAGCGTGCCCTCCGAAGCACGGAAGTCGCCGTGAGAAACGAATGGACGGCGGTCACCCATCCAAGTACCGACCGCGCCGAACGTTGCTTAACCTGTGATAACGTTTAAGCAACGTTCATTTTAACGACTTCATTTATCAATCATCGCTAAGTGACTCAGTTTTATTTATCACTATAATTTATATTAGACCTTGTTGTATCTTTTACACAAAAATAATCTTTTTTATATATAATTATTCTTTTTGCTTCTTATATATATATTTTTACTTATTTTATATATGTATACTTTTATTCCATTATTTAAATCATTAATTAAATTATTAATATTTGTAACAATCCTTTATATTCATAGTTTATTATTGTCTATGAAAGTCTATCTATCAATTCAAATGCTCTGCCCTCTTATTATTATTAGAAGTTTGTGATATTTTTCCTTTGCCCCGGGTTGCCTGGTAGAAATCGCTTTAAGCGATAAGGCCGCCCACATTGTCGTCGCTAATTTTGTAAAAATGTTTATTATTTAAGTTCATTGGCAATAAAGAATATTTATTATTATTATTATTATTAATGCATAATAATAATTCGCATTCTAGATATACACACGATAGTCAGTAGTAACCTGATGGATGATTTACTGCCACAGCCAAACTAGACATCCAAAGCACAATCTAATGTCGTTTCAACGCTACTTATAATTCCACATATCTTCGCCGTTCCTTTTTTTTCTTTTTTACAATTCAAACTCATTCGAAGAATAGAACGTTTCAATTTGAATTCAAATCTCACACACGTTCCTGTTTTCACAGTCGATCTCGTTCAAGCCCTACCTCATTTGAATGCATTCCCTAGGTACAGTTCCCATGGTAAAAGTACCGATTCCCTCGGGAGTGTACTCGTAGATCACTCGTATCTGATCCGAATTGCGATTGATTTTCGGAAATCGCCACCCAATACCAATCCAGTGATAAAGTGATTTACTCCTCTTACATACAGGCGTAAGAGAACAAAAATTAAATTGTGTGTGGCTTTTCAATTTTAAGTCGAATTTTTGAATTTTGCTACACTATTTATTTTTGGGGGGTTGTACTAATTGAACAATGAGTTTTTTCTAAATCTTGAAGGAAATTTTTATTCTTTTACTCACCTGATAGAAAGTGTTAGTGTAGACTAGGATGTGTATCTATATATACGGTTAGCTTTAATGTAAGCAGGCCGATTTTTTGCCAAAATTTGGCTTATATGCAGAATTAACTTAAAGCACAGAATAAGTAATAGTACCGGGGGTACTTAAAGCTTACTATGTAAGATCCTAGTTAGATCAGGGTTTATTGTACTTATAACTGGAATTCTTACATCACAGATGTAACTACATAATTTGAAATTTAAGATTAATATACATTTTATGACTGCATGCAATTAGATGGAAACGTTTTTATTACTTGTTGTGTAGTCATAAACTACAAATCAAGCTTAAATTTTGATCAATTAGAAGAATTATGAAATTTTAATTTATGAAAAATATTAAAAAAAAAAAAACTTTTTCGTAATTATGACCCACTCATCAGTCTTAATCTGCTATTAAAGTATTATTGACTATTATAAGGCGACCCTATATATTATGTATTATACCTACAACTGTAATAGTTTCCCATCCGGCACAGCCGTATGTGTAAGATCGGTATCGTAACGAATCCGTCTCGCGATTGATTCGATAATGACTCGATTACCGTATTAGCGGGAGTTATGTTTTATCGCTGTTTGTTTTCCGGGTGCTTACTCAATAATTTGAGAATTGACGAGTTCTTTGTTTGAACTATTGAATAAATAATTGATACTTTCAAGCCAAATTATCTAAGCCTAAGTAAAGTTTATATTTATAACTTTTGATATGGAAACTTCTTCTTCATATAAGTAGTGCCTGTTCGACTAGAGAAGGTTGACTGTCAATTCGGCAAAGGCATTTCTGTTTTTAGCTTGACGAAACAGCTCGGCATGGAACTTAATAATAAATAAATTAAGTTATTAAATAAATTACCTATATTAAATATCATTAAAAGTTCAGGTTTTCTTCATACTATACCTTTCATTTTTGAGGATGATTTGAAATTGGTCGGTAATTCTGACACTTCAGAAGACATAAACAAGAATCAAAAGACATTGACCGTATGGTAGATTGGTGCTAAGATAATAGTATGGATCTAAACATAAAAAAATGCTACCATATGAAATTCAGCAGAAAAGCTAACCAACTTAATAGCACATATAAAATTAAAGGTACACCAATTAATAAGATGGAGGAAATACGAGACTTGGGGGTCTTGTTTGATAAAAAATTAACTTTTATTCCACATATAGAAAATGTCACTAAAAGAGCATACAAAATGATGGGATTTTTAATGCGAAACATCAAGGTTTTTAAAAATAATCAACTTAAGATCCTTCTGTACGAAGTCTCGTGCGAAGCATAACCGAATATTGTAGCGTTGTATGGAGACCTCATTACGCAACACACTCATTAAGATTGGAACGGCTACAAAAAAGGTTTGTGTCTAACTTAGCCTATACAAAGAGAATCCACGACGAAATTCGAACATACGAAAAACGATTATGCCATTTTAAAATGATCTCACTAGAAAATCGGAGAGATTTGTTAGACTTAGGTTTTTTATTCAAACTCTTTAATAACAAGATTCATTGCCCATCTCTTCTTCAAAAATTTAGTCTACGCGTTCCCTATAGACATCCTCGTGCTCCTATTACCCTTCTACTCCTTCCTTTTCGTAAGTCTGTTTTAGGTACAAATTCCACTGTCCCTAGGTTATGCAAGTTGCTAAATAGATATAGTTATTTAACAGATATCCACGCCGATTCATTCACCAAACTCAAAACAACCCTGTGTCGTGCCTGGCTTCAGGTTGCAAAATAAAGAAGATTTTTTTTAGAACCTATTATAAACTGTTACTTCTATTTCGTTCTGCCGAAGTTTAATATAGTTTAGTAAGTAGATATTTTAGTTTTCTCTTTTGCATGTTGTGTTTGCCTTAAAAGATTGTTACATTTAGTTTAATAGACTAATTAGTTATAAATTATAATGTTGATTTAATGTAAACAAGCGCTGGTGAACCTTAATCAATAAATGAATTTACCTATCTGAATAAAACCTTGGTATATAACCTTCTTCCATGCTGGACTGGGAGCAAAGGAAAACATAGATTGTGCCAGCTGCTTCTCTTTCCGGGCATAAAGTACAAGCCAGTAATTAAATAAAAGGGGCAGTGATTTTAGTGGAGGTTTCTTTGTGGGCAATAGGTTGACTGTCACAGCAATAGCCTTTCTCCACCATCATTATGCCTCCAAATTTGTCAAACGTGACATCAGATGTTAAACATATATAACCTCTGGTGTTCTGCTTCCCCCATAAGAGATATAGGCGTGAAGTTATGTATGTACATATCTGAAATAGGTATGTTTGAATTCGAATAAGCTAACTTTGGGGGTAGATAATGTTGATCGAATACCTAAGTGACCAACAATGTCCAACAATTATGTACCACAACAACATCCTTAATCTACTCACTAATGAGACTGATCAAAACGCAAAAGATCAAAGAATTGTTAATTAAGAGAAACCATGAAATTGCTTCTAATTAAACATCGATTAAAAGTCAATCAATAAGCGTATTTTATCAATAAAATATAAATTTATGTATCGTCTGATATTAAAGTCTGCTTTAAAAGATTTCAAGTAATTTAGCCTTCCTTAAAAATCGAATTTACATTATAAATATGATAATTGAGGATTTAAAATCCTATAGTAACCAAATTAAAAGAATCATTATCTGGTAATACATTAAGATTAAGGCAAAGGAAAATGAAATTAATTGGAAATAACTTTAAATTATGCATTTGGTTACAAATCGAGTATCTTTGAAGGTTGAATAATGATAATTTAATTAATAATGCAAGAGTTGATATAGAGCGATGATAGATAATAGAAAGTAAATAAACTTAATTAAAATTACAATAATAAAACACAAAAACTTATAAATTACGGAGACAGGCATGAGGTTATGTATGCATGTAAAAACTTTAACATTAGGCCTCATAGTATGTAGACCGCACATCAGAAGTAGAGTAAGAGTATACCCTAGTATGCCACAGGTCCAGCGGGGCTAGCATGCGGCCATCGACAACGACAAATCGGACCTTTATATCGATATTTTCTTAGAATATGGCACTTAGAGTATGATTATCACGTCAAGTCATACACAGAATCGGTAGTATCTCTTAACAAACCCGAACTACGCGCAGTGGAAAGATCACTAACGGGACACTGCAAACTAAACAAGCATAATATGTCCAACCTGGGTCTCACTGACACGGCGCTCTGCAGATACTGCGAAAGCGCAGAGGAAACCCCTCTACACCTACTGTGCCACTGCCCCGCAGTTATGCACAAGTGCTCTGCTCACCTGGATAAGCACGAGCTGGATCCAAAAGAGATTAGGAGCATCGCCGTAAGGAAAATCCTACATTTCCTGGACTCCAGGAGTGTGCGGCGAGTTATAAATTGGGACTCACACAATAGATCTTTTAGGTCGCAGTGTGACGAGCGGACAAGACTGCTCATATAGTCCCAAAACCCCCAATAATAATAATAATGTACCTATTTTTTTAGAATAGGTATTAGAGCTTTGGTTCTGTGGCTTTTATCATGCTACCGAATCAAGTTATTCTATCATGGTGCACATGCTATCAAACATGAAAGGATTTAATAATTCGGTAATATTTATTTTGTCGATTCGGGTCTTTATTGATGGTCGCATGCTAGACTTGCACGTGAGTTCGGTATTGGCCGAGTTTTAGGCGCACAAATTAGAAAGTATTATGACCAAGTACAGATAGGACACATCAATATTATAGGGAGTTTGGAATGCAAGCTTTTTTGCCGCTTGGTGGCGCTTATGTGCTTAAGGTTTTTTGGGTGGACTATGCACTATAGTGGTTTTTTATTATTATTGTTGATAAATATTGTTTTTCATATGTGAAAGGAAGAGCGCTAATTTAACAGTACAAGGGCCACGAACTAACGAACGTCTTACTAAAATAATCAAAAACCAACACTTGTTAGCATGTTTGATAGTTATTCCTCGAAATATGTGAATCATGAAGTTTATCAATCATCACAACAATTCAGTTACAAAAATGATAAACTTAAGAGCCCATACTACTCCAGCTAGAATCTGAATTTCGCCCCCACCTCACCGCCCGGCCGTGAAGCACCCCGCAACGCGCGTCGGAGCTATCTTACTCACTCGCGTTTTGTTTTCTCCAACTCTGCCTTTTCCGTATCTTATTTCTTTCATTTCCCATTTTGAAATAAAACACACCACAAATTTATTTATGGAAAACACGATATTTACGTGATGTTGTAGCGGCGGCGGCAAGCGTGAAAGCGACACAAGTTCCTCGTACGAATGCCGGAGCGCAACTGAATCCTTGAGCGGGCGCAGGTCACCCGTCGTGCCAAACACATTATTTTAGATTTAAGATTTATAATAAAAAAAATAATAAAATTATTTTAAAATCAGATCATATAGTACACGTATTGTCATACTTTGAAACTAAATACCAAGTTACATTAGTGTAGGTTAAATACTAATTAGGTAATAAGGTTTCTTTGTTAATTTTAGAGGTAAGTTTGTGATTTTTTTCTATCGAGATTTTTTTCATTAATCGTGTTTTCAAAACATATGGTTCTTAGTTCATACTCTGAACTTTGCCATATGTTTTTTCTAAAATTATTAGTTCAGTACTCTGATAGATATTTGAGATCAAAATTTGGATTCGGAGCGTGTTTGAGGTAGTGTAGGCCCTTAAGTTCACTTTACGCTGCTCAGAAGTAGTTTGCAGGAAATTATATTAACACAGCTGATATAATAACTAAATAAATACTTCTGACACTCACACAACATTATCAAACCCAAATTAAGTTTCTTAACGAACTTGTGTTATAGATACTAGATAACTGATATACTTAAGAAATAAATGAACATAAATATTTAATAAATACATATTTTTTATTAGAATAAACTTAAATAAACATATAAACATCCATGACTTGACGGCTAATATCTGTGTTCATTACACAAATATCCGCCGCCGGAAGGATTCGAACCCAGGACCTCTGGCATAGAAGGCAATGTACGTTACCCCTACACCAGCTGGTCGTCGCAGTTTACAACAGATATGCATAGGACTTTCACAAGCCGGCAGCGTTTTGTGATCAAATGGCAAATGATTGTCTATCACTCACTGAAATCACTCATATTAAGTTGCTATTAGCAGTAATAAAGCGCCACCAAACGTTAAAATGGTGCTATGGCCAAACTCTTGAAATTGAATAAAATGCTTTGATTGTCAATGCCGTGATTAGGCGGCAGCGTCAGTGGTCTTAGGCTCGCTAAAATGTAACAAAGAGAGAGGTGATCAATAAAGAAGTAGAAGTAGATAGCATAACAGTATCTGCCTTAGGGTATTACCACACCAATCGCTAGACGTTGATCGTCGGTTTTTTTGGCCTAGTAAAAACTGGCGATCGACGTCGACTGATCCATTCGATTTAGTTCATTGTTGTGGCAGCACCCTTAGTTACCACATACCAAGACGTCTCTATGTTAATATTTTTTTACTTTCCGTGCATTCTATATTGTCTGTGAGTTTTCTTTAAGGTACGTGATTTTTCTTCAAAGTAATATTGTGATACATACATAGCTTCACGCCTGAGAACACAAGAGGCTATAAAACCATCTGATGTCACATTTGACAAATTTGGAGGTATTACAATGATGGACAGAGACTATTGCAGTGACAGGGAGTCAGCCTGTCGCCTGCTAAAACGCCAATAAAACCTCTGTCCCTTAACGACTTTTACAGTATGCACGGGAAGAGAAGCAGCTGGCACATTCTATGTTTTTCTTTCACTCCCAGTCTAGCATTTTAAACTGAATATTTATAAACCATAGATTACTGTGAGAACTGCAGTATCACCAAAGGTCGTTGTAATCAAAGATTTAAATCTCTGGTTGTAATGTTTTTCATTATTAATCACTCAAGTTTTGGCTTGCCAAATGTCATAAAATTTTAAATTAAGAATCACTGAAATTGTATCATACAAATTCCAAATTTTCATGCTGTTGACGAATCAAAACCGTAATTTAATGATGCGCTTTCTACGTCCTTTCAAAACTAACCTCCGAATATAGAAATCAATTCATAAACAAACAGAATTAACCGTATAAAGTTTCGTATATAAACGCGAATCATTGTCAGGAGAGGGTGAGGGTAGCTCAACCCCAAGGGGGTAGAATGGCCAACCACGGGGAGGGTGGGGTTTTAATTACCGCCGCTTCTATAGTTTTAATGAGTTCATTTTGGACCCACGCTAACAAGCGGCGTAATACCTATTTAAACCAATTGTGAAATTAATAACGTAGTGATGTGAAAGTTTTTGTCGACGTCTCTTGATTTTTTTTTTATTAATTAAAAATTTAAGTTCACGCTGTATTTGAAAAGAACTTTAAATGCAGTGCTAGAAAGAAAAACATATAGCAGAGGTAAGTAGCAGCTTGTTTTATTCGAAATCTCTTTCAAGAGACCTCTAGGTACAGCAATATGTAATGAAATGAAATGAAATGAAATGAAATGAAATGAAATGAAATGAAAACTTTTTATTCGTAGTAGGTAATTTTATACACTTTACGAACGTCAAATGCTGGATGAGGGCGGCGCGGGTCCGGACGACATGAAGAATCCAGGGGAAGGCCTCCGTCGAGAAGTGTGCGTCTCTCAGCTTATAAAGATAACGATCGCCTATTATCCACCAATGTCTTGGTGATGTCTACTACTACTTCTTCTTCGGCTTTAAAAAACGAAATGAAAGTAGAACCCTAGGTAGACCGAGAGGAAAAAAGCCGGCGGAAAAAAAACTCTCGGCACTCTTTTGTAAAAAGTGCTTATTATAGGTACAATTTGGCAGAAATACAGCTCTGCTATGACATGAACAAACAAACAGAAGACAGCTATTCGTGCTTGCCAATATCATGTCGCAGCCAAGCTGCTTACATAGTGATTAATGTTTAATATTTGGAAATAACCTGTGGAGACATCAATCCCACGCTCTTTTGTCATCTAAATAATCTTTGAGTTTATAGTAGCCTTTTTTGCATAATGTTTCTTTGATAGTTCTTTTAAATTTATTAAACGTTAGAGATTGAATTGACTGTGGTATTTTATTATAAATACGTATTGACATTCCCATGAATGATTTGGTGCTTTTAGCCAGCCTTAATTTGGGAAACGCTAATTTATGGTCGTTCCTTGTCATTACAGAATAATTTTTATCATGCTTATCTTTCATGGTTTTAAATTTACTACTATTCTTATAAATATACATAATGTTTTCATATATATATTGTGATGCAAAGGTCAAGTAGAATTAATAACAAACGGAAAGGTAAATTAATCTAACCATACTGATTACTATGGTCATTCTCTATTTAATAAACGTTAAGACAGCGTTTATTTAACGTTTTTTAGTTGCAAGCGGCTGACTACAGGGTTGTTAATACACGGAAACGACGAGTTAAAATATAAAATTAGGTCAATTATAAGCAATCGCCAGTTAATCGCAGTGAAATCGCTCTTCAGCAATAAGACCGTCAAGTTTAACTTACTAAACACACTGTTTTTTTTAATTTACTGTCTTTACTATAAATTAGAGTATAAAATAAATAAATGTTTACTCTCTATTGGTGATGCTTGAAGTAAAATGTAGCAAATCTGCGCACTAACGAAAATAACTTAAGAAGAAAAACTCAATCTATGTGAAATTAACATAGACGTATCACTCAGATTATTAAGTCAGAACTTGCTAAAAAGCTACATATAAGAATATAGCATTCTTATACAGGATGTCCCAGTAATGGTGGTCAAGCCAGCAGGCACGTTTGCGTGGGGGGTAGGAGGTATCGACCTTTTTTTATATTTTTGTTCACAATAGCTGAAGCCGCGACTTGCATGCGCGTGAGCTGCTGAGCACTACAACATTACTTTATATATTTTTTAAATATAAATATAGCCTAATTTATTCCATATTACATCGCTACCTGCCAATAGAGGTCCGGCCAAAATCAGACTAGCCTTTTCAGAGATTAGCTGGAACAAACAGAAGACTGACAGACAGAGGGACAAAACCGGTAAAAAATGATATTTTGGTGCATGTATTTATATGCATGTATTAAAAACCGGTTATTTCAATATAACAAACAGACATTCTAATTTTATTTATATGTATAGATATGTTTAAGATCTGTCCTGAATATAAACCCGTCATATACATATTAAGTATTATTATTTACTACACTCAAATATTTTAAGTACCTATACACAAAAAAAATCCTAAAGTAAATTTCATCGAAATATCGACATATTTTAGTACCATCACTACACAGGTTTATCAGAGCCTCTCACTGTATTTAGCTATTTTGTCGATATTAATTAAAAAGGGTTCCGTACAAGTTAATATTAAAGAAAATTAAGCAATCCCGACAGAAGTTCGTTATGAGTTTCACGAAACAGTCGCCGAGATAAATTTTAGCTTAAGGCGACATATTGAAAAAATGCATTGACTTTCATCGCAAACTATGAGAATATGACAAGACGAGTGGATCTGACATTTTGATATGTGTAAATTTATATCTTTATCTATACTTTGCCTGCTCAAAAACATGATTTGATGATTTTGGCTCGATAGTTTTATTTTTCGAAAACACGTCTAAAAACATACTTTTGTTCAAATTACTACGTGGTTATGCAATCCATATGCTTAGAATTTACTTAAATTCAATCTTCACATTATTGTTCGGACTTTGGTTGCTCAAAATTTACATAGCATTTACCGTTATTTTTTTATCGATTTTTGAAACGATTTCAGTGTCTGAGCCGTGTCGATGGTGGCGATTTCTATGCAATACGCGACCTTATGTCGGCGAGTTAAGGTGCTAAGATTTCAAGAAAAAACATTTCGATGTGTCGTCTTAAGTACATAAACTTTGTCTTTAGAAATTAAGTGTTTCGCGGTAAATTGTTTATTTACCAACTTTAACGTGATTAAATACAAGTTAAATCGATATTTGAGTTTTTCTAGGGTCAGCTTAGACCCTATCGCATAAGATAGTATTGTTATTATAAATAAAAATAAAATAGATTATTTATTTATTCACTTCAGCTAAATGAAAATCCAATTGTATTTAAGAAGATTTTTTTAGAATAAATAGTTCATCGCTTTGTGTGCTATAAGGACTATTACGACTCCCTCAAGATTACATCTACTATTAACTTCGGTTTCATCCGCTTAACTTAGGATCTTAAGTGCCAACGCTGCGTTACGCGATCGAACGCGCATACCGTACGTCCATATCTTAAAATATGCACACCTACCCACAGATTTATTATAACACCTACTAAGAGAGATTTAAACATCCAAACTTTTATAACATTTTCCGTACCGTACGCGGGTATCATACGCGGCGCTTGGCGCATTCCGAACGTCCGTATCGAACGCGCGTATGGTCAGGCCTGGCTCACTCCGCGCGGTACATCCGTTATTTACCTACAGCGAAGCGCTC
Source organism: Stenoptilia bipunctidactyla (assembly GCA_944452665.1). Classification (NCBI taxonomy): domain Eukaryota; kingdom Metazoa; phylum Arthropoda; class Insecta; order Lepidoptera; family Pterophoridae; genus Stenoptilia; species Stenoptilia bipunctidactyla. The sequence continues at coordinate 14,653,287 of OX101744.1, forward strand.
CGCCGGCGCTACTCGAATGGGTCGTGTATCACGCGCGCGCCCGTCGGGACGTTGTAGATACCTACGTACCTAATAGCACTCACAGTAATTCTATGATCGAGGTCGCAAATAGTATTTAAAAATGGACATAAAAAGAAACAAATATTCAATTAGATTATGTTTAGATTTGATTATGTTCAATTTAGCAAACAAAACATATGTAGTATTACTAATTATTCGTCGTAACTTTTTTTTATTTTGTACTTTAGGTAAGTTTAAACAATATTTTTTACAAAGGTAGAATAACAGTAATACCTACATCGGTAGATACTTAATTACAAATAAGGAGATTAATTATTCTGCAACCCTAACAGCGTAAGAAAAGATAAGAGGCATGCGATAGAAAGAGACAAAACTTCTAGGTATATAAATTTGCAGGTACGTAATGCTGTGCGAGCTGAATTCCACCGTATCGCGTCGTAACAAGACTCGAATTTATTTAGATCTTCTTGCGGAGTAATTCTTCTGTACCAACTATTACTTATTCTGTGGTATGGTACGGACGTTGCAGTTTTGTATGAAACGCGCTTTCGAACGCGTGACGCAGCGTTGGCAATAAAGGAATCAATTAAGTAAAATCCCCAGATAATCACACCAACTACCTACATTTCCCAAAACCAAGCACACCTTGTGATATCGGACACCACGTAGCGAACTAGAGAATACATACATACGTACATTACTCGTACATTACTTCACGCCTGTATCCCTTATGGGGTATGCAGAACACCAGTGGTTATAAAAACATCTGATGTCGTTTAACGTTTGACAAATTTTGTGGCATTTTCATGGTGGAGAGAGACTATTGCAGTGACAGAAACCTCCAATAAAGCCTCTGTCCGGTTTTTCCTTTACTCCCAGTCCACTCAGAACCGGAACATTTGGATTCGCGACTTCCCGATTTTCGTAGTACACCATTGCACCTTTGAGGCCGTTGAGAGATTACTAATAGTCTTGTAGTGTTACCTTTATCATTAATCTTATTTATGTGTGATTAATAAAGTTCGTAGACACGGAGAGTAGCAGGCAGATCCATTACCTACATGTTTTGGGCTGCAAACTGGGCGGCAGCGACAGTGACAGCGAGAGCGACAGCAGTGCGGGCAGCAATTTCCGTGACACGGTAGAAATTATTGAGTTTGTATGAAACCGCGACAAATTCCCTGCGTTGCTGCCCGCGCCGCTGTCGCTCTCGCTGTCGCTGCCTTCCAGTTTGCAGCATTACATACACCAGGCTATGTAGTCTCTGTGTCTGTGGTGCACAGGTCCAGTGTTCGGCTGTGACGTGGAATGTCCTAAGTTCGAGTCCTACCTGGGCTAGTTTATGAAAAAAAAACATACATATACATAATATAGTTCAGGCCTGTATCCTTTATGAGGCAGGCAGAACACCAGAGGCTGTAAAACCAGCTGATGTTACGGTTGACAAAGAGGTATTATAATGATAGAGAGAGACTATTGCAGTCATAGGGGGTCAGCCTATCGTCCTCAAAAACAACAATAAAACCTCTGTCCTTAACCGACTTTTCAGAACGCTCGGGTAGAGTAGCAGTTGATACATTCTATGTTTTTCTTTCGCTCCCAATACTGCATGGTATGAAAAAAAGTTTTCTAGTTATTATTAGGATACCCTTTAGTTACCACTTAGCTGTGTGGTCTCATTAACACAAGCTTAATTAAAGTCTTTACTTGGGTAAAACACTTGTTTTGTCAATTCCGGTTATTTTCATACATACATACATAACTTCACGCCTGTATCCCTTGCGGGGTAAGCAGAACACCAGAGTCTATGAAACTGTCTGAGGTCTCGTTTGACAAATTTAGAGGTGTTATAATGATAGAGAGAGACTATTGCAGTGTCAGGGCGTCAGCCTATCGCCCGCAAAACTGTCAATAAAACCTCTGTCTTTTACGGCCCGGGAAGAGAAGCAGCTGGCACATTCTATGTTTTTCTTTCACTCCCAGTCCAGCATGAAAGAAATTCCGGTTATTTATTAGTTTAAATCATGGCTTTATAACCTCTGGTGTTTTGCCTACCCCATAAGGGATACAAGCGTTAAGTTATGTATGTATGTATTTATTTAAAGTACCTAGAGTTGGCGAAATATATTCCTGTTTGTGTGACTATCTGGTGAGATTGAAATCGAATGCAGAACCGCAAAAAATATATTTTGTTTTTCCTACTAAATGCACTGAAAATGTTTTAGTGAACTACGTGCAGTGTAAAACTGTGTATAGCCCGGTAATATTGTTTAATTGAACGAAAATTCCGGTCATTAACCACGCACGACCACCTCGTTACTCACCGTATCGCTAATAAATATGATAGATTTTTTTAAATACTGCTATTATTATGAAATAAACAACATTTTGTTTATTTTGTCACTGACTATTTTAGCGAAGATTTCAACTAGAGTATGATTAATTTGATTGAGAACTTTAATTATAGAGGTATATTAAAATTAACAAAAACTACAAGTACCTACTACTCCAAACATATTATGGTAGAAAATCAAAGGTAGAAAATACCTCTAAATTGGTCAAATGTGACATCCGTTGAATTTATAACCCGTGGTGTTCTATGGGTGTTCTGGTTACCCTATAAAGGGTAACCAGAACAGTCATGAAGTTATATAAGTATGAATGTATCAAATGTCAAAGTGCATAGTACTGAATACAAAAACAGGTAAAGACGAAAGAAATATAAAGATGGCCAACGTCTTGTTGCTTATGGTAAAGGTTTGAGGGTTTAACATGTCATATTTACATCATAGACACATTTGGTATCATTACCTTATTATCAAGAATATAAATATTTAATACATTTGCTAATGACACTATGACTATTTTATTCCATTCTTGTTCAAATACTCTGGTCCCAGTTAGTCATGTTCGTATTGGGCATCCATAGCTCATTGCACCTACTATGTAAGCAATTTGGTTGTGGCATGAGCCGCATGACATTGGCTCTCACAATTAGCTGTCATGTGTTTTTTTTTTCATGTCACGGTCAATTTTTACGGTACCTATTTGTATTCATTTGATAATTCTGACTGAAAAAGAGTGCCGAGAGTTTTTTTCCGCCGGCTTTTTTTGTCTCTTGGTCTACTGTAATATCTTATTTAACAACTATCAACAACTAGTGAAAGCCGAAGTATGTGATGACTGACTTCATCAAGTGTTTTGTGAAATTCCTAAGATGATTAAACTTTTTGAATTTTGAATTTGAAGCTATAAAATATCACGGTTTTTGTCAAAAAGTCAATGAAAATGTCAATTTGAAAAGAAACACATTTGACATCAATCTTACCTGATTATAAATAAAGACGAGGTTAAAATGACAGCACATTGCTTTAGGAAAGATCTGACTCTTCATAATACTCTGCCGGCACACTTCACCGCTGGGTGGTTAAACTTGGAGAAAGATTTTATATGAAGCGTGGTTATTAGCCGGGGAAACCCGGGGAAACTACGACCAAGCAAAGGTCGCTCGGATTGGTTCACTTTTACGACACTACTCTACTCCCGAGGGGCGGTAGAGCTCCAATGCTGGACTGGGAGCGAAAGTAAAACATGGAATGTACCAACTGCTTCTTCGCGCGCATACTGTAAAAGTCAGTTGCGGGAAAGAGGTTTTATGAGCGTTTTTGTAGGATATAGGCTGCCCTGTCACTGCAATAGTCTCTCTCCATTACGATACCTCCAAATTTGTCAACCTTGATATGAGATAGTTTTAAAGCCTCTATTGTTCTGCCTACCCAATAAGTGGTAAAGGCGTGAAGATATGTATGTATGTATGTAGAGCTATTTTAAATCGAACCTACGCGGCTAAAACAAAGCAATAATAATCAAGGCTATCCTTTCAACATATCTCTATCAGCATGACGTATAAAACATGAAAAAAAAAATATATACATAAATATTTCAGCAGAGACTATTTTCTTGTTTCGTACCTACTTTTCAGAGCGTTTAGATAGTTGGGTTTTAGTTTTTAAACTTTATTTTTTCACTTATATTGGACTGATATTTTTTTACATATTTGAACTGTGCTGACAAAGCTCTTTCATATGATTCATCCCACACGAAACCGTGAAGTATTTTTTTTAAATTTCTTTATTTAAGCCCCTATAGGGCGCTGTACCTAGTCAACTTAACGTGACGTCATGTAGACAATAACCAGCGGACAATGGCGAAGAGGTTTCCAACGACACCTCATATTATGTTCAATTATGATAACTGGTTAAGAAGTTGAACATCCATACCCACATACATACAAGTCAAAATCATAACCTACCTTTTTGCTTCGGCGTAGTCGGTTAAAAAACAAAAGCCAAACTGCCTGCTCCCTAGCTGAGCCAGGTACTACACCTATTTAAGGCTGCCTGTCCATTGAAGCGGAGCGAGGCTGTGGAGCGGAGAAACGGAGAAATATTAACCAATAGGATTGCATAAAATCTCTGCTCCGCTCCAGTGGACAGGGATTTGCGAGCCGGCTTTAAAATTCATACATTTTTGGAAACTGCGCGTGGTAGCGGTGCGGGGCGGCGGAGCGGGGCGGCAGAGCGGGGCGGTGGAGTGAGGCGGGGCGGGGAAACGGACCGGGCCGGCGGCCTCGGGGGTCCGAGTCCAGCTCTTCTTCCTCAAGCAATGCGAGGTAGTAACATTTCAACTTTTGTGTCGACAACATGTCTGTTTTCCGTAATATATCGCGTATAACTGACTTGAACGCCCGTTGCCCTGCGCTCAAATGAATCGTCCCGTGAACTCGGCCTAGCTCCGCACAGTCCGCAACTCCGCTCCGCAATACTCGCTCGCTCCGCTCCACTGCCACGCTCCGCGTCAATGGACAGACATTGTCCGCAACTCCGCTCCGCCATACTCGCTCGCTCCGCTCCGCTGCCTCGCACCGTATCAATGGACAGGCAGCCTAAATATACATAATGAATTATAAACCTCAACCTTTACCCAGTCCATTGGTAATATTCATAGTAGAAAAGAGTCGTTTTGAGTTTATCCCGCTGAAATAGACAGACGGACGTAAAGGGCCTCAAAATTTCTTTTGTCTTTTCCTTTCTTCACATACGCCATTAAAACATGTTTGCAAAAGCTTTATATGTATAGTTCACTTAGATTTCTCAATTCTTAGATTTCAGAATTTATCGATCTATAAGTACTTACGCGTGTGGCCACAACTTAATAACATAAAGTGATTTTTTGTGCAAATTACCGCCTTATCCAATATTGGTATAATAAAGTTAATGTCTTAGTGATTTCTCACCACGGGGGAGCAATATAAAAGCTATTTCATCCCAGTGGGGACCCTGACCGACTAATGTAACTTGAACATTATGGTTTAATATTTATTATGAAAATCAATATCAACTTAAATAAGTTTTATTAATTGTTGTGTCAGGGGGAGAAGGTTTTAATTTTGGATAATTATTTTTAACTTAATGTTGGTTATCGTTTTATTGAGTGTGAAATACAACTTAATATTTTTAAATAATTGTTATGATTTGAAATCCTGTTTTAATTTGAAAAGATTCTGTTAATATATGGAAACGTTTTAAAATAAATGTAAATTATTTTACAATGAATTCTTGGACATATGATCGTGTGTTAGATCGATCACATAGTGCAAATATCCATAATTATCTTGTAATATGTAATCGGACATAATCATTTTTCTTTTCAAGTTTATCTCACTCTCAAAATAAACCTAAAATAGTTCATAAAAATATGTTCAGATACTAATTTTACGGAAATTGTTGATTAGATGCAAATTATAATGTACCACATAATGGTTGAATCGCAAAAAACAGCTCCACCCATATGCTTGCTAACTAGGAGATTCCAAATCTATAGCAGGTAACTACTTATCGAAGTGGGTCCAATATTAAAATTCAATTTTGAATCCAAAACCACCAAGTAAAGGTATCTGCTGTACATTTTGTCATGGTAACGGTCATTGATGACGTATTTTGGATGTAAGTTAACCATGGACTAAATATTAAAAACATCCATAAGCAAGTGTTAGAATCACAAGAGATTTACTAAAGTTTCAAATGACAAATCCTGTATTCAGCTATAAGAAAAACTTACTCAACTCTTGCTGCACCCAAAACTAAGTAATAAAACTATTATCACAATATTCATGAAAGGTCAAAATCGTGTACAATTGAATCTTAAAGAGAAAGTAGCTAAACAAAGTTAATTGTTCAACACCAAAATTGCCTAATGCATTGACATCACAATATTTCAAAAACGCGGCTCAATATACAATAATAACAATTTAATAGACGCTCATTTATCTCTCATATGCCACACGTATCGATAAAAAAATCAAGCGAATCACAACACTATTGCACTGACGATAAAAGTCATGTATTTTAGAAAATCTTGAGCACGTCAAGTGGTTTGTACTCATAATATAAGTCATATCATCATCTTAAAGAATCGCGTGCCATGATTCGGCATATTTTCGATCAAAGCATCGACAGACCACCAATGAACCCCTTATTATAATTAGTGATGTACGCATCGATTATTAATTTAGTCGTCGTCGGTTAAAAGCAGCTTAATATTTTACGTCCGTCGGTAATAATTAATGTCACTGCATGAAGAACATTTTATGGATTTAATATTTTTAAATATTTTGAAAGTATTATCTTATGTCACTATTTAAAAGGTGATTAATCTGGGAAGCCAATTATTATGAGTTTTTGAAATAAATTTTATGTACATTTATCTAGGTATAGGTAGTATAGGTACTTAAATACATTAAAAGTTTACCAGCGAACTTGAATTTATTTATTGTCGTTATAATTCCTGTAGTGGAGTTCAAAAGTTATAAGAGTTATTTGTATATAAAATGTATAGAATCCAGCAGCTGAAGCGTTACATTACCTGTCAAATTTCCCCAACCAATTTTAACTTAATGTCGAGGTTCAGATTCAAGTGAACATTTTTGACAGATTTGTAACGCTTTATTTGCTGCCTTCTGTACCTATCTAAAGTTATGTTAAAGAATATTAACCTTATTTATCTAGAAATTGATACGCTAACTTTTCACGCCAGTTCACCCGCCTATTTCATTATGCCATTGAAAGGACATGACCAAAAGCAGTCTCAAAATGTTGCACGTATGAAAACTAAATAATTATAGAAATTATTGGTTTATTTTTTACAAGCTTTTCACGTCTGGAATTTGGTATTCGTATCCGGAATTATGATTTTGAGATAAACAGTAAATTAACGATTGCTATATATACATTCCCATATAATAAAGTCATGATTGACGTTTCGTTCTTTTCATTGTTTTTTTTTGAACGAGTTACGTAAGTATGAGCTTGATGAACCTTTACACAAAAACAAGACGAAAATGATATTAGACTCATAAATAGCTAAATAATTAGTAATATCATAACGTAGGTGCTGTATATGTATTTATTTTATAGTACCGTTGTGAAATTATTTAGTTTTGTGTTTCGTTTCACGCAGGTGCAACTGTCAAGATAGATGTCATCTTCCACTGTCATCATCCATAAGCCGGCGCCTGCGGTAGCCGCCATTACTGTTTATTTGTCGATTGAGAATAGTCACCGCGATTAATCTCTCCACTTAAATAGTAATATACCTTACGGAAATTCGTTAGTGTGATTGTTTTAAAAAACTAAGCGTGTTTCATGTAACTTACGACAGAACGTTTTCAATTTAATTGTTTTTTTACGCCAGTATGTTTTGTGTTGTGTTTCTGAACTCTCGAGTCTACTGTACCTAATCAATCATGTCGATGCTTGATTCTGATCAACCAATGCCGGTGTATCTCAGAATTTATTGGATTACTTCAAATCTCGGGTACTTGTGTGAAAATTAACACTTTTATTTAATAGTTTATAAAACGTAGTCTATAATAAATAAAGATTTATTGTCATTCAACTTGAGACGGATTTCCATACATCGTTGGTCATGATTCTTTAAGGTTAAAAAGTAATTTGTTATATTCCGAGGATTAATTTCCACCAAAAAAGGTTCAATTCCCCCTCAAACAATTCTCCCGAATTCTCACATTTATATTATTATTAGAAAATACAAGTGAATAAATTGAATTAATATGACTTTACGTATTGTGATCGTTTAAAACACAATTCACGTTATCATTATTTCCATTAAAACTTTATTCTGTTTCTTTTTTTGGTTTTTGTAAAGTGCGATTAATAAATTTTTAAGACGAGTATTGCAATATAAGTTAAAGTTAAATAGTTCTGCATGTCGTAAATAAACGAATTTTTAAATCCTAAATTATGAATCGTCTCATCTTCTTATTCTTATAAGATTACTTACATGTGCTGCAAAAGCAATTATTTTTATCATAAACCAATCCAAACATATTATTCCATATATTTGTAATCAAATATCTAAAATTAAAATTATTTTAAACATTCTACAAGCCCATCACTAGTTGTTAATAAAACCGATCTCAAGTCACACAATCAACACACATTGAAAACTTCTTTGTGATACCGAGTGATTTATTGATTGCGGCTCTGTCAACACCGCGGCACTTACATCCTATGAATACTTCATTTGATCCGGATTTTCATCGATAATAAAACCTGAGCATGATTCACATCACTCGTTAGTGTATTTAGTGTACAAATCATTGAAAATTATCCTTTCTCCTTTGGTATGTTTGATTGAAGTTGTTAAAAATAACTTTTTCTTTTCACTTATTGATTTTTGATTAATCGTTTTTGATTAATTTCCTTAAAGTGAAATAACTGCATTTTTATTTCTTAAAATTACTGGTAACCGTGTTTCTTCAATTTGGTTTGTAACTGAGTTAACTGGTTTTGGGTATTCCCTGTGTCCCTGTTGAAAAATATGTTACCTGCTTCTCTGTATTTTAAATAAAGAGTTTCAACTTTAAACTGTTCTGTTACTACTTATCATTTTTTTCTTAATTCTGTACTTTTACATTGTAATTCTTTCAATTAACGCGCCACAAAAACCTGTTAAAGGTTCATATTTGTGCAAGTACAGAGCTAATATACACTTTACTTTGTTTTTTATAAGTAGGTATAGGGAGTTAGGAAATTGAATAAATGGAAATGGTTCAAGGTAGAGGCACTTAGCCATCTCAGTCTTGATGAAGGTCACATACAAAACAAAATAGATTTATCAAAAAAATCACCAGATCAAAAGCTACGATACGTAAAACGACGCAAATCTGCAGTGTGAGCACAGAACTTTATCGAATCGTTTGTTAAGGAATGTTCGTATAGCATGGAGACGGTTTTTAAGAAAAAAAATTTATCTATCCATTACCGCGCGGCCAGCTTAAATAAATGTGTGCCTTGTTAATTTTGAATGTTTGTAAACATGTTGTACTCATAAATATCTGTAAAATAAAAAAATACAATGTTACGCAAAACTTGAAACCGACTCCATACTATACGAGCATTCGTAAACATTCGTTATCTTACGATTCGATAAAGTTCTGTGCTCGCTGCATGTTTTAAAACATGTTTCATTTTTTTTACAGCTGTAGAGTCTATAACGGAGATATAACTCTACTTATCACCAATTGTGAGAATCAATTAAACAGTCACACCATATAGTTTTTACAATTAAACTATAACAATGAATTACAGCTTTCCTCACACTCTAGGGTGGATGCCATGTCGATTTGTCTTTGTTTGTAAACACGCAGTATTCTGTGTGAGAAAGTGTTTAATTAATTAATATTTCTGATTAATTATAGAATAAGTATGTAGTATACTTATTGGAAATCGGGTTATTTTCTAACTGGAGTGTAACTCTAAGTTACTTGAATTACGGTGAAGTTGGAAATTTTTAGCTTCGTAAAATTGTAAATTGTATCTTTGGGAATTGGCGGGAGTCTATGTAAAGTAAATAAAGATCACACTAAAAGGTTTGCGTAACTTAAAACAACATGTTACTAAAATATTATGTTTATTACTTTTATAAAATACTCTCCTTTACATTTTAAACATTTTAGACGACCGCTATGGCGTTGGGGTAAACCTATCTGCCTCAGAAAAAAAAAAGTTCCGTGTCTGGGTGTTTATCTGTTTATGTATTTATATTCTAGGTTCCCCCCTAGTTCGCTATATGGTATCCCATAACACAAGCTATGCTTACTTTGGGGCCATGTAGTTGGTGTGATTGTCTGGGGATTTTATTATTATTTATTTATATTTTTTACATAAACTTTTTTAAAACAGGAGGACCACAGATCTGAAGTAGGCATGTTTTCTACGTGCTGATTGAACGCTTTCACTGTCTAAGGAGTAAAGTGAAACGTTTCATCTAATCTTTAATTTTGGGGAAAATAAAGGAGTCACAAGGTGCGAGGTTGGGGCTATGTGCAGATGACTTTGTTTTGTTGGCCGTATGTGAAGAAGTCTTTTTATCATGATGTCTTTTTGGTCGTCTTTCGTGAACTTACTCAAAAACCCTGGGTAAACAAATGGTAGATTTAAGATCAGTAAGTTTAAGATGAAGTCTTCGTGGCGACGTGGTTACAGTGCATATCAAACGATATCGCAGGTTAAGCGCGCTCGGTACGGCCGGTATTAGGATGGGTGACCGCAGACTACTCATTTCTCACGACGACTTCCGTGCTTCGGAGGGCGCGTTAAGCAGTCGGTCTCGGGTGCGGTATACTGTAAACAGTAGTCGTAAGGGGTTGTCAGAAGCCATTTCGGCACCCTGAAATATCTGACATCCACCAACCAGCACTGGGCCAGCTTGGTGGATTACGGCCTAAACCTCCTCATCACCCAGAGGAGAGACTCATAGCCCTGCAGTGGGCTCATTACACGGAGTTGTGATGATGATGATGATGAAGTTTAAGACCAGAAACAAATTAAATTAAAATGGCTTAAGCGCCAAGTTTAAAGTTACTTATAATATTTCTGTACGTATATAATCTAATATATAAAATTCTCGTGTCACAGTTTTCGTTGCCATACTCCTCCGAAACGGCTTGACCGATTTTGATGAAATTTTTTGTGCTTATCTGGTATCTATGAGAATCGGCCAACATCTATTTTTTTGTTTTTTATTTATATGGCAAAACAACGTTTGCCGGGTCAGCTAGTCTAATATATAAAATTCTCGTGTCACAGTTTTCGCTGTCATACTCCTCCGAAACGGCTTGACCGATTTTGATGAAATTTTTTGTGCTTATCCGGTATCTATGAGAATCGGCCAACATCTATTTTTTTTTTTTTATTTACATGGCAAAACAACGTTTGCCGGGTCAGCTAGTTTTGTTATAAAATAAACAATGGTTTTTGCGATGTCTTCTCAAAGACATTAATTGATTCATCATAGCTAGAGTACAATAAAATTGAGGACGTGAGGATTCCTCGGATTTTCACCTGAAACAAAATAAGTAGTTTAACTAAAGATCAACAGTTGTAAGTACAATTTACTACCTAGTAGTTTTATTTTATTTATCGATGTCTGGATATATACAAACATTTTCTATATTTACCGCCGCAACAACTGTATGAAACGCAATTGTGTTTGGTAGAAAAATTACGCGACGACATAGCTTGACAAAAATTATGATTATAACAATGAATAATACGTTTTTGTATTCAAGTTCTACTTAAACTATTAAATTTTAAACACATTTGTTGTCATATCGCTTTATTAAAAGCTTAGAGCAAAGCAATTTAATTCAATTTCATATTAGCAATAACAAACAATAGCTACTAAAACGACATTAAACTAACATTTCTTTCGCACCAGTAAATCCATATTCTCATAAAATTAATCAACATTTCACACAATAGAATTACTTTTTGTCGATATCATTGTTTTTATCGATATTGGTAATTATTTATAAGCAGAACTTGAGAACGGTGCTAATTGAATAAACCTTTTGTTAAATGTTTAATGCAACTTGCTTATTGTTTATATCCTCTTGATTACTTTTTAAACTGTTTATGCACTTCCGCGATTCTATCATTATTTAAGTAATAAGGAGTTTTCGTCGCATCAACAAAACAATCTAAATAGTAAATTAGCACATTCCAAGTAAAAATACAAGGTGTTGGATCACCAAAGGTCTATAAAAACTGATTAGCTTATTACCATTCAATCTGGAAAAGTTCCCACATACCTCGATTATTTCCGCTAAGCCCAAAATTTCACCTTTTCTGGCAAATCCATCATCTATGGCCGATTTGTCTCGTATTCATCTTTTTTTATGTATTTCAAAAGTATTATATAGAGAAGTAAAGAGAAAATGATTGACTCTGACATTTTTGTATTTCAAGAGCAGTGTGGCAAACAAAATCCAATTATACTAGATAATTTAATCGCTGCGTAGGAGTCGCCGTTGTAATGGAAAAAGAGTGTAAGTACGAAAATATATATTTTTGGAAACTAAGTAGGAAAACATTCACTTCGAGAAGTTTTAGAGTTTGATATCATCATGTTATTATTTTCATTAAAATAACTTTAAGGTGCATATAAACATATTTTTTACATAATGAATAACGTGTAAAACGGAGAGCCAAGCATACATAACGAAACAAGGAAGCTTAAGCTAATCTAAAACAAAATCAAAACTTTTGGAAGATATAATTTTCTTATAAATCGCTATAATGAAATTAAATGAAAAAAAGACCTACTATAAACGAAAGTACCCCAAAATACTAAATTAACATTTAAATGTTTCTGAAGATATACAGTTTTACTACAGCAACCAACAATTGACAAAAGGCTAAATCTTTATTGTTTACAAGTAAACCCATGTTTATTTGACTGACAGGTCGATGTTAGCCGACAGCTACGGATGGGTGGCCAACAATGAACCAATCAAAATATAATACAAATCTTTTAAAAGTTACTTTGACATAAACATTCCTTTGACCAACTGTGAAGAGTATTTGTAGAGAGCAAGTAAGCTTAGTTTATTGATTCGTTGTTATTAAATAATTTTATTAAGGAAAGTAAAATGAAACTTTATCGAAAATCTTGAACGATCAATTATTGATATAAAAGTTTGAGTTTTGGACTTAATAGTAAAAATTTGATTATTTAATATGGAGGTAATAATTTTTCTTACAAATGAAAACCAATGCTACTTAAGTAATATTAAATAAACAAGGAAGTGAGTAAACTAAAGTTTAAGTTTCTTTTTTGTATTTAGTTTGTATTAGGATTAAAATAAAATATGTATGTATGTAAAGTAAACTTATCAATGAGCTTGATTAATTAACAGAACTTACAAGAATAAGCCTATCCCAATAGATATGAAATGTTAATTTACTTTATGATGGCTTAAAATTGAAAGAACCTGCGCAAACATTTTATTAACAAAACTTTTAAACCAAATATTCTTTATCAAGCAAAAATTTACTTCCATTTAAAAAAAGCATATAATTACACTTAATATTCCAAGAATCAAACTCAGGCCCACACTGATTGTCGAGTGCCCAATAGCAATAAACACAAAATAATAGTACAATCTTTTGAAGTATCAATGGAACTGTCAACTTGACAATACGATCACACCCGCTGCCCAGCAATTGTCATTAAAATCGTGCACAATAGTTTTGAAACACGACTTATACACTTTTAGTAGAAAGGTGTTATAATCCATTGCAAAGATTTTTTCTATTTGTAATGAGATTAGGATTGTATCTTTTGTTAGAAAATTGGCTTTGCGTAGATTACTTTTTTCTGTGTTTATAAAATTTTAAGTGGATGTTGGAAGATTAAGACATCAATGTTTTTTTTAATGTCAACAAAAAGCTTGCCAAGTTTATTTTTTATAAGATATCTTATTTTTGTGTATTAAATAAAAAGGTTCAAGTACACAAAGAATATTTTGTAATTACATACTTGTTATGTTGACTAGTTATGTTAACGATTTTGCGAAAGATAATAAAAAAATATTACTTTGTAAAACAAGACCGATTATTCAAAAAAAGTGCAAATAATCAATTTATCTGAAAAGCACGTTAAAAATAGGTTTAGGAAGTATTTGATTGTTGATGATGGTGGTAGGTTACCCGCAATTATTCTTTAATCTGTTTTTACAGTGCAAAAATAACGTTATTATTACATACATGCTACGATATTGAGTGATCGGAATAGGCTGAATATGTTTACCTACACCTTGAGGAACATAGTCAAAAAGTGGAGACTTCCTTAATTATTTTTTTACGGGACTTTTTCCGAGACATTGAAAAATGTTAATAATATTGTAAAACAATTAGATTCCAAACATAAATGTTGTCTTAATAATATTTTTTTACGGGACACCTCTAGCAAATAACTTAAATATTTACGTTAAAAATGAAGTTTTGTAAAAAAAAATATTTCACCTTAGTTTTTGTCTATTACAACGGCAAATATTTTAAGAAAATTGTATTAATAAATAATACAAGTATTAGAAACCATTTTTATTTATCTATACAGAGTGACTGGTCAAATTCTAGGACGTAATTGTTTGAGATAATACGGAGAGAAAAAATAAAATAAAAAATAAATATTAATTATTTACGAAGTAATTTTGCTACCGAAAGTAAGAGAATTCAATACGCAATGCATGGTTACACTGGTAACTTCTTACCACGGACGTGCTCTCCTTTAATATCTAAAATTTGTCACCAGTGACCCTGTATAAATCTATCAAGTCAAAGAAATAAACTATAGAAAGATTGAAACATATCAAAAAAATTAAATATTCTAATTAACAACACTATGTACTTGAACTTCTTAGTCAGAGTTGTCTTTTATCTTTTGCTCCAGGGATCTGAAATAGATAATCACTATATTTTTCAATATTTTCCGGCTTTAATCTATTTCGCTTGTCAGATAAAATCCATTTATATGCTAAACATGACCTTTCTACATCTACAGAAGTCAAATAGGTGCCGGAGATGCCTCGTGAAAAATATTATTATGACCAAATTTATTTTAAGAATTTTATTGTTTTAAAATATTACTCACACTTTTTAATGTCCCGAGTCCCGTAAAAATAAAATTAAGGAAGTCTCCACTTTTTGACTGTGTTCCTCAAAGTTTAGGTACATATATTCAGCCTATTCCGATCACTGGACTAATAATCAACGAATGCGGAGCATTAAAAAAAACCGACTTCATGTCAAAACTTTGGCTGAGTTGAGAATGTCATCAACGTAAACATTCTCCGAAATCATACATATTTTTTTTTTAAGTTTGAAATTTTCAATGAAGTACTCAACGGATTTTGATGAAATTTAAATGGGACCAACTATGAAGTATCCTCTATCATATGAAATAACAATTTTTAAAATTAATTCATAATTGTCCGAAATATCGTGTAACAAAGACACAAAAAAAACATACAGACGAATTGAGAACCTCCTCCTTTTTTAGAAGTCGGTTGAAAATGTTAAAAATCATTAAAATGTGTCAAAGCTTTTGTGTAGAAAGTTTGCAGTTTCAACTGTGTCGTACCATATTATATTGATAACTGACGTTATATTATTAATCACCAACCGTTTAATAGTAGTAGTAAAAAATAGTATTTACATTGTCCTGCAGATTTCCAAACTATTGATTCAAGGGTTGAAAAAATACAGGGTGTAAAAATACTCTATATTCTATAACAGTGTTTTAGAATGTTATATCCAACGGAAGATATAACGAAAGTTCTTTATTAACATAAGTCGCGTTTGACAAAAACTTCTTCTGATGGTGAGTAAATACACGGTACATATTATCCGATATACGATATATTTAGATATCCACAGTAATTCAACTCGGCCGCATCTTTGAAATAAATGCCTACAGCACCGTGGTCCGTTCACATGTGATAGGGCTCTCCGCCTTCAGCATTTAAATTACATTTGCCTACTTTGTGTACGTTTTGTGTCAAAAAACCATGTAAATTACGTTTGAATAACAAATCGGTCTTATAAATTAGCGACCGAAAAATACATGAGCCTCGCCTGAGATGTACGAAAAGATATATAATTAAATTTTAAAGTATAAACAATCCGCATATTAACGTAAAGCTCTATCAACAATTGTTTCGTCATGTAGACACGCGCAACTGGCCGCATGCCGAGCGCGTGCTGAGATCGAGCTGCGTAGAAGAAGTTAAATTACTGTAGATATCTGTACTGAGGTGAAGATGAAGCCTACCGATTTAAGCCAAAAACATTGTTTATCCAACACGTGGGATAATTTTCCATGGGATTGTTTACAAATTGGTTAAGGACTTCATATAGCCAGGTGAGCCTTGGAGGAGTCCTAACACCAAGCAGGGGTCATTGAGATAAGAAGCTACTTTTAGTCTTATCCAGCGGTCAAAAAATGGACATATGAACCGGACAAAGCGATACTGATGATTATCTCTTAAAAACATCTCATAGATACAAGCTAAATTAAATTAAAGTATGCATTAAAATAAGATACCATTGACCTTTGATAACTCGCATGAAATAACTGTTAATTTGCAATGCATTTTATGTTATGTGGCGTGAAATAATATAAACATTGTGTTTTTATAGATGATTTCTTTATCTATTCACGTGCATTTAATTATATATGCACTGATTGTAAAGATCGCTAAGTTTTTAATTATTAAGTGGGTTCCTTACAGTTTTTCCTCAAATCAAAATCTTGATTGAGCATGTGACAAGAGAACTGAAGGGAACTTCATTCCTGAGGCTGCAAACTGGATGGAAGCGACAGCGAGGGCGGCAGAGGCGCGGGCAGTGACGCGGGTAATCTGGGCCGTTCTCGACGCCAGCGGAACCAGCTCGAACGATTGGTCGCAGTTTCATACAAACTCAATACATTCTACATGTCGCGGAAATTGCTGCCCGCGCCGCAGTTTGCAGCCTAATCTGTGCAATCATCTTGGACCGCATCTTCACTCAACACCACGTTTTATTGGGGTCCAACGCGCGTTTAGTTATTTACTAATAAAAAGTAAGTATGATATTCTAAGTTAATTATTGTTCCAGAATGACCGAGCCTACCGAGAGCAGATTTAAATTCATCCATTGTTCAACGCTGATACCTACAGTTAAAAACCTGCTAACCAAACCACAAGAAAGCTAGACTATTGGAACACCAAGCTTCATTGTGACCTAACTATAAAAGAATAGGTGGCATAGTTTATTTAATTATAAAAAATAAATTATTGCTTTCATACGAAACTTGCATCCCATTTCATGAAAAATAAATTTCAAAATTTTCATTTTTTATATTCTATCTGTAACCCTTACTACATGACTAGGGTACTAGAATACCTCCGTGAAGGTATAATACAACGTGTAACATAATGAAGAGATAATACTTGAGGGGATTGTATGTTTGGTGATGTAGTTTATAAATATCTGTATCATAAATGTGTAATCCTTACGGTTCGGCCGAACAACAAGATCGAAGTTTAGATCAAAATATCTTAGTGTCAACCCTAAAAACAGCTGTTAGCTTTTGATGAAGCTTTTGATTAAATAATAAAAAAAAAAAGTCTATACCAGCACTGATCATGCTAATTCTTTTACTGTATATTCTACGCATGGTATAGAAGCTAATCTTTAAGTTTTATCTCTCCATTTTGTTACACGTTGTATAGTGTTGGCGGGACACCCTGTAGAATACCATGTGGCGAACATAGAATATAACTGCATATACAGGGCGTCTATACATAATAAGAAAATATATAATTCAAAAGTAATACAATTAACGGTCTTATCGCTAGGAAGCGATTTCTTCCAGACAACCAGGCCTTATTTTTCAAATATATTAAACATGACATATATTTACATAGGTACTGTTGTTTACTATTTTTGAAACTGTAACGTGAAGTCGTCGTAGCGCCGTAGTTACTGTGTGTATCATACGATATCACAGATTAAGCAACGTTTGGTGCGGTCGGTGCTTGGATGGGTGACCGCCGACCATTCATTTCTCACGATGACTTCCGTGCTTCGGAGGGCACGTTAAGCTGTCGGTCCCGGGTGCTGTATACTTGTATACAGTAGTCGTTAGGGTTTGTCAGAAGCCACTTTGGCGCCCTGAAAATTCTGACATCCACCACCCAGCACTGGGCCAACTTGGTAGATTATGGCCTATACCTCCTCGTCACCCAGGGAAGAGACTCATGCCCTGCAGTGGGCTCATTACAAAGAGTTGTGATGATGATGATGATGATGATGAACGTGAACATGTGGGCTAGGGTTCTTATTATTACTGAAACTTATACTTAGGGAACAATCAAGGAGTGAGTTTTATTCAAGTATTAATTTAAATTAAAAAAAAATAAAGCAAACGAAATATAACCCTCCGCTGGTCTTTTGTAATTAAAACGCCGAAAACTTGTCAAGGCACTGGAGCACAACGCGTGTTACACCGGAGCGTGATAAAATAAATTCAAGTGTTAAAATGCATGTACTTAAATTGAATAGTTTATTACTTATTACACTTAGGAATGACGGGAATATCATATTTCTTATAATTTCAGTAACATCGTTAAATTGCGGCGTTTAATGGGTTAAGGTTACATATTTTATTACCTTATTAATGAATAAAGGTATTAAGGGTTATTAAAAATTAAGTATCTTTTGAAATAATTGTATCAACTTTGTGGTACAAAGTTATTAATTGAAACATTCATGTTGTTTTAATATCTATATATCTATTTATTACCCTATGATCTAGTTTATTCACGTAACAAACATTCTTGTTAATAATATTATTTTACAACAAGACATGTTATTTTCTTGCAATTATTTCTGCAGCTGTCGGCAAAAAGATAAATAATTTATTTATTACATTACAATTATTGTAACACCTCGATATACGTTATGTAGCAAAATATATTGTCTATGCAATTGTACCGGGAAGTACAGTCGGATAAGAAAGTGGTGTACCAGTATTGGTTTTGTTTCCTAGGGTAGCGCAGGACCGGGCAACGACGACAACGACGTAGAAAATCTTCGGGGCGGCCTCTGTTCAGTAGCAATGAGCGTCTCTCGGGTCACAATGATAATGACCGTACATCTATATCTTAAAAAAACGAAATATAATTAGAATCCTAGGTAGATCGAGAGGTAAGAAGCCGGCGGAAAAAAGCTCTCGGCACTATTTTGTCAATGGATATTTACAACAAGGTTCAAACTTGACAACACTGAAAGATATGCATGATAAAAATAAATAAATAGATAAGTAAACTAATTATTTGCGTAACCTAATTGATAAGTATTCATACGTCATACCTAAGTTAAATTTCTAAACTTTATTAAAAATGGATAAGACATTTATTTTAGCAAAGAACATTTAAATCTTCATTTGAATCTTCCATGCTGGAGTGGGAGCGAAAGAAAAACACAGAATGTACCAGCTGCATCTCTTCCCGGGCATAGGTACTGTAAAAGTCAGTTAAAGGCGTTTTTGTGGGCCATAGGCTGACCACCTGTCACTACAAAAATCTGTCTCCATCTTTATAATACCTCCAAATTTGTCAAATGTGACATTAGATGGTCTTATAACCTCTGGTGTTCTGCCTACCCCATAATAATAATAAATAAATAATAATAAATTCTTTATTGTAAACCAACATTATAAAAAAGAAAGTAAAAAAGGTACATTTTAATTCAGTATTGGCACAAAGGCGGCCTTATCGCTGTAGAGCGATTTCTTCCAGACAACCGAGTCTTGACAGGATTAGGTAGTGGGAATAGGATGGGCGTTGGGACACAAGCTATAAAAATAGACTTCATACAAATAATTACATAGATATACCTACATATTACTAAAAAATACATATAAATTTTAATAATACATACAAATACATTCAAATAATACATATACATACATTCTAATAATACATACATATATATATATTGATAATCACAATGAGATCGTTATGATGAACAATATTTCATAAGGTAATACTGTTTAAGCAGTCTTTTGAAGGTGTATGGATTGCGAGCTAAGCGGATCTCAATCGGCAGCTCGTTCCATAGTGACACCGATCGGACAAAAAACGACTTGCCCAAAAATGTGGTAGTATGTGATGGTGTCGCTAAAAGGAGATTTGACGAAGAGCGCAAGTTGCGATCATTATTGTTAAACCGATAGTTGATGCGATTTTTCAAATAATCGGGTATAGCTTTATCATACAGAATACGGTAAACTACAGATAGGATGTGAGTATTCCGGCGAAGGCGAATAGGAAGCCACTTGAGATTAGTTCGGAATTCAGATATGTGGTCGTATTTGCGTAATCCAAATACGAATCTTATACAGAGATTTTGGAGCCGCTCAAGTTTATTAAGGAGTTCTTCAGTTAAGTCAAGATAGCTGGCATCAGCATAGTCGAGAATAGGAAGTAAGAGAGATTGTGCTAGCGCAATTTTAGTGGCAACGGGGAGGAAATTGCGAAAACGCTTGAGCGAATTCACCGCGGAAAACATCTTCCTGCTCACTTCGGCAATCTGTGGTGCCCAGGAGAGCGTGCGATCAAAGATGATACCGAGATTCTTCACGGTCTCACTAAAATGAATGGAAATGCCATTAAATTCTACTTGAGGTAGTGAATTCACGTTTATACGAGGAGTCATTTTGTTGCTGCCGATAATGATAGTTTGCGTCTTGAGAGGGTTGACAATGAGCCCGTGTTTGTGACTCCAGTCTGATATCAATTTCAAGTCCGCATTGTGTAGCGCTACAGCATTAGGCAGATCTTCGAGACTGCTATGAGTATAGATTTGAAGATCGTCCGCATACAGATGGTAGGAAGAAGATAAATTGAGAGTAATCGAATTGATGAATACGGCAAAGAGGAGTGGAGACAACACGCCACCTTGCGGTACACCGGCATTAATATCACACCAATCAGAAACATCCATCTCAGTAGTAATACGTTGCCGGCGTCCATGCAAGTAAGTACGAAACCAGTCAATAGTCGATGGAGATATGTTAAGAGAACGGAGCATTTGCAAAAGAATTTCAAAATCTACTGTATTAAAAGCATTGCTGAAATCCAGTAGAGTTAGAATAGTAAACTTCTTCTGCTCCATGCCCATGCGAATATCTTCCGTGATTTTAAGTAATGCCGTAGTTGTACTGTGCCCAGGACGGAAACCAGATTGGAAAGGGTTAAGTAGTTTATGGTTTTGCAGGAAAGTACTGAGCTGTTGGTGAACAAGTCCCTCTAGTACTTTGGCAAGGAAAGGTAAGATGGCAATAGGACGATAGTCGGAAAAGGAAAGAGGATTGGCTTTTTTAGGAAGTGGTATGATGTTGGCATCCTTCCATGCGTCAGGGAAAACGCTATTAGCAATGGAATTATTAAGTATAGAGGTGATTACAGGAAGGATAATGTCTAGGATAGGGATGAGCATCTTACGACTAATACAGTCTGATCCACTTGCATTAGAGGCCACGGAGAGTATCTTTCTTTTAACATCACATTCCGAAAATTGACTTATTGAAAAATACGGAATATTTGGCGTCGGTAAACTAGATATGTGATTCAAAGTATGGATTTTTGTAGAAGCGTCTATAGAGCTAGAAGAAGTGAAATGACTATTTAATAAGTTTAGATTAGTGTTTTTAAGGGAGTTGTCACTTTTAGATTTACCGATTCCCAACGTTCTGAGGAATTTCCAGACTTTAGCTGAATCGCCGTTAGAAACTGATTTATGAATGTGGCGCCGTTGTGCGTCCCTACACATCGTATTGCAGCGGTTCCTCAAATTTCTATATACTTGTAAGTTTTCTTCAGTAGCATTCAATTTGAATTTGGCTTTTGCACTATCCCTTTTACGCATCCATAACTTTATATCATCAGTCAGCCAAGGAGCAGGGAGATGCTTTATTTTAACTGGACGTAACGGCGCATGTCCGTCATATAGGTCGATGATGAGATTGTTAAAAATGCTTATTTGACTGTCAACAGATGAGTTACTGAGAGCAGCTGACCAATCAATATTAGCAGCATCGTCAATAAGCTCTTCGACGTTAATGCCATTAAAATTACGCCGCAGAAGGATTCTCGGCTTTGCTTTGGGAGGACGTATTTTGTATGAAAGGAATAATAAGTCATGATAGGAGAAAGCATCCGCGTCTAACTGACCAAAAAGTGATACGTGATTTAAGGAGGAGACGATGGCTAAATCAATAAGAGAAGGAATACTGTGAGGGTAATGGTGTGTGGCCTTGGACGGGATAATATTTAGGTTGGTTGACCTAATTAATGTGCGAAGCCTAGTGGACCGACAATTAGTTTTCAGGAGACAGGTGTTGAAATCACCCATCAAAATGGAATGCCCATAGATGGGTACCAGGTCCTCTAATAGGTGTTCTAAAGTCGGAAAGTAATTTACGTTTGGTGGACTGTACATAACTCCCAGTAGCAATTTAGTGTGGTTCAACGTAATCTCAAGAAATAAGTAGTCGACTGCGCTAGTCGGTGTTGTGGTAGATGCGTTGATCACACTAAAAGGGATATGAGAGCGAAGGTATATTGCTACACCTCCACCGGTCCGTTCTGTGCGATCACTGCGAATTAGACGAAAACCTGGCAATGAATAGGAAGCAGAAGAGAGACATGGCTTAAACCAAGTTTCAGAAATAAGGATAGCATGTATAGAAGTACTATCAAAAGCTGCCAGCATATCGGGGTAATGAGCTGGAATACTCTGCGCATTGATGTGAACAACATTAAAGTTTTTGTGAAAATTGGAAAATTGAGTGTCGAGTGCAGTGTTCAAGGAGGGAGATAGACTGTGGTAGCTACCGGTACTCTGCGATGAAGGTGACGAACATGAAACATAGTTAGGTAAAACATTATCATCTTGACCATCATACATATTATAGTAGTTAAAATAAAAAATAATAAAAATAATAATAAATAAATAAAATAAGTACTTAAAATACTAAAACAAAAAAAAAAACAAAAACTATATCTAACAAACAAGCTCTGCCTCCGGCTAAGTACCAAAATATAGATATACATATAAAAGAAAACAATTTTTTAATATATATTCATGTGCAAATATTCATATTGTCAATAATATTGATCAATAACAATATTGTCAATAAGTGCCGAAATATTGACTTGACTGTCAGCTGGCACTAACAGAGTGAATTATGATTGATATTGATGGATAGTTTGGCATAAATTTTAGATAAACAAATAGAAATTATTATTTTTACTGGAGGTAGAGGTAAAATGTACATACCAGGAACTAGGACATAAGGAAAGGAAATAGATCAGACTATTTACGGTTTATGCGCCTACTTTTTGCTGGCTTCGGTTGCTCCGGAGATTTGAGATCAGCCTTGTCGTTCTCTGGTGGATTCGGGATTGCATCGAGGTCGACCAGGGTGACGATACGGTGTCGCACATCATCATTTCCCAGTACGAATATAGAACCGTCACGGGTCCAACACCGCTTCACTCCGAATCTTTGTCGAGCAGCAACGAATGTACCGTGTCTCAGTTTCGTCAAAAACTCCGATAAAGTTACGCCAGACCCTTTGAGGGCCGTCTTTGATTTCCAAACCTTATCCTTACAAGTGTAATTAGAAAATTTGACCAGGATTGGGCGAGGCTTGTCTGGCTTGACTGAGTGACCCAAGCGATAACAGTTACTAATATCGGTTTTGCTGAACTCTGTAACTTTCATCTGTTCACTTACAACTTTAGTCACTGCACAGGCGACGTCTTCGTTTTTGTGCTCTGGTATACCGTGGAAAAGGATAAATTTTCTTCGGCCTTGCATCTGCAATTTATCTAGTTCAACTGCTAAGAACTGAATCTGCTTCTTCTACCCATAAGAGATAGTACAGGCGTGATGTTATGTATGTAACATTTGAATGAATTTGAGAGTGATAAAAACTATAGAAATCCAAATTGTATTTTATAAATAATACTGACAATTGACATTAAAAATGGCAAAACGAAGATGTCAGATCAATCTGCAAGCGAAAATAACCTTTATCACCTATGAAGCTCCTAGCGGCAATCACCACTTTTTTGGTCGACTGTACCTACGTGCTGGAACGTAGGGTTAAATTAAAAGTAATTAAAACGTGATTGGAATAATCCGATGAAAAAACTACTTTAAGGTATTAATACTATTTTGCAGAATATTTAATCTTTTACCCTATAAACTTATGTCATTCCTAATTTAATGAAAATATATTATTTTTTTTTTCCATAGCACATAATATTAAAAAGACGAAATTGCAATAACAACAAAAGTAGTTCAGAAAGGCAAAACAGGCAGTCTTATCGCATTAAGGATTATGTTTCCATTTATTCTCAAGAGTGTACAAAAGAATTACTTGTGTGTATGTACCTTATGACATACTAAATAGTATAGGATGCGAATTAAAAGTCGGTAGATCAAGAACCTCGGTTTGTCCTGTTGTATTCTAACTCTGCAAACAAAACATTTTTGCTATCCATAATTCGTTAATTATTATAGATTTATTTTAAGCCTGCAGGAAAACGTTTAGATATAAAAGGCCCCGATTAAAGCATTTAGCAAAAATTTTGAAATAATCTCCTAGTCACATAAAATCTATACATATAATAAAATGGTAGGAAAGTCAAAACTGTACATTGAATATTTTTTTAAAAGAATACTTGGGGTATGATCTACAATCGAAACAGAAACAAAAAATATAGTTTTTAGAATTTTTGTCTGTTTGTCTGTTTGTCTTTCCGGGATAAACTCAAAAAGTACTGCATGGATTTACTTCAAATTTGGCATGAAGATAGTTAAGAAGTCGGGTCAACATATAGGCTACATATTATCACGCTAGCAGTGTTATAATCGTAGGTGCGTTTGGTGCTGCATAGCGTTCACGCAGACGACGTCGCGGGCAGCAGCTAGTATTCGTATAAAGCCAAATGATAATGAAAAGAAACTGATTTTGATGTCTTAATTCCCATCCATATCTCCACTTATCACTAAAATAATAGACAAAACACAGTCGTTATTATTTTATTGGCATTAGGACCTCCAAAATATCGGGTCTAATAGGTTCTAAAACTATCGAGTAGACCTGATGCCACCCAAATAAAAAAAACATTAACTCTTTCTTCGGAAACACCGCGGTATAGCAATTAAATATGAAGTGTTCACGAAATGCTTTAGAAAATAGTTAAGGCGATGTTTTTTGAAACGTGCTTAATTTTCTTATTGCTACTTAACGTTTGAAGTCGTTGTGGCGCCGTGGTTACTGTGTGTATCAAGGATATCACAGATCAAGCAACGTTCGGCGTGGTCGGTACTTGGATGGGTGACCGCCGAACATTCATTTCTCACGGCGACTTGCCCTCCGAAGCACGTTAAGCAGTCGGTCCCGGTGCTGAATACAGTATTCGTTAGGGTTTATCAGAAGCCATTTTCGACGCCCTGAAAATTCTGACATCCACCACCCAGCACTGGGCCAGCTTGGTGGATTATGGTGGTCTCTCCTCCTCGTCACCCAGGGGAGAGACTCATAGCCCTGCAGTGGGCTCATCACAAAGAATCTTGATGATGATGACTTAACGTTAAGCAAAATTTCAATCATATCAAGGCGAAAGGTGTCCTAATAGAGAGTGGGATGAATAAGCCTTTTGGAATGAAAGTAAGATGGATACTGGAATGCTCAGGAAAAGTCTATGCTTACTCTTTATTTAGCTTTTTCTTCATATGCGTATGAAGAAGAAAATGTGAATATGTTTGTTTATATTTGTATTGAAACAAAAGCATTGTTAAGATGCTTGGTGGTAGGATCCCTTCTGGGTCCGCCTGGCTAGCGACCACCCTTTATATAAAGTCTGCCGCCAAATGTTACCGCTCCGACGGTAATGTGTTCCGGCAATATTGTATAAAGAGCCAGTTCCTTCCTAAACCCGTGTGCTTTCATCTTCGACCTCATCGTCACTTACCATCAGGTGAGATTGAGGTCAAACGCGGGTTTAGTCACTTATAAAAAAAAAAAAAAAAAAAGATACAAGGATTTGATACAATCTTCGAAATAAACCATTACAAAACGAGATGAATCAGCTTGACCTTAACTCGGCACCACAAAGTGTGGTGACGTTTTATTTCGAATAAACTGTTATCACTAAATCTACATATTTATATTTATTTTATGTCTTTATTTGGTTCTTTCCGGTAGCGGTTAATAGTTAAAATCCATTAAAGATAATTATATATTCGTCTTATATCTAGAGTCGGTTTTACGATTGCCTTAATACAATTTGTAAGCATGGGTCAGTTTGAATGGATTTATGTTTCTCGGTCTTTTGATGACCGGTTTTTGACACAGGTTCGGTAGTTGATATAATCTTTGTTTTATTTTGAGAAGCTGGTGATATTTAAATCAGTTTTGGGATAGAAAGGTTGCTTTTTAACTAATTAGTGTGTTATTTTGTTCCGATGAAAGCCTCGTTTGTGTTGTGTGTCGCCAGAAAAAGGTCTGGAATTATAATTATTGTATCTTACTTATTATTGAGAAAAGCGTGAAGATATTTAAGCGAACTTTTTCATGTTGTAATTTCATTTTTCTATTAATTATTTTGGGTGTTATGCCTGAAATATAAACTAAAAGGTAAGCATGTTTTACTTTGGCATGATTATATTATTATTACTTCATATATAATTCCATTATCAATATATAAAGTTCTAGAACCTAATGTAAATGTAATGTAGAACCCTAATGTATAATTAATATAATAGTAGACTCCAGAAGATCACCAACTCGTTCATGGGTCAATGTGTTCGCTTTTATGATAAAATTCCAAAATATTTAAGATTAACCCTTCGATAGATTTAAGGAGAAGTGTTATATAAAAAGTTTTACAATAAGATATCCGGACTCAAGAAGATGGGATTTCCTGGTTGTAAATTGTTATTGTGTATTTTTAAAAGATGATTGCTGTTGAGTTTCTTGCCACTTCTTCTCAACAGATCCACTTTCCGAAGTGGTGGTAGATTCAGTTCAATTTGTAAATTGTTTGACTTTTTTCAAACGTATTTAAATACTAACGGAATAAAGATTATTTTGACCTCGACTTTAACTTTAGAAAATATATAAAAGATTAGAACAGATGTTTGGGAGCTTCAACAAAAATAGGACCCTAAATTTAATGTAGTTATATTACATCAAACAAGCTGGAAGACCTGAAACTCGAGACACTGTCAACTCATTTTGTGTTAATCCTGAACGCTACGCTCGTAGACTTAGAAACTGATAGAGGTGATGATTTATAATTTCTTTTTGAAATAGCTTCAATCTGACGCCTGTCACTTCTGTCTTGACTAAGTTTTAAACACACCGAAACGTTGACTTAACGTGAAGGTAGGTCACCACAACTCTTTAGCTGCAAACTGGACGGCAGCGACAGCGGCGCGGGCAGCGACGACGACGCGGGGAATCTGGGCCGTTCTCGACGCCAGCGGGCGCTCGAGCTATTTGTCGCGGTTTCATACAAACTCAATACTTTTTCGCTGCCCGCGCCACTGTCGGTCTTTCAGTTTGCAGGCTTTGTAATGAGTTCACTACAACGCTATGGTCTTCCCTGGGTGCCGAGGACGTTTAGCCGTGAACTACCATGCTGGCCCAGTGCTGGGTGGTGGCTATCTACATTTTTAGGGCGCTGAAATGGCTTTTTACAAATCCTATCGACTACTGTATACAAGTATACAGCACCCGAAACCGACTGCTTAACAGCCCGTTCACACATGGTCCGTTTTACTGGATACGTTTTTGTACCGTAAATACGTATACTGAATCCTGTGCCATATGCGAAGTCGCTCATACAACTCCATGCGCCATCGATGAAAAAAAAAACGTATCCAGTAAAACGGACCATGTGTGCACGGGCTGTATCGTGTCCTCCGAAGCAGCATGGTAACAAGTGAAAATTAATTAATGAATGATGAAAGCCCAAGGGTTTGCATAGGATAGTACAGACTGAAACTATTATTTAAATAATTTCTTGAAGATTCTCACAGAAGAACAGGCAAATAAATCCCAAGAATACTTTTAAAATTTCAAATTCTAGGTACCATTAAGTTTAGAAACTGAACGCTATTACCATAAATATGTAATTTAAAAATGCAGATTCTGAATAGGTTATCTGTGGAATGTTTCGTAAAGTAATTAGTTACATTTAACAACATGTCTGATTAAGTTAATAACAGAATTCTACGAATTGTGTTTCCGAGAACCGATAAAATGTCTGTGGCAACGTTTGTCAAGCTTTTGCTGAGGATTATATGTGTGTGAACTTTTTACGGATGTCGCAGTAATATTTGTATTGTTAATTAGTTGATTCTTAGAATATATGTATCTTAGAACTCGTAAGTTAGCAGCTACTTAACCAGTCTGTGGGGCTAAGATTTAGTGCCAATTTCAACTTTATTTTGCACTAGCTGTTTCGCGCAGTTTTACTCGCGCAACTCCTAATCCCGTAGGAATATCGGGAGTAGCCTATGTTTATTAGACTGTCAGTATGCCAAACTTCATCCAAATCCGTTGAGCCGTTCTGCAGTTATTGAGGCACAAACATCCATACATCCATCCCAACTATCACATTTAAAATATTAGTAAGATAAGACTTAAAGGTCATGTTTCCAAATTGGAATATAAGTTTAACACTTGATCGAAGCGAAGCTAAAATTACGCCATTCTCGATAAAAATATCCAAAAATTACAATAAGCTTGAAGAATGGCGCACAAAAATGTAAAAGTTTTATGTTCATGACAACCGCCATGCTAGGTCGTACTTACATTTCGCCACTTTCGATAGTTTTTTATCTTCAAAACTGTCATTGTCATGTCATCTGTCTTGTCATTTGATACAAATCTATCACTTGCTATTAGGAGGAATGGAATGGCTATGTACAGAGAAGCTATTTTTACTAAATCTTGTGCTTTTTTAATACGATTTCTATCTTACATCAAGTGATCAATTTATGTTTGAACATTATATTCTCTTCATAGTACCGTTGTGCTCACATTCTAGCCCCAGATACAAAGAAATGGAAACATGTCTTTTATCTCCTAACTCTATTGAGAGTTCTTTAAATCGTAACGATGAAAAACGTCGAAGTCATCATGGCGTATTGGTTCCTGTGAGTGCATATGTTTAGACTAGCCACCGCGCGCGGTTTTACCCGCGTAACTTTTGATCCCGTGGGAATTTCGGGATAAAATATAGCCTATAACCTTCCTCAAGAGTTGGGCTATCAAATGCAAAAAGAATTTTTCAAATCCCACTTGTAGTTTCTGAGATTAGCGCGTTCAAACAAACAAACAAAAAAACAAACTCTTCAGCTTTATATATTAGTATAGATATCGCAGGTTAAGCGATGCTCGGCGGGTTCAGTACAAGGATGGGTGACCACTGACCACCGACCATTACTTTCAACCGACTTCAAAGAAAGGACTCAAAGTACTCAATTCGTCTGTAAGTTTTTTTTTTAATATTTGTTACCTCATAACTTTTGACTGAGTGAACTGATTTTGATGATTCTAGTTTCATATGATAGAGGATACTTCCCATTTGGTTCCATATAAATTCGAAATCGATTGAGTACTTCATGAAAAATTTCAAATATGTATAAATTCGGAGATCTTTAACCTTGAGGACCTTATACTTTAGTCAAAGTTTTGACGTGATGTCGGTTTTTTAATGCTCTGCAACTTCCGTGCTTTAGACAACACATAAAGCAATCGATCCCGGGTGCTGTATACCTACTTATATAAAGTGGACGTTAGGGTTCTGATCTTCACTAACCAGCACTGAGTTAGCATGCTGCTTTATTGCCCAAAACCTTCTCTTCGCCCTGAGTAGAGAATCACGGCCTGCAGTGGGCTCATTATAGAGTTGTGATTGTGCTGCTTTAAATAATTACTATACCTTATTCAATGGATCCGTGGTGCACAGGTCGAAAGTTCCCCTGCGGCTTGAAAAGTCCTGGGCTCCTTTCCTAGTCAAGTGCGTTTACAAAACACAAACGATTTCCGCAACACGATAGAAAGTATTGAGTTTGTATGAAACCGCGACAAAAAGCTTGAGCGCCCGCTGGCGTCGAGAACGGTCCCGATTCCCCGCGTCGCTGTTTGAACCCTCACGTTTTGACCAGACTTAGGCTTGCAAGGGTTACAAATTGTCTTTTGTTTTTCCTAAAAAGTAAGGCCGTAGACGTAATCGATGTTAATAAGTTTTTGTACTTATACATTATGTCAGTGCTATGGTAAACAAATACAAACCAGACCGATTTTTTAAAGAAAGGAGTGATATTTCATTTCATGAACACCATAGGTATACATATTATGTGCACTTATGGTGGAAAAAAATCTCATCTCTCAAAATGCCATCTGTTTTCGATGTCAATGTCAAATTCATTGATCACGCAACGCATAGTTACACTAGCGTTAGCAGCGATCCGCGTACCAGGTCTAAACTTTATTTATTTATAGGGAATTCCAGTGAAAAGTTAAGTACCAACTTTTATTACACAATTAAAACAATCGAGTACAGAGTCCTTCAGTATCTAAAATTTGTCTTATAAGTATAACTTAGATTTAACTGCCTTGTGAGAACATAGTTAAACGCAAAGATTAGATGGTTTTGGATAAGATACTTGTTTTACTTAATAGCAATATTATTTTTACTACTAACCGGAACTTAAAATAAAATAAAAACATTAAATCCCCAGACAATCACACCAACTACATGGTCCCAAACTAAACAGAGCTTGTGATATGGGATGCCATGTAGCGAACTAGTGAGGAACCTAGAATATAAATACATAAATAGACACACAGACCCGGAACATTTTTTTTCTTGTTCCGTGCGGGAATCGAACCCGCAACCACTGGCGTCTGAGGCTGATATAAGCCGTCAAACTATGTATGCTTTTGGGATGAATGATAGGCTATTTGTTCATTTATGTTTATTTTATAATAAACATGGGTATATTCAATTTGTATATTTTTATATTTCCTAAGTTTATTAGTTATCCGAAAGTCACTTTCTTAAGTCTGAAGTGTCTTAAGAAAATCAATTTGGGCCCCACTTGTTGAGAAAACCCATTGAAAATTACTGAAAACATGAAATCAAGTGCCAAATATTTTTAGTTAATTGTCTGTGAGTATAAAACCACCATTATTAAGTGGATATATGATAAGTGACATAACTTACTTATATCTTATAATTGAACACCCTATCTTTGTGGTACCAGCTTTATTTGGGATGACGACCGGCTGGTGTAGCGGTAACATACATTGCATTCTATGCCAGAGGTCCTGGGTTCGAATCCCGATGGCGGCGGATATATGTGTGATGAACACAGATATTAGTCGTCAAGTCATGGACGTTTATATGTTTATTTAAGTTTATTTTTATAAAAAATATGTTTTTATTCAATATGTATGTTTATATATTTCTTAAGTATATCAGTTATCTAGTATCCATAACACAAGTTCTTTAAGAAACTTAATTTGGGCTAGTTAATGCTGTGTGAGTGTCAGAAATATTCATATTTATATTTTATTTTTTTAGAACTAAATTGAGGCTGGCCAGTATTGGTTTGGTGTGGCCACACAGCTAGTTTAATTTTTTTATTATTGTTAACGTAAGTTTTGTCAGGTACTAAATTAATTCTCCTTATAGCCAACAAAGATCTTCAATTTGTTTGCCAAATTCATTTGAAAGCAACCCAATGCCCAAGTTTACCAAAAATCTAGGTGATCCAGCTTGTTAGTAACGGAGATATGTTCAGACATGGTTTTATGTAAAAGGGTTTCTTCCTTAACCTGCTATTTCCTTGACCTTACCGTCACTCATTAGATGACATCGTTCTCAAACGCAGGAGTCGTCAGCGCGGTCGCCAGAAGTGAAACAAACTGCCTGGTTCTTACAACTGTTAAGAGAATAAATATCTTGTGTCTAATACTTTAGTGTTCAAGATCATTTTCCATGAGGTGATATGGAAGATAAATGTACCAACTAGTTGATGTAAAAAAAAGTATTGGCTTGATAATTAGCATTTTAAATTTAAGGTTGATTAGGCCATAATCTACGAAGCTTTTCCACGAAGATTGGTAAATGTCAACATTTTGAAGACGCCAAAACGGCTTTTGATATTACCTAACAACTACTTCATGTATGTACTGTTTTAAAGTACACAGCAGAGGAACTGACTGCTTAATGTGCCCTCCGAAGGATTGTTTTCTTTTATATTTAACTCTACATAAAAAAAATACAAACAATTTCTAATCATACGCAATGCATACGGAACTATTTTCTAGTCACCAATAAAATCGTCTAACAGGCGCCATTAGAAATATCTATCACTCAATACCGCACTCTAACGCTCCGCATACCAACATGGCGAGCCCCGGTGGTGTCACGTCGCAAAGACACAATCACTCATCCATCACTCAGACATTCATTCATTGCATCATTCGTTCATTCATTGGAAGTACTGAAATAACTTTATCAGTCAGGAAGTAATAAAGCATTGGTTGGGTGCCCTATCAAATGATTTGTGTCAATTTCACGCGAATTTATTGTGTATTAAATAGGGTATCTATGTTTTAATGAATCATTAGACAGTAAAATATTAGCTTAGTGAGAATATTAAATAAACATTTACTGAAATCCACTGTCTTTATTTGGTTTCACCCAAATAGTACCTACTAAGAAATAAAAGGTACACAAACGTAAAATTGAACATTTCGATCAAATAAAAAATAGAACGTTTTTCCTAGTTGCAGTAGCTGTTCCTTATTTAAACATGAAATGAATGTATAGTTGGATGTAAAAAGTAATGGTAAATATGTCAAAAATACGTGCCAACCTATAAAAGTGGTATAATCCTGGTTATAATCCCAACTGGCAAGCGGATTGTCAGTCAATGCCAGTGTCTTCGGCTCGTATTGTAGAAAACTTATTTAACTTATCAAATGTTTAATTTAAATTTCGAACTGGCACATAGAAAAAAGAATCGTTGGCGCGTAAAAACTATAAATTGTTATTAGTTGTTCGTCAACTTCGTCATTGGTTTTAAAGTTCTGACTTGTACTACTAAGTTCAATTTCCGCGCATTATTTGAGAAAAGTACTATACAAGCCTTGGCCGCAACTAGGCATTGATGGACTTACGAATGTGTGCCTCGGCCCACATTCACACGTTCGTCCATCAATGCCTCTCTTGCCGGCCGCTCCAGTAATATTTATTTTATAATTTATAATTATAAATTATGTAATTAAATAATTATTTTATATATAAGTCATAAGATTCAAAGCCCAACAAAAATAACATGTCATGTACCTCAGTCCTGGTGCGCAATGTGCAGTTCAGAGCAATGTCTGATGTAAAGACAGTCTACCCTATCCGCAAGTGTGGCCAGCAAGCTGTTGTTGCTCGCACGTACTCGCCGCACCAGCGAACTGCCCGTCCTACGCATAATGGTATAAAAGCAATCCATACGCATTTCAGCAAACATGGTTGAATACCTAGGGAACTACACTACAATACCTAGGGAATCCCATCAGCATCCGAAATGAATTATTAAACTGGACTCGAAGGGCGCTGTATGATTTTTTGGTGTAATCTGCCCACAGGCTGCAGGTGTAAAATGTGTTACAGTAAGCTCTAAAAAGAGTAAGTTTTACTTCGGCTAAACACCGAGCGAACCTGCGAATAATCATATTAGCTCTAACTGTCAGTGCCCTTCGCTCTCGTGCATTGTCCTCATCGTCTTTCCCAGAAGATGTGACCATGTGTCCCAGATATTTAAATTTACCTACCCTTTGTGATGCGGTGCCATAAAGTGTTAGTGGAGGCAATTCCTCGATCTTTTTTGGTCCACTCTGAAAGACCATAACTTGGCTCTTCTTAACATTATAGAGTAGTCCATGACTAGTGGCATATGTCTCGCAAATACTCAATAATTTTCTAAGTCCACAGACCGAGGCGCTCAGCAGCGCCATATCATCCGCATAACTATAAGTTAAAAAGTGAGGGTGAGCTATGGTGAATGAAGAAGCTGTTAAAGATATCATCACACAACGTTAGGAAGGAAGTGGCTCTTTATGATATATTGCCGGAACATATCGCTGCCATACCCAGAACCTCTAGCTCAACCAATATAAGGCTGCAAACTGGACGTCAGCGACAGCGACAGTGAGAGCGACAGCGGCGCGGGAGTACGGTCCAGATTCCCCGCGCCGCTGCTAGCGCCACTGTGACTGACGTCCAGTTTGCAGCCTAAGAGGCGATGTATGTTACCACTACAACAGCCGTTCGTCCAATTTTACGAGTAGGTCCGGTTCCTATGAACCTGACTATACTTATTTCGTAGTTCAACAATCGAGTTAAATTTTCGTGATCTACGATCTGTCTCTCAATCCACCGCCATTATTACTCAGCGGCATGATTGCAATTTATTTGTGTCATTCATTCGATTTCACAATTTTAGAAATGATATTGCGTTTTGTAGTAATTCAGTGTGAATTCTTACAAGGCGCAACTCTATTTTTCTTTATGACCTTTTTTGTTTTTGATAGTTTGATAAATATGACTTTTTGAATTTTGCGATTCAAGCACGTAATATTAAAAGGCAGGACCGCAATAAAACTTGAGCATATTTGTTCACTTCGATCTTTCTACTGTGCTGCAACGATCTTAAAAAAAAAATCTTCCAGTGTCCACTGCCATTGGAACTCGGTTGTTAGGGCCAAATTACAGCGTGCTACTCTCTGAAACTGTGTCATGCGTATCTCAAAAAAATCTTTTTAAAAGCCTTACCTAGAAGCCTACTTAAATCTCTAAGAAGGTTACATGTTATCAAGCTACGGTATCAAAAGAAATGCGGATGAAACCAAACTGATATTATTCTTTATTACAACTTTTGGTTTTCTGGCAGATTTTTATTTTTAATTTTCCTGCGAAGAACATCCAGGGTTAGTACCTACGTCTAGGAATAAAACACTATAGGTATATACCGAAACGATAACAGTTTTAACCTTAACGAATAGAGGTAGCCGAAACGCTCCTGTATATGCTGAAATATACCGGTATTTCGTGAACATAAACAAAACGCAACACGTTCACTAGGCTAGCGAGCGACTATGAATCCCAATTCGTGCCACTATTTGATAGTTTACAATCCTATTTATACAAGCGTAAGGGAAAAAATTGAAGACCACTTTGGCGATGGGGTAAACCTATCTGCCTCAGACGCCAGTGGTTGCGAGATCGATTCCTGCACGGAACAAGAAAAAAAAAGAGTTCCGGGTCTGGGCGTTTATCTATATATATTCTAGGTACCCCCCTAGTTCGCTACATAGTATCCCATAACACAAGCTATGCTTACTTTGAGATCATGTAGATGGTGTGATTGTCTGGAGATTTTATTTATTTATTTATTTAAAAACGACACTGATCATAAATTACCGAAATAAATAAATAAAAAAACGGTATTTCATTTCTATTACCGTTTCATCTAAAGACCTATAAAGGTTTAAATAAGTGAGAAAAATTCATTCATATCGGTTACCGTTTCGAACAGTAAACCTTTTATATGGGTTTTTAAATCCTTATCAATCGTAATCTTTGCTACCTTATCCAAACACAAACAAACATCTAAACCAGACATCTAAACCTTTGCATTATTTATGGCGGCTTGCGCATCGTCATTAAATACAGTTTAAGAGCGACGTAAACGCATTTAGTCTGCTAATTATAATTAGCGTCTTGCACAACAAAAATTTAGGCACTAATCACGTTTAACGAACTGTCAAAGTTAAATACCCAAAGATGGCGATTTAGCGTCGCTAAATACGTTTAGTAGCAATCGAGCGTCATCATTTTGAGATTATAAAAATTTCACTATTATTTTATAAAAGATTGTAAAGAGTTCGGTAGGAAGTTTGTAAGATGGATTTGTGGGAATTGTATTCTGCGAAACAATGACGAGATTATAGAATATATCAACAGACCGAGGGAATTGTTTGAAAGAGCAGACTTATTTGGAATGTATTCGGACGACAAATTCTTCAGAAGGTTTCGTTTGCCATGGTCATTATCAATGAACTCAACTAATACAATTATTATCAATAAAAATGACCACGAGAAATAGCACGCGAACACTTCACAAATCACAACACAATTTGATGTGACAGTTGAAAGCTCGTCGGTCCATTTCACGCATTTTTTCTTTAAGAAATTCAACCATTTTGCTCTAAGTCAAGTGTACAACGCACGAAAACGTAAAAAGGAACGCAAGAAACTGCTTTACCGACTCCCTAACTACGATTAGTTAAATTACCATCCAAACGGACGTAAGCAAGACCTTTTTAATTGTATTTAGGCTAAACATACTTAGCAAGATAAACTCATTTAACTAAATTCTGTTTAGATCAAATGTTACGCAAGCCGCCCTTAGTAGATGTAACTAGAGTTAGAAAAATTACTTTTTAATAAATATAAAAAATAAGTCCATATAAAAAAGAGGTTTTATTCAAATACTAAAAACTATTTGAATGTACCTATTCTAAATGGAACAATATTTGAAAATCGATTCCGATTTCAAAACAGCTATAAATTCACACTACGAACGCTGTATCTACACAAACATAGTCAACTAGATAAATTGCAACATCCGACCACCGACACTACATTATCTTAATGTCTTTTAAAAGGAACTATAATTGTTACATTATAATTAAAACAATCACTGCAATAAATTATTATTATTAATCATTAATTATTATTGTGTTTGTGATTGTATTGGTAAACGTTCGAGATAAACGTGTGTACCATGTTTTATAGCTTTTTAGATTAATATAAATTCAAGTGAATGAGATAATTAATAATGCAAAAATAATTATAATTAGTATAATCATGTGGTAGGTCGCAGTAACGTTTGACTCGTGATAACGTGTTTTGCGTTTATTTTAATGATTAAATGTGTATTTTTATTGATATCGGTAAGAGATACGTAACTGGTTAATAAACAAATTGCAAATTTTTATAACTGTTTTTGCGATTGGGTTTTATGTAAAATCCGCTTGATTACCCACCTTTCTTAGAATATTATCTAAATAATAAATCATTTATTTCAGGCAACACAAAGTTTACAAGAATGGGAAATATAAACAAAGGGCCAATAGATATATACCTTAAACTAATACATGTAAAATATAAATAATAAATAAATATTTCTAACACTCACACAACGTTATCTAGCCCAAATTAAGTTTCTTAAAGAACTTGTGTTATGAATACTAGATAACTGATATACTTACTTAAGAAATATATAAACATATAAACGTCCATGACTTGACGACTAATATCTGTGTTCATCACACAAATATGCGCCGCCCCGCCGGGATTCGAACCCAGGACCTGTGGCATAGAAGGCAATGTATTCTACCGCTATACCAGCCGGTCGTCGATGTCCATTAATAACTACAGAAAGACTATTAAACACGTAATGTCGGCGTAGTGTGTCGCTAGTCATAGGACAGTCGTCATCGAAATTTCCTGAAGACAACTCCCTACGGCCAGAAGTCCTCCTTCATGAAGGTTGGCAGATGTTGGGTCGGCACTCACACCACAAAAGAGCTGAAACTCACTTTATGGCGAGGCTCCAACCGCTCAACCCTCAGAACAAAGGAGGTTTTCTTTCGTACATAGTCTACGAACTCCTCGACCTTCGTAGACCAGTGTACTCTGGACACATACAGCTGCGTCGATGGTACTTCACCGTGAATCAGCTGGATTAGCACGGGCGGTGAAGTGCCGCGATGGTTGCGAACGGTAGGCTTCTTCTTCTTCCTCTCAACTTCCTCACGCCTTCCTCATCACACTTGTTGTCCTACTTAGGATGCGGAGGTTCAGTCTTGGACGTTCATTCACAGTCATAGTTTATCAGCTACATGTGAAAATGGACCGTCCCTTATTGTTAAGAAGATTTATTTATTAATTTATTAGCTTTTGATATGACATACCATGCAGTGAACTACAGGGGAACCTAGAATAAATAAAAATAAAATATAATCCTTAGACAATCACATCAACAACATAGCCCTTAAGTAAGCATAGCTTGTGATATGGGACACCATATAGCGAACTAGGGAGGAGAACCTCGTTAGAATAAATAAATAGATATAAAGATGAACAGCCAAACACGGAACATTTTTTTCTTGTTCCATGAGGTCGTGGGAATCGAACCCGCGACCTCAGGTTTGGCACAATAGCGTCTATACACTGCAACACGGAGACGGAATAATATGTTTATAGATAAACACTCAGAGCCGGAATATTTTCTTATTGTGTCGTGCAGGAATCGACTCCGCGACCTCACGATTTGCATTGTAACGTTTTAGACCACTAAGTCATGTAGGCCGTCAAATGGTTCCCAAAACAAGCTTTTGGTCGAAGGCTTTAAGAAAGAAAAAAGGAAGTATACAGGGTGACTGGTGCCTCACTTTTTAAATTCAAGGTGATTACGCAACGCATAGCTACGCTAGCGTTGGCAGCGATCCGCGTGCCAGGTCACGTACCGCTGTCGACTCAGTTGTGTATGTAAGTAATTAATAATAAATTAATATTAATAATAAAATTAGCTGAGAAAAAAAAGACTGAAATATAAACCATAATAATAATAATAAATTTATTTATTTCTCCCACAATAATATTTTACTTACACAATACTATAATTAAAAACTACCTATATTATAAGAGGTAATCCAATTTAGGTTTTGAAGTGGGAGACTGGTGCCCCATTTAGGTTTCCCTGTACTAGGGGATCACCAGGCTCTTCCCTCGTGCCAAGTTCTCGATACAATAGTTCTTAAACTAAGACTAAACAATGACTAACTATTATATTAGTAAGTAAATAGTAACATAGTAGTAGTTATTTATAGGGAATTCTAGTGAAAAATTAAGAACCTACTTTTATTACATAATTATGATCAGAATCGAGTACAGAGTGCTCTCCTTCAGTATCTAAAATTTGTCACCAGTCACCCTGTATATTTGCGAAACAGAAGATATTCGAGCATGAGTATAAAGTATGAAATCTACGCTCGTTGTTCTCAACACAGCACATCACTTCACTTGAAGCTGTCACGATTCGTTTGACGCACAAAGCGCGCTCTGTGCGCTGAAAATTAACAAACACGCATCATTAATGTGATTAATTTTGGCAATTAAAAGCGAAAGAGCTTTGGGCTGTTCCTGTTGGGATCTCATTATGGAGTCTTGTTTATGTTTATTTATTTCAAGGTACAATTATATGTTTCTAACGATTTTCATTTAATAAGAATAAACAGTTTGCTTTGTTAAAATCTGGCAAAGACGTAGAAAAAGAGGGAGTTTCGTATTTTGCAAGAACAAGAACTATAAAACTGTCTGAAACAAGATGTTAATCGATGAAGAGGGTGGATGTATTTACGTATAATGTTTGAATGATTATTGACCCTAATATTATAAGAGAAATGCTCTTAATATTTTTTTTTGTAACAAATAAACTTAAAAAATATACTAAACTGATGACTGTAATTCTATTACCACAGAAAGCAACATTGTTCAGAATTAACTTGAGTGATATCTTTAAAAGATATTTTCCGGTAGCTATGCTGGCAATCGTACACTTTCTCGGTTTTATGAAAATATTTTTCGTATCCTAAAAAAAAACTCATTACAGTAATAACTTATAAACAGAAATCTCTTTCAGAACACATGATTAGGTTTTCCTTTTATTGATTTTTTGTTATATGAGTTTTCTATAATCATGAGAATGTAGCCAATCTTATTTGTTTTTATGAGCACTTAAAGTTTGAAGTAATATACTAAAGTAAATTAGTGGATCGTAATTTCTTATGATAATAAAGATGCCTGGAGCGTTAAATCAATAATCAACGAATGTTGAGCACTTAATGCAACTTCAGACCCATTTTAAAAAATAGACTTTTATTTTGTAAAAATTATAAATAGGCTTTTTTATTTTGATAATACTTATATGGGACCATTCATGAACTATTTTGTACAGCGTAGGTAACAAACATAAAACCTATAGATAGATTGAGAACCTTATTTTTCTAGTTGGTCAAAAAGAAAAAGTTAATCAATGTCAATATTTTGTGTTTTCTAACACAGACCCAAACCAAAGGCACGCTTCGAAACGACCCCACTGCTCAACATTTAATACAAAATGACTAAGTTATTTTTAATTACGGAGTAATTGCAACCACACGAAGTAGCGTTCTTCGGATTAATTTGTTTGAAATGATCCTCGTCGGGAATCGAAGTGATGACTACTCGGATACTTGCTAAATGTACTGTGAAGGTAATTAGAATTAAATTAGTTTTCAAATGTGTGGGTCTTTGATTGAGGGATTCGTTTATCTGTGGTTATGGGGCTTGTGAAAGTTAAATACCGTGCCGAGTGTGCTGATGATCAATAGGCAAGTGATGTGAAAATAAAAAAAAGGACAGGGTAAGGACCGATGATCTGGTCAAAATCCTCCGTAAACGCTGTATGTGGGCAGCGTAGGACTGATCGGTGAACCTTGAGTTTTAGTCTAGCACTGGGCGTCTACTGGAATATGTCTAAACTTGCTTTGGGGAATGACTTTATTATGCTATCGGAACTAACATGAACAATCTACAAAGCATAAACAACGTCACATCTTTTTATGTCTATTTCATACCACTGCATTAAATTACTGATCTAAAAAAGTCGTGATTTGGGTTACTACATTTTATGTTGTTCCTCGGAATAACTTGCAATAAACAATTGTGAATAATTTGGTAGCTACTATACATAATTCAATTTTCGGTCTTTTTTAATAATCTTGTTAAATAATTGCTTCTAAGCTGGACTGGGAGCGAAAGAAAAACATAGAATGTGCCTGCTGCTTCTCTTCCCGGGCATACTGTAAAAGTCAGTTAAGGGACCGAGGTGTTATGGGAGGCTTTTTTGTGGGCGATAGGCTTACCCCCTGTCACTGCAATAGTCTCTCCTCACTATTATAATGCCTCCAAATTTGTCAAACGTGACATCAGGTGGTTTTATTACCTCTGGTGTTCTGCCTACCCCATACGGGATACAGGCGTGAAGTTATACGTATGTATGTATTTAATAATAGGTACTAGATAGAACCTTTTAAAACACATTCTACATGATGTTTCTGCATTATTTCATTAATTTTTGTGTTTAGCACACTAGATGACACATAAATTAATAAACTTAAAAAATACGTAGGTACTATATATTAACTTAAAGTAAGTGCACTAATTATGGTTTAATGTAATAAAACTTTATTTGTTATCAAAAATGTTCAATAAAATTTAAAATAAAAATAAACATATTAGAAATAATCAACATTTCCCAAAATACGCCATTTTTGTTAATTCGCAAAATGTGTACAGAATATGGACCACATGGTTTCAAATATGGACCACAATGAATTGCGTTCAAATTATAAAACTACTTCCATGCTGGACTGGGAGTGAAAGAAAAACATAGAATGTGCCAGCTGCTTCTCTTCCCGGGCATACTGTAAAAGTCGGTTAAGGGACAGAGGTTTTATTGGCATTTTTGTGGGCGATAGGCTGACCCCCTGTCACTGCAATAGCCTCTCGCAATCATTATAATACCTCATTAGTCAAACGTGACATCAGTTGGTCTTATAACCTCTGATGTTCTGCCTACCCCATATTGGATACAGGCGTGAAGTTATGTATGTATGTATGTATAAAACTAGTTCCATTAAAAACTAGGCATTTTTTCTAAAATGGAATCGCTCAATTAATTTACTATTAGAAGAAAGTTCGCACCTGAAGAAATCAACCACATCTTCTATGCCGGAACAGTCCTCATGAGTTAATTCCTTACAAGCTGTACATTGGTGCCATTTTGCTCCATTAACATCTTCAGAAAACAGGCCATTACAATATAAGCTACCATCTAGATTTTGGGAACGATCTGGAGTTTCATCCAGAATGGAAGGCTTGGTAGATTATCTACAAATCCTGTTGCAGACAGTCTCCTCTAAGCCCAGTTGCAATACATTTGGCGACAAATTGTTGTAGCTGATGAAGAGGGAACAGCTAATATGATAATCATCGATTATCGTCGTCGTCAATTGCTAAATTACTTTTATACCATCTCTGTCTCGTATTTTCTAT
Organism: Stenoptilia bipunctidactyla; assembly: GCA_944452665.1. Classification (NCBI taxonomy): domain Eukaryota; kingdom Metazoa; phylum Arthropoda; class Insecta; order Lepidoptera; family Pterophoridae; genus Stenoptilia; species Stenoptilia bipunctidactyla. The sequence goes on from OX101744.1 coordinate 14,695,543, forward strand.
TATTGTATATGCCATCCTAATTTAATAACATTAAACATTAGTGACTGTTTCTAAAATGGACCACTAGTCCATATTAAAAACATGCTAGTGGTCAATATTATAAACACCCTACATTTCTAGGTTAGTAAAGTTGTTCAGAAAAACATAAAAACTTTATGATATTTTAACTCAATTATAATAATAGTTAAATAGCTCACCATTCTTCTGGTTCAATCCGCTTTTTAAAAAAAAATTCTTGAAATATGAACTTGAAAAGTTATCTAAAAAACTCTATCGCGAGTTGACAAAAACGAAAAATGGCTACCATTAACACATCCGTATGCCTTGTTGGCGTGTAACTGCAGCTAAGTGTGCGCTGACCGACAACTCAATACGAACGACAATCGTTAAAAAACGTCAGTGGTCCATATTACAGACCCAGTCCATATTTGACGCTCTTATTCTACATTTTAAATACATGAACAATGGAAATAAACTTAACAAACACGCATAACTTGCCTGTCACCGAAAAAGCACCCACTGAAATTGTAATTCAAGTCACTTGTATCTATTTTGTGTTCAAGTCCAGGATCATATCATAGCTGGTATGAAATTTACTGCTAGACAAAAGACTACACAGAAGAACATTGTTAGCCCATCCTCTAATTTATAGTCCCTAAGTCCACTACCTTAAGGCGAGGATACAGTGTGTTTACACTTTTTTGAACGATAATATAGCAAGTAACATGTGTACATGTTGCGTCTGAAATAACTATTCACAAAAATTAACCATATAGGTAACCAACCAGGTACACAGCGTAAAGATAGAAACATGATTAATGAAAATTGTGTGACTGAAAAAGAGTTTTTTTCCACCGGCTTTTTTTGTCTTCTTTTTTTGAAGTATGGAAAAACGCACCGCGCTACAAGATGCCCTTAAAAGATTTCAAGGATGACATCACAGCCTATTCTCATTCAAGATTCATTTATTTACCAACAAATTCATACCGTGTAAACAGCTGGGTTTTGACATGACATTAGCACGTACTACTCGTAAAAGCTTATCAAAATTGTAAGCTACTATATCGCGTGATAAACACTTTTAACAATAGAATGCCGTGTGTTATTTTTAGCTTGAATTTTATACATACCTACCTTCTTGCTAATTTCGACGCTCATTAAGTGTACCCATATATGTAATTATGCCTATAATTGGTTTATTTTTAAATAACAGTTCGTTTACTTACACAACAGTATTAACTTCAAAACATACATTATAAATTTTTCTTCTAGAATACTCTTTCCAATGAGCAACAAAATAAACAATATGAACGCATGCGTGTAATAATAATTGGTAACTCATCATTCTTGATAACAAACCTAATTAGATTTAGGTAATTTAAAATTTGGGACAAACATAACTGTGATGTAGGTAAATCGTTTGCAATAAATTATAAGATAAAAATGGTTTTTAGATTTGTTCGGTTTAAATATTATTGTGGTTTGTACAGGGTGAAAGCAAAATGATTCTTTAATAGTTTGTTATTGAAGTAGTTGTATATTGATGATATAATACATTTGACATTAATATTATCTTGCAATACGTGTTTTAGAATAGCTATACCTACCGATAAGCGATAAGCGTGGATAAGCATGGATAAGCGTCTCTTAAAAATTTGCTAATTTAAGCCCTTCATCATTCTCCTCGCTAGTGACCATTCTGCATATAAAGTCCAGGGCAAAACATCACCTCTTCGACGGTGATATATGCAGAAGAGCCAGTTTCTTCTTCCACCTGCTTACTCATCGCATCATCAGGTGGAATTCAGTTCAAGCGCGGGTTTTGTTACTGATGATGATGATATTGAGGCTGAACAAACACTCCCAATCTGCTTTTACTTGTAAGCAGGTTTAAAATGAAAGTAGCTTTAAAACAAATGACTCTCATCGCTGAAGGAAAGATATCTGCCGACCACACTTTAAGAGATTTGTGATCGCAAGTTAATTGTTCTTTTATACACCCTATATCCTGCGTTAGAGGTTGATAAAACCCAATATAATAAGTCCTATAAATCGTGTGATCCTTAAGGATCATGAGGATGAGGTGAAATAGTTTTTCTAGTTATTGTGGATACTCAAGGCAAATACATCCAACAAATGTACATAATTGTTACCCATCCAGTCAATCGACTTATCATTTAATGAGTACCTGCTTACAACAAGAAACAACCTTAAACGATGTGTTTCTGGAATATACAATAGGTACATTTTTCACTTCAGCAAACTTTGACAGATTTCGAATAGTTAATGTAAACTGTTAAGATATGTTACTGTCATATCTGTAAAGATATAAATCATACTAACAATTGGGCCCCGTTGCCACACTTTAGATATTGGGTTTTATTCTTCAGGCTCAAACGGGTGCAGAATTCGGTTGCCTTATCACGTAACTTGCAAGAGCAAAGCGATGGCATGAATTGCGCAAGATTTTGCTAAAAAAGAACTTATTCGTATTACGTTACAGCAAAAACAAAGCCATAGCAATCTATCTATCGTACAATCGATGCACTAAAAGTCCATATAATCCCTTTGACTTTCATACTTTTCGTGTGTACTTTTCTGCGAAATTTTAAAAGCAAACATCTGTTTCACATTTTATTAGTTTCTTTTTTAGCTACCAAATTGTTTTTGGCGCTAGTATCGTAGCAATAAATGCATTCTGCGATCAACGAACGATTGAATAGCTATCGCTTACATAATACGATGTAAAGCAATGGATCGCGCGTCCATGGCGTGATGACTGCGCCATCATAGATGATCGCTAATATTTACGTGATTAGTTCGGTTGTGGTCGTTGTGCCCTGAAGATGCTTCTGGTTGAAGCGAAACACGTGTCGGTGATAGCTAGTGGCGTGGGTTACAGTATTCCAAGTGCGTGTTCGTTGCTTTTCTTGCCTTTTGTTTGAGGGAGGGAGGGCGGTGAACCAACGCAAGGAAATCCTGCATCACTAGTGCAAGCACAAGTCGCGGAATTAGCAAGGTAACTTTGTTAAAGTAGTTGTCATGGATTTCCGCAAAGTAACACCTGATTCAATCAAGAATGTTATTTACTTTTCATTTTCTTTTAAGAAAACAATATTTACTGTAATTTTTTGACTAAAACTTCAAACTCAAAACACCCTAAATATCACTATCAAAACTATACATATCTGAGTGACCCGACCTCGGTCGTTATCGCGCAATTAACTTTAATGAATATATTTAAATTAGTGCTACCCACTCGGCTCGCATCATATCACAATTTAGGTACATTAACTAAGTAATTATTATTCAAAATACATTATTATTATGTGTTTGTTTGATTCGTGGTTGCAAATTTTATAAGGATAATTTTCATGTTGGAAAAATGTCCTGTTGTCGCTTGTATATGGTATAAATTGTCTTAAACTTGCTAGTAATTAAATAATACGATATTACCACATCAATCGATCGACATCGATCTACGGTCAATCTAGCTAGGATGCCTTCAAATATTGCTTAATAGCCACCGCGCGCGGTTTTACCCGCGTAACTTTTGATCCCGTGGGAATTTCGGGATAAAATATAGCCTATAACCTTTCTCAAGAGTTGGGCTATCAAATGTAAGAAGAATTTTTCAAATCCCACTTGTAGTTCCTGAGATTAGCGCTTTCAAACAAACAAACTATTCAGCTAATATAAGTATAGATAATACACGATATGTAAGCATATTAAGACTTGCTTTGGGACTTAATAGTAAGCGTATCAGTTTAAAACTATAAATTTTTAAAAAGTTGTAGTACAATTTTTTTTGGGATTGATATGGAGAGGTAGCCTGCAAGAGGTGATGCGCTAATTAAAATTAACCGAGTATTTAAACTGTTGCATAAAGTTCCTACATAATAAATTCCAAGTCATAACCTTATTCACTCTTTTACTCAGAATAAGTTTATTTTTAAATATATACATACATACATACATAACTTCACGCCTGTATCCCTTATGGGGTAGGGAGAACACCAGTGGTTGTAAGACCATCTGATGTCACGTTTGACAAATGAGGTATTATAATGATGGACAGAGGCTATTGCAGTGACAGGGGGTCAGCCTATCGCCCACAAAAATGCCAATAAAACCTCTGTCCCTTAACTGACTTTTACAGTATGCCCGGGAAGGGAAGCAGCTGGTACATTCTATGTTTATCGTTCGCTCCCAGTCCAGCATGTGTGTTTAAATATATATGTTAGTAAAACTTACCAATCATATCAGTTATTGCGAAATCTGCGATAGTACTTGTACATACGCATACATACATAACTTCACGCACGCCTGTATCCCTTATGGAGTAGGCAGAACACCATCTGATGTCACGTTTGACAAATTTAGAGGTATTATAATGGCGGAGGGAGACTATTGAAGTGATAGGGGGTCAGCCTATCGCCCACAAAACCCTCCTATATCATCTCTGTCCCTTAACAGACTTTTACAGTATGCTCAGGAAGAGAAGTATCATTCTAAGTATTTCCTTTACTCCCAGTCCAGAATGGAAGTAGGTAGTCGTATTTCATGTTTATATTTGGTTTAAAGTTACTCATGACTACGGGCGGCGGTCGACTTATTTCATCATCATCATCACAACTCTTTGTAATGAGCCTACTGCAATGCATGAGTATCTCCCCTGGGTGACGAGGAGTTATAGGCCATAATCCACCAAGCTGGCCCAGTGCTGGGTGGTGGATTATTTATTTATCCTTTATTGTTCATATACCTACACAAAAAAGATTTAAAAAAAGACACCTTGTACCTACTAATAGGCGGCCTTATCGCTATTGAGCGATCTTTACCAGGCTTCTGTAGAGATACCAAAACGTTGAGTAAAATTTTATTAGAACTTGTTGAAAGCCTTTTTTATTCAGAATATTACCTATCTATACATCTTAAATTTATTGTCGTAATAGACTTTAGGTCATTCATATAAGAGCAATTTTCATAGCGAATTTTAGACAAGTAACAGGTGATCGAAGTTTCCAGATAACTATTAAAGTGCTTAAATTAAAAATTCAAATAGTTAAATCCTTCCAAAATTCACTCAGCATTAATAGTCTGTTTAGGGATATCGCTAAATTAAAAAAAAAAATATATAGGGAAATTTTTTTGAAGATGAAAACATTTTAAGAGAAGATTAAGAATAATATGTGGATTCTATTTATGAGAAAAAAATTATATATTTTATTACTTAACTATTTTTTTTAATTGAAATTTTACAATTCGTTTAAGTGACCAAATTTTTCTAACTATCGAAAAATCGGAGCTTAACATATTTATTAATAGAAATATTTGGAAAAAACGCGTTTATTTCTTGCTCTTAAGTCGTAAATAACAGATTCAACTAAAATATTGTTAACTTATGAGAATTATAAAATATCAATTTACTTAATAAAAAAAGATTTTTTTTCATAAATTGAATCTACACATCATTCCTTTAACCTTCTCCTAAAATATTTTAATCTTCATAAAAAAGACCCTTATATATTCCTATTTTATCTATGAATACCTACGCTTGTAGCCTATGAAAGGATGAGCTTTTATTTATCTGATAATATTATTGCTCCCATGCTGGGACTGGGAGCGAAAGAAAAAAATAGAATGTGCCAGCTGATTCTCTTCTCGGGCATACTGTAAAGGTCAGTTAAGGGACAGAGGTTTTATTGGCGTTTTTTGCGGGCGATAGGCTGACTCCCTGTCACTGCAATAGTCTCTCTCCATCATTATAATACCTCGAAATTTGTCAAACGTGACATCAGATGGTTTGATGGCCTCTGGTGTTTTTCCTAACCCATAAGGGATACAGGCGTGAAGTTATGTATGTAACTTTAAACCAAATATAAACAGGAAATACAAATACTTCCATTCTGGACTGGGAGTAAAGAAAAACATAGAATGTGCCAGCTGATTCTCTTCTCGGGCATACTGTAAAAGTCAGTTAAGGGACAGAGGTTTTATTGGCGTTTTTTGCGGGCGATAGGCTCACTCCCTGTCACTGCAATAGTCTCTCTCCATCTTTATAATAGGTACCTCGAAATTTCTCAAACGTGACATCAGATGGTTTGAAGGCCTCTGGTGTTCTGCCTAACCTATAAGGGATACAGGCGTGAAGTTATGTATGTATGTATGTATGTAATATAATAAGCTGTTTTTTTTAACTAGGAATCTCGATCAATAAATATAGTTGTCCAATCCTTTCAGTTCACAATGTATCAAAGGGCTTGCATTAGGTATCTGTTAATTTAAGGTTTTTTCAAACTTCACAAAAGAAAACATGGTAGGTACGTAATTAGAAATAAAAAAAATGGATAATCATTGAAATAATATATTTCCTCCTTAATGTTTCATTATGACCTACACATAAATTTATATTTACAAATTATTTTACAATTACTTTAAAGAAAACCGAAAAATCTGACAAAAAATAAATTTTTGTACTGACAATAACATACGTGAAAATTAAACATTAATTTATTCGACTATACAAATCTACATAAAATTAATAATTAGTGCACAAAACAAAGCCTATCTTAAAAATACTCAAAGCATATATTTACAAATAATTTACATTTAATTGCATATATTTCGATCAATAGTATTAATGTTATCTGTTTTGAATAAATTAAAAATCCAAGATTCTAAATTCGAAATTCAAATTCAACGAATACATTTTTTAAGTCACGTTTCATTTTTTTTTTCACAACACTTTTTTTTTATTGTTGATTGCCAGTTTGCGTGTTCGGCGAAGGTGAGCCATTATTCGGTGGCACCATGGTAAGATGTGAGGGTGGCATCCCCATGGGGGGTAAAGGACGCCCTCCAGCCATCAAAGGATGAGGGTGGAAATACTGCTGCAGAGCCGGATGCGGATACAGGTGGTGGGGATGCCGGGAAAACTGCGCCATCTTGAGCTTTTCTATTTCCGCTTCTTGTACTCGTTTCGCCTTTGCTCGGCGATTTTGGAACCAGATTTTTACCTGTAACAAGGAAATGTCATTGTTAAAATAATGAATTATTTGAATAGTAAAATTATATATATGAAATGAATAAATTCAATTATAGTTTTTTCGTATTCCTCAGACTACATTAACCTATTGTGCTTTTTAAAGAATTTTTTTTTATTTTCAGCCAGTATCAGATCTTGACCTGATTTCCGCGTTTGTTCCAAATTCGTAATTCTTTTTTCGATTGCCTTATTTCAGACAAAGGTAGCATAATGATTCGTAATTTGAATAGATATATTTAGAACCAATCTTAAATTGATTGTCTTTCATTAATATAATTCTAATGTGAGCATATGTGACGACCAGCTGACCAGCTGGTGTCGGTAACATACATTGCCTTCTATGCCAGCGGTCCTGGGTTCGAGTCCCGGCGGCGGTGAATATTTGTGTGATGATCACAGATATTTGTCGTCAAGTCATGGTTGTTTATATGTTTATTTAAGTTTATTTTAGTAAAAAATATGTATTTATTCAATATGTGTGTTTATATATTTCTTAAGTATGTCAGTTCTTTAAGAAACTTAATCTGGGCTAGATAATGTGTAAGTGTCAGAAATATTTATTTATTTATTATATGTACATACATTGTTGATATACTATTAATAATTACGCTATACTGATAAGAAATTCGGCCTCAGTATTTTATAGTTTTCTTATCTATTTAAAATAGACCATTCGAGTAAACTCTAATTAAAAAATAAACTTCTTACAAATTGTAAAAATCACTGTTGTTATCGTTGTTATTTCTACCTATATCAAAATAAAATTGTTTGCGTATTATGATAAACTGTATAGGTTAGACTCAAGTTTTTTTGACAAAATAGAAGTCTGGGTTCTATTTGACATTGTGCTTTAATGTCAAACTTAGAGAATTCAAAATCAGTTAGCAACTGTTTAGTATAAAGACCCTAAATTTGACATTCGAGTGACCTAAAATTAGATAGTGTAATGACGAATTTAGCTAGCTCACTAATGGTATTTAGTAAGAAGAAATATCTAATCATCTAGTACTGAGCATCTGGATACAATGTGACGGTGTTCGTGGTAACAAATGCCCTAGGCTAAAATAATGAAGCGAAAAGATAAATTTATCTGTTCTTGAATTAAAAACCACCAACATCTTCAATATTAAATAGTTGTGGTGTTAACAAACAAATAACAAGTATGAATCGAGATGTTTTTTAAGAAACTTTAAGTTAATTTGTGTTAGTTTTGTGTGAATTAATTAAACACGAATGTAGCTAATAATATTTAAAAGTTTTTGCTTTTAATTACTATTAAATAACTTAAAAAATGTGTTAAATAAAAATCACCCGACCAGGACTAGAACCTGGGGCCTCTAAAAAATGTGCTAAGTAATTTCGAGGCGTACAGCCAGGCCCCGGTAGCTCAATGGAAGAGCCCTCGTCCGGCAAACGAGAGTTCCCAGGTTCGAGTCCTGGTCGGGTGATTTTTATTTAACACATAATTTTTCAGTTATTTAAGAATATAGCTGTTAAATGTGTGGTTTAGTTAAGTGTTGACTGAGAGCAAGTTTTACGAAGACGACTTAAGTCATACACATACCTAGCTATAATTTAATGGTTTTGCGGGATTCTTATCACGATTTCCGAATATCATTAAATTAAAGTGAAAATACCCGCTATCGTTTAAAACATTAATACACATAGCTATTTAGTTTGTTGCAGACATGTTTATTATCTGTTATCTAGTATCCATAACACAAGTTCTTTATACGTTCATAACTATGTGGCCACAAGCTTACTTGTTATAAACTTGTGAATAACTTGTCACATGGAAACCATAGGAACTGGGGGTCTCCTTAATAAAATTGCGTCTCCTAAACTGGCCCTGCTGGGGCTCGAACCCAGGAACTCTCACGCTGCAACCGAACACTCCACCAATGCATTAAGAAAACTGTCACCGTAATCTATACTAATATATAAAGCTGACGAGTTTGCTTTTTTGTTTGTTTGTTTGTTTGAACGCGCTAATCTCAGAAACTACAAGTGGGATTTGAAATTTTTTTTTTGCATTTGATAGCCCAACTCTTAAGGAAGGCTATATTTTATCCCGAAATTCCCACGGGATCAAATGTTGCTAGTAAATAATAATAAACAAAAAACCAACCTGAGTTTCAGAAAGGCCCAGTGAGGACGAGAACTCAGCCCTTTCAGCGATGCTCAAGTACTGCTTGTCGACGAACTTGCTCTCAAGGGCTCGCAGCTGCTGGGCTGTGAAGGGCGTCCTGGGCTTTCTGTTGGGCTTGTGCTTGCGAAGGTGGCACTTTATTTTCGGAGGTTCCCCGTTGGCATCTGTTGAAGAAGGTGTTTATTAATCCTGGTGTTTTTATAGAGATGGACGCTCTGAAGGGAGAAATACTGTGGCAGACAGTTAGTTCGATTCCCACACAACATAAATGTATAGGTATGTGTGTATGAACATATTTATTCGCATTAGTCTGGGTGTATCTTCTAATATATAAAATTCTCGTGTCACAGTTATCGTTGCCATACTCCTCCAAAACGGCTTGACCGATTTTGATGAAATTTTTTGTGCTTATCCGGTGTCTATGAGAATCGGCCAACATCTATTTTTTTTTTTTATATGGCAAAACAACGTTTGCCGGGTCAGCTAGTTAATAAATAAAATCCCCAGACAATCACACTAACTACATGGCCTCAAAGTATGCAAAGCTTGTGTTATGAGATACCATGTAGCGAACTACAGGTAAACCTAGAATACATATATAGATAAACGCCCAGACACGGATTTTTTTTTTCTTATTCCGTTTGGAAATCGAACCCGCAACCTCTGGCGTCTGAGGCAGATAGGTTAACCCCATCGCCAAAGTGTTATTATGTATGTAGGTATGTAAAAAAAAAATAGTATAAGTTAAGTTAGTATATCCGTTGCTTAGTACCAACAAAAGCATATAAGGTTACTTTAGGACAAGATGGCGATTTGTGAAAAATGTCAAACTACCTACATATTATAAAAAAATTCGCTAGGTCAGATTATTATCTTTCAGTTTGAGCGTGATAAACTCAAGAACTACTAAATATAAACTGAAGAAATTTTTGGTGTAAAAGTTAATAAGGTGACGTTTCATTTACCTTTGTTAAACATGGAAAGCCGGGGCTATAAATAGCTATAATAAGGAAAATTTGTCTTTCAGGCCGCATTTTTTTTGACTTGAGCAAATTTTTGTGAAAAGCAGACTGAGAAAGTATGACACAATCAGGTAAAAATCGTTCTAAACTTACAAATATAATATTCAAGAGTTATGTTCTTTCAAATAAAAAAAGACCCGCAAAGAATCAATACCTGGATACTAACAAATCGATTTATTTATACAATTTCACGCTTTATTATAAAAACATTAAAGTTTACATTTGTTTACAATAACAACCGTTGAAATAAGTATGATGTTAAAAAGTAAAAAACTGGAGTTACGAGTTCATTCCTCTATACCTGTATAATAAAAGTTGATATAAAATTAAAAGTTGAAAGGAAGCGGTTCGCTCCTCTAAGTAGATAAAATCTCTACAACACAGTTGTTCCATACAACATATTCTTGTATGGAAAATATCGAGAAATTAATACGCAAATTATCTTTTTAATAGCTTTGACTGGGTTTGAGATATTTGACAAACGCCCACGCGATTGTGTGGAGATGCTAATCATTTTTATGATTTTGGCTTTCCTGGTACTGATTATAAGTTTTACTTTAATTGATTTTATATTAATTAGATAACTAGAGAGATCAGTTCACATCATGACAAAGTCTGCTTTTGACCTATTCTACACTTAAAGAATCTACTTGCTTGCCTTAAAGTTAAAGATCTCAAACATTAATTTTTATAGTTAATAGTTTATTAGTTTATAGTTATTTTAATAGTAACATTACATGTAGGCCTACATTATTTTGTACAATGTAAAAGTAGTTTAGTTATTTTATCGAGAAACGATGTTGGTCAGCGTGATAATTTGACAAATTGTCAGACTTAAAAGTAAATATTATATAAGTTTTTAGTAGATTTATTAGACAAAATAACAAAATATTATAATATAAAAAGACCGTCACTTGTATAAAAAAAAAAATATAGCTATTTTTTTTATTGATTAGGCCGCCCCAAGTCACCCCGGGCGCACCCCCGCCCCGGTACCTCCATCACTACTTTTTTTCAAGTAGATTTTGTTTATTGTTTAGACATTTAATATCTAAGTATTTTTTCAATACGGTATTTATGTAGTCTTTTCTTAGCTAAGAATAGTCCTTGTGATCTTAGAAAAATGTGCTTTAAATGAAGACTCACAAAGTTGAGTCTTGTTTAGTGGTCCTCTTAAATAGGCCTTGTAAGAAAGTTCAGAAGTACAGTCACGTCTAATAACATGTATACATTTTCATTGGAATTTGAACCTTAACACAACCGAATAAGTTGCAAAGTGACTGTACAATAAATAGGCCATCAAATATAGTTCCGTTAATGATATTTACCGATTATGTTTCTTTAAGGGCTTTCAACCCCTACGGCTGCTTTTTTAATCAAGTAACGTTAAGGTCAGTTGCGGTAGTAAACAACTATAAAAAATACCAATAACAATCAATAAATAACTCAAATTTGTACCACCAAAGAAACCTTCGATAAAATTGTGTTAAGAAGACCACACAACAGTCGATAGGGGGTATTTTAGTACCTACTTATACACCTGGTATATTTTACAATATTTAACGACTTTTTTTTACATGGTGAAGTTCATAGAAACTTGTAAGCAACGGAATATGCCAAGAACTGACACTTATCCTACTTCAGAGCTCATCAGCTTAAAAATACCAATGCGATTTAAACCATTTCAATGCTTTTTAATCTCTTTATTAATTTCCTCATTTAATATTGTAAAACCATAGACAAATTTCAGTATTGCCATTTCAAAAATAATTACAATATATTTTTAAAAAGGTTCTCGAAAATCATCGAGAGTTAAGCATTTAAAAACATGTTAATAATCTATTAGCCGGAGTATTTTACGCTAATGTGTCTTCCGAAAAATAAGAGACTGAATATATTTTATATGACAGTTGAAAAAAAAACTAAAGTTTATAAATGTGGCATTGAGGACATGTAAAGTACCATCAACGTAATAGTTGAGTACTGACTGCAATTAAATTAAAGAATCAATTTCGAAATAAAACTTCGAAATTATTTTTGGAACAATCTTGTGACTATAAATTACTGCTTTGGGAATTTAATTTTTTATAAACTATTTAATTTAATGTTTTATTCAAAAAAAGGTTTGTTTTTCTTGTATTTTTATCTAAAAATAAACGTACCTAGTCATTCAAAGAAGGATTTTTTTAATCACCATCAAATATGCATAAACTTTACCTATAAATAATCAAAACAAAGTATAAATGACAGTTAGTTCAATTTAACATCAGTAATAAACGTCATGCGCTAAAATATCACATTACATGAAAATCAGATGTTCGACTTAAACCATTTATGCATCCCCTCTGAAATAGTTTAAACGTCCCATCTTGTTTAATTGTCGGAGAAGTTATTGAACGCACATGTTTAACTAAATTTAAATTAAATTAACTTCGGCCACGTTGACAGAATTACGACTTGTTTTAACATCACTTAACTCCATTGTCACATGTCAAAATAGAATTCTAAATGATTTATGACTACGTTCATGACAGAAATTAAATACTGTAACGCGTTGTTATTACTTTGTGATTAGAAAAAGGACATAGGTAATGTATAAGATGTTACACCTAAAATAAACTTTTACTTTGCCAAACGAAACTTTAAACTTTCAACTCCTAGGCAATTATTTAGTTGTTAAATCAATTAAATATTACTTACATTTACTTTAAAAAATATGTATATAAATACGTACAAATTACTTAAAGTACAACTTTCATATTATTTAGATACTATAAACAAAATATCTTCATAATTTTATCATAATAAACACTTTAATAAAAAGCAACAGCATTTTAAAACATAAATTGCTTCTGCTGACGCTCCCTAATGTTGCCAGTGCGCGCTAAAAAGACAGTTGATATATTAATGAGCGTGTTTGCTTTTTGTACGACTTGCGCATTAATCGTGCGAGGCGTGGTATGTCATTCATTCCAATATTTTAAACTTTAAACACAGACCTGACTGTTTTGTTGTCCGTACAAGAGGGATGGACATTCTTTGCGTTTTGTTAGTTTAACATTCAAACCGATATCACGAAAACTGTTTACGTATATAAATTGAGAAGTTGCCAGTTAAAATAATGGAACTAATTGTCGTGGAATAACTAGTTTTATTCAGTTTTTTTAATCTAACAATGGTTATAATTAATGTTATTATCAACAGGAAGGAAGTACACATTTATAGGTACTTAGTGTTTTTAAATTACGAGTTATAAAAATACGTGCCTATATTAACTAAGCACTCGTATCACTGATAACAAATCAAAATAAACTAGAAACAAACAAAAACAAACCTAAAATCTATGCGCATAAAATAAAATTGACATTGCTGATAAATTTAAGCTTTTCAATAGCGATAATAAATCTATAGCTGCTTTTAAAATACAAAGAACGAATGGGAGCTATTAAGATGCAGCTTCCCGGATTCCAGAGGAATGGGAGATATTTATCTGTGATCAAACAAAATGTCCTGGTACAGGCCATTCATCAGATCAGTTCGTCTTTCTGTCGCTTCTGGAGCCAGGGAATTTTGTGGATAAAAATAAAGGGGAAAAGAATCCTTTTTTTGAATGGTTATAAAAGATAGTAATTTATAAACAACTAAGTGTAAATAATGTTTTTGTTTGAAAGTGAAAGGGTTTTTTTTCGTAGATTTTTTTTCTAGCTAGTTCCTGTGTATACCTATCGATGTACTAAATTATAACAAGAGCTAAATTTAAAAAAATATTGCCATATTTTTCCGAATTTAATAGTAATATTTTTTTTCTACAAATAAAGTTACGGTACTCAATTCACTTTATTTTATGACTTTTCCATATATTATACTTCCTTTTCCATGACTTTATAAGTTGTTAAGAATTTTTTTTTTTATCTCAGCCTAAATAATGGGCCATCGGTTCCGCCGTTGTAATGGCCATACTGTTTAAATGAGCTATACTCGTCATACCCGTCCCAGTCACTTTACAAATAGTCTGAATCAGTAGACATTTAGTATTTTGGCTAACAGCCAATACCTGACAGTTTAGTTCGACGGATCGTTAACTGAGTCTTTTATGGAGCTTCAGTTTATTTAGTTTTTTAAATCATTAAGTGGTTTTGGAATTGTTTTTAAAATAAAATAATTTAGTGTTCTATAACATTGTCAACTTAACAGGGTACTTGTTTTTACGTAAAAGATATAATCGTATAGTGTTTTTTTATTATTATTTGACATTTGAGAAGTTTTCTTTCAAACTTGATTCAAATAGAAATGATATTAAAACTTTAGTAAGTATTAGGTATTATGGGAAATCTATTTACACTTATTTAAAAAAATATATTATTGGAAAGATTATTCGTTATTGTTTTGTGCAATTTATACTGAATTGTATAAAATGTTTCTATTTTACTTCAAATTTATGTTTTAAAAATCTACTTCGCCAACATTTGGAAAAGTAAAAGTCATGGTACTAAGACAAAATAATAAATTGCCTTTCTAAAATATACCATCCTGTTTTTGCTGACGGTACACAAATGAAGTGCTCTTACTGCTTCTGTTTCCTCGCTCTCGGTAATTGATTGGGAATGCTTCTATAATTAGGAGCGTGACTCCGTTGCTGACTGTACCTATATTTCAGTACTAACTATAGATTTGTACTTTGTTTATTTATTTAAATAGAATATAGGAAAATGTAGAGCGCTTTTTGAAACTTTATTAATACCTAATGCTTCTATTAATGTGCTTCGCTCTTTTTAATAACTATCAGTGAATAGCATATCATTTAAGTGGAAAGTCATAAAATCAGTAAAAGAAGCTTTTTATCACAGACTATAGCAATAATCCTTACCTACGTAACATTTGTATTATACTTGTGTTTATCCAATATTCGTTCTATCTCTTAATTTGTAAAATAGAGTATGAAAAATAAACGTACGAACTTTCAAATTTAGAACCGTATTTTTCACAAATTAGATTTCCGTACTTAAAACGACCTTACGTAAAACGGCATAACTCAAAAACCGAAGCTTAACAAACTAATTAATGGTAAGCAATAATAAAGCCGACACGCTATAAATTTAAATATTACTAAATGATTATCGATTTATCAGCTAATACTCCGGATGAACTAATTATGATTTATTAAAAAAATAAACACTTTTGAACATGCGTTTTGTTAATTACTCGTATTGCGTAGAACCGGAATATTGGTAAATAGATTACAATAGTTTTGTTTTAAGATTGAGTTAAGATGATGAGAATAATTATAATGCTTAACAGTCCCAATAGTCTAGTCTCTGTTATACTTATTAGTCACTATTGACAACGGTAAAGGTTAAATCTTTCTATTTGATTATTG
Source organism: Stenoptilia bipunctidactyla (assembly GCA_944452665.1). NCBI lineage: Eukaryota > Metazoa > Arthropoda > Insecta > Lepidoptera > Pterophoridae > Stenoptilia > Stenoptilia bipunctidactyla. The sequence continues at coordinate 14,711,139 of OX101744.1, forward strand.
GAAGTCATCGTGGCGTGGTGGTTACTGTAAGTATCATACGATATCACAGGTTAAGCAACGTCCGCGCGGTCGGTTCTTGGATGGGTGACCGCCGACCATTCATTTCTCATGGCGACTTCCGTGATTCGGAGGGCAGCAGTCGGTCCCGGGTGGTTCCACATCCACCACCCATCACTGGGCTATCTTGGTGGATTATGGCCTAAACCTCCTCATCACCCAGAGGAAAGACTCATACCCTGCAGTAGGCTCATTACCAAAGAGTTGATGATGATTTGATTATTTATGGCAAACATTGAATTTTTAATGAATACTCTTCAAAGTGAACTCAAATATAAATATTGATAAATTCATTACAGCTTTTATAGTATCTTAATCTCTTGACCTGGCAATAAACTTAACTACAAATTAGTCTTTAGGTGATGACAACTTTTGCTATTTAAGAAGGTTTCGTCTCAAATGTAACTGTACTTTTATCTACATTTAATGTAAATTAAAATCAACTTCGTTACGTACTTGATTAGATTTAAAAACATCATTAAAACTTTTATTAATCAATTATATTTTTCCATTAACTTGCTATAAATATCATAACTCCCTTGACACACAACTGAACAAATTACAAACGTAAGTTAAAATGCATTTGTAATGTAACATTCCTTCATATCAGCCTTCATTTATATACAGTTGAACGTTATTAATCAATTTAATTAATAAACTTGTCAGTTTGTACAGACGGGAAAAATGATTTATTTTTATTTATGAATTTAGGGACATGGACATGTTTAGCGTTGAAGTTGTGAATTTTGAAGCTCCGAAAAATAATTTAAGGTTAAGGTTTACTACTATTTTGATGACCACTTTGGCGAAGGGGTAAACCTATCTGCCTCACACGCCAGTGGTTGCGGGTTCGATTCCCGCCCGGAACAAGAAAAAAAAATCCGGGTCTGGGTGTTTATCTATATATGTATTTATATTCTAAGTTCCCCCTAGTTCGCAACATGGTATCTCATAACACAAGCTTCGCTTACTTTGAGGCCATGTAGTTGGTGTGATTGTCTGGGGATTTTATATTTATATTTATATTTTTACTATATCTTTTTGTAAATTAACTGCAATATAGTTCGGTTGTTAAAGATGGCTGAGATTTAGTCTGCTGTCTTTTTTTCATAAAACAGCTTGAAACATATCTATCTAATGAAGATATATTTTAACGTAACAAAATTATGAAAATATTGGGAAAGAATATAAAGAAGAACTTTTTCTATTTATACTTTATGCTGCCTTTATATAATTATTTTATTTTTTTGTATTACCAAACAAATAAAATATTTATCACACGAATAGTCACAGGCAACGCTAGTTATAAATATAATTTGAGCGAAACATTAATTACGGTTATTTGAAAAGTCGGTTTTGAAGTTTATGCCTTTGAAATATGATTGATAGTCGCTTAAATATTTTGGCACTGTTTTAAACGTTTAGACTTGTGTAAGGAAATTAAGATAATTAATGTTCATTTGTTGTAAATGGTAATTAATTTATTAGTAATGACTGTTCAATATGTAGGTATGGAAATATATTTTAAGATATATTAATTATTTTGTAAAAAAAATAATTAAATAAGATAGGGACCAGGTAAACTGAAATTTCAAATAAAAATATTTTAGTAATTTAATGCCTTGTATTTTGAATAGCCTTAACTATGTGTAAGGCGTTAGTTCTATAGGTAGGTACTTACCTACTTAAAAGAACACATCTTAGCTTTCAACTGTTTTACATTAAGTAAGGAGAGCATAAAATATACAAAATTAGTCTATGAAAATTAAAATCAATTTCAAATGATAAAACTAATTAGTTACATTATACACTAATAAATTAGCGAACTAATATAAAAAAAAAACTGAGCAACATTCATAAGCGAGCATCATTAAAAAAACGTTATCCAAAATTCTTTATTCAAACTACTTCTCGGAAGGTCTAAAATCATAAATTTATGGCTTTTGAACAATAAGACCGTACCCGAGCTCCCGATGACAAATTATCCAATTCGACACACTTGATTATTTTAATTAAGTCCAAACCAATATCTAAAAAAAAGCTTAAATTCCATTTTTAAACTATTATCATTCGAATATGCGGTCGAACGACTCCCGATAATTTATTACACAACGCTCATTGTAGCTATTCTCTTTTTAAATAGCCGCGATTTAAAAAGTCTAAATTGCTCGTCGACTTTAAACACAGTAGCCAGCTTTCATTTTATTAACGATCGAAAATACACGATTCTCATAAAAACCGATACTTTCGTATTAAAATAATATTAATTTATAATCATCCGCCGTTTAATCGATACTTAAATGCTCATTCTCGAATAAAACAGTTATAGTTATAATTCGAACGGATTGATATTATCAGTTTTTAAACACTAATAATGTATTTTGAATATCGAATGACGCGTTTGATTTTTTGTTTTTTTTTCGATGACCATTTTGTGTAAATCAAGGAATTAATTCGTTGCTTTTTGTTCGTGACGGAATGCCGAAAAAAGCCGAAAGAGGCCGAAAGCCACTGTTTGACGACCGTCCCCTAATTGGCCAAGGTGTGTATTATTACTGGTGAGTTTGGCAAATTTGTAAAGTTGAAGAAAGTTTTTATTTATTTTGTTAGTTGGAAGGCAAACTACGGTTATTTAAACTTGACTAATCTACGGGTAAGGACGGCTAGACTTGTTTGATAATTAAGTACTTACATAATTCTGAATTTGACTTGAATTGCACAATTATTGTCACCTGAGATGAGTTTCAATCTTATTTAGAACCTAAAAAGTCTATTTTGGTGCGTAAAAAAGAAAGAATGTGAAAAGACAAAAGACAGTGCTTTGTTTTATTCTAAAACATTCAAATACAATACAGGCTATTTTCATACATACATACATACATAACTTCACGCCTGCATCCCATATGGGGTAGGCAGAACACCAGAGGTATCAAAACCATCTGATGTCACGTTTGACGAATTTGGAGGCATTACAATAGTGGAGAGAGACTATTGCAGTGACAGGGGGTCAGCCTATCGCCCACAAAAAAGCCTCCCATAACACCTCGGTCCCTTAACTGACTTTTACAGTATGCCCGGGAAGAGAAGCAGCTGGCACATTCTATGTTTTTCTTTCGCTCCCAGTCCAGCATAGAAGCTATTTTCATTAATAACAATCTATCTATCCGTACAGTTGCATTCATTGTCTTTACAAGTTAAAAGCCGGCGTTAACTTTAACATTTCTGCGAACAACTAAAAATATATTAAATGTTTGCAATGCTACTTCAACTTATCATTGTAAATTGTACTTTATCTGTATCTCATTAAGTATAAAATTCTAAAAAACTTAGTAGCACGATTCCTGTTTAGTATTTTACTAATTTGCTTTTGCAGGAAACACGGATGGTGTAACGGGGGTCTCAGTAGCGTGTAATCTTCGTCTCTGATGTTATCTGATGATTTATTATTTACTGTCATCGCTCAAGAGATGGCAGCACGCGTCAATTCATTGCTACTGGACTCGCGCTTCACAAACAAAAACAAGCTCTACCTCTCTAGTAATAAAAACCATTTGTGCGTAAAATGCTTACTAAAGACCTCTTAGAAAAGACCTCCCATTGCGCGTAATTGTATTTATTTACATCGTGTTCATTGAGCTTTCGAACGTTTTATTTTGAAATTTAAAATCAACATTCGAATTTTTATAGAAAATAATACAATAAAAAAAAAGCGCATTCGAATTCCAAATTTGAATTAAAAGTAAAGAGAAGCTTACAAAAAAAAAAACTAAAGAAAGGGTGTATTTTTCCGTTGATTGTGCTGGAAAGAACGATAAAACGCTTGCACTAATGAAAATATTTGCACAGAACGGCCTCTCGATTATAAACAATTTATAGGCGATCCAGTTTCGCAATCGAGCAATCGACACGCGAAGGAATCGATTAAACGGTTGGTTACACCTCCTGAGACCGAGGCACACATCAATGAAAATACATGTTAAACTATGGCGAAATGAATTAAAATAGTAAGCCAATTAGGGAAGCCAATCGAGCGGATACTGAGATAAAAAGTTTGAAAAAAGAACATTTAACAATTCAGCGCAAAACACAAAGGGTTCTACCATATTTATAAGCAAGTTGAATGTGGTGCACATTTTGGTTCAACTACTTTTAAATGTTTTATGAAATGTTGCAAGGAGTAAAATATCAAATTGTTATCCATTTACGCTAGTTACGTTACGTGGCTATTTTATAAAAAGGAACGTTTGTTTAGAAAAAGCGCAAAAAACCTAACCTAATTTACTCTATTTATTTCCAAAACTCAATAATATTATAACTAATCTGTTTTCTTTTTAAATTGTTGCAGTACAAAAAAAAAACGGAAAATATTGGTGCAAGTTTTCGATCGAAAAATAACAGTACGCTCAAATGAATAACTAGTAATATTGATAAGCTTTTCGATTTATTCGATCGACAAATACGGTTATACTTATCTGTATGTTGGCACTCCAGTCGTTTATAGACATAGTTATGTCGATTTGCGTTCTATTAATGAAAGAACTAGAAGACAAATTAGTTGTTTTAATGAGCTGTATACCTGCAAATCCATTTAATATGGAATAAATTGTCCTATTAGTAAGTATTACTAGTGATTTATTTGAATTGCATTAATATATGTTATTTATTTATACATGGCTGTATGCTGCAATTTGTGGTATCGTTAGGACGCGTATTATTTTCTTATTAACATTTTACTGTCATCATAACCTTCATATTTATGTGTTGACGTCAATTACGGCCGATAGGCTGAAAAGAAGAACAAAAGTTTTTGCTTTTTCCTGAAGGGGAAAAATAAAGAATTTTTGCTTCATAATAACATTCTCGTCGGCAACATTAAAATAAAATAAACAAAGCCTAAGTCTCAGAATTAACTTCTTATCGTATCTTGAAACTCTTCAAAACCAATAAGGTAAGTATCGCCAGCTAAACGACCTATCAGGAATTAATCCTAATGGCGTAAACGATCTTCAACCTAAATTAATTGGCACAATCTTAAAGTAGCAATTATTAATTAATCTCACTCCGTCGACACTTATGGCCAATAGTGCCAATCATTTTGATTGTTCTTGGCAGCAACTGTCAAATTGACAACTGCGACGCATGGTTGACATTTCAACAATGAATGAGATGCGATGAAATGTAATTGTATCCATTTTTTTAGAATCAGAAAGAGTTATGCTAATGATGTTGGTACATTGTAATAAAATATATCGATAAAATTTTATTAGGTACCTAATTATATAACTAAGTAGACAAGGACACATACCTATTTGATAGAATTTATTTCAAAATATCGAAATTGTTTTAAGTTCTCTTAAGTAGGTACTCTTAACTTATCAGAAATATACATGAAACCGCAAATTATTAACAGGCGCTAATTAACTTATTATTACCAACATACAGAAAACAGAATTATCCTTTTAAGGAATATTTTTGAACACAACAATGCTACAAATTTATTCAACCTAATTACGGTGTCCTTATGATCAAAATCACTTAACAATTAGTATGAAGTAATAGATCAGACAAATTTATTCCACTTTACATAATAAAGTAGGCATTTAAAGTGAGTTGTTCTTTCTAAAACTAAAAGTCTTTATTAACTCTATGGTCAGTATATGAAAGAAATCGTTAGCCTAACCACAATACACTTTACTGATAAGCAAGTAGGCACACAATAACACATAAATCGATACGAATCGAAAACCAAACGTGTGAAATTAAAACTTTAATAGTATATTAAAAAAGTATTAATTCCTAAATACCTTTAATAAAAGTTATCAAACGAATTTGCTTTAAATAAACAACGTTACGATATAACGTTTTATATAGCTACTTAACTAATACACTTGTTATCGAAGATATTAGTATTCGATAAGGAGCTAAATTATCGATATATTCATAGTGTAGCTATTTAAATCGAATCGATAGTAATTTAATCGAGTTATTTGCACGTAAGATGAAAATTGCGTTTATCGTGGAGATTAGGGATATTAAACTATGCGCTAATTTAATACGCGGGTAAAAGGCGTAACTAAATAAGTTGCTTTATATTGATTTATAAATTCAATTTCGGGTTAAGATGTTGCGCAAATCATATTTCGATTAATGGCTTCTGTAAAAGTGGGTAAATAACCGAGAGATTAGGGTTCGATTCCCACATTCGTAAGACCTGCAGGTAGTTGTGTGTGGGTTTCTGTCTATTATAAGTGCGTATTAAAAAAAGTATTTAAGTAGTCTCTCTCATATCTGGTTCCCACAATATGACATGCTATTTATGCTGTTTAATAAGTATTGGGCTAGATTGCGCTGTATAAATAAATGTGGACAATTATTTATTTAACTTACTTAATTTTTAGTCAGGCAATAATAAGTATGTAAGATTTAAGATGACTTACTAGGTCCAGATTAAGGAAACGCAAACCATTATAATCTATAATGAGTATCTATTGATTACGTAAATTGCAAAAAGACAGAAAAAAAACGATTCATATATATTATATTATATATAACAAATGTTAGTTAAAAAAAAAATATTTCATCAAATTTCAACGCGTGACTTGTTTTTTTTTTTAATTGAAATGTTTTTCTAACCTACCAACATTACGGTAGAGCGTCAAACACTGTACAAAGATTTATTTAGTACAAAACGGAGTTTAATGCAAATAAAGCACTATACTTAGCCACCGAACGCCATTGTGGCTTCTATTGGAAGAAACTGGTTTTATGACGCTTTTTTTCTTTAATTTTGTAAACGTTTGAGCTTTAGGTGTTATTTTGCCGTTTTGCCGTAAGTCGGAATAATTTGAATTGTTGATACAAATCAAGTGTTTTATTGGTCAATTTAGATGACTACTTTTAGTTTAGACAAAACTTGAAAACTAATAGATTAAATCTGAGTAACTGCAAATTTTGCCTTTAGTTAATAAACGTTTAAAATAAACTATGTCAAATAAAATTTAATATAGATAGGTACCTACTAAAATTACTTTACTAAAGTGTTTTCAGAAATCACACATCATACAAGTATCTAAATACTATCTTTTTATTATAGAAATACGCTAATAAGAAAAAAATGGAAATTTGTAATAATATAAACATGTCAAGAAAGCAGTGCGATAAACCAGTTCCTCCTGACTAAACAAAGAACGCATGGAAAATGTAAATTACCAATTAGCGATACTCATTATAGTTTTTTAAACCTCTTAATTGACATTAAGAGTAAGAATAATTTAAATAAATAGCGTGCTTTTATCATTTAATTTATTAAGGTTAATCATTTAAGTATTTTTATTTAGGTACGTATTTTCTATACTTAGTTTGTCATGGTTATTCCTGTACACTAAAACCGCATTCTAAATACAGTTATTGAGTAATAGCCCTCTGTAACTACCTAAATATATAGCTCTCGAAAGAATTAACGAAAAATCTGTGTTTAGCAAAAAGTAAATTATTTTACTCCAACTCTATAATTTACCACACCATTACTAAATGCACATAGAATTAAAAACAAACGTGTAAAAAGAAAAAAAGCAATCCACTTTTCAAATTGCCTATAAATAAATACAACAATTATCTCAGTACTCTGTCATATATGTAGCTATAATAAGAATCATGCAAACTATTAGTAGCCAATAATTGAATAAGCATGTAACTGCGGCTAATCACGACGACTTGTCTTAATGTCTGCTGAGCACGCAAAACTCGCACCTACTTTTATCGAACATACCAATTGTGGAATTGTAATATTATGACGGGAAAGTTTTAAATAACTATTTGTCTTGTCTTTATTTTCATACTCTTTGAATATTTTTAAATTTTTTGTAAATAACGATATAAATAAGGTGTAATACATAATAGAACAAAGACTCAAGAATATACAGAACAAAGGTCAATAACTTTAAACTTAAATGGATTTATTTAAATAAAGGTAGATTTAGCCAAAATAAAAGTTTGGAAAAGTAACACAATACATTATCAATTACTTTATACATACAAAATTATGAAAACGTTCAACAATTGCATATTTCCTGAAATAAAAACTGGTTTTACGAGTCGATTTAATCGATTCTTGATTATTCATTTCCGTGTAGGTATCGATAATTATACTATCGATCGCCACGCTAACTCGATAATTAGTTGCATCGCTTTGATTTATGATGTTCTAATTTATGTTGAAATGGATTTTTCTAAGTAAACATTTGTGTCAAGACTAAGACTAACATAATGTGTAGAGAAAGGTAGAGAAGTCAGAAAATAAATGCTCTTTCTAAAAATCTTCGAATTATAAATGAATAAAATAAGGATTAATTCTAAGTTAAATACTCCTGAATACTAATCTAGGTTAGTATTTGCACCTAATAATTATGTAGGTGCTTACATAAGAAAACTTACTCTGCAACGTTTAAGTCTTTTTAAGTACTCCAAATAAAGGTAAGTAGCATCCACTTGAATAAGAAAGCCCGCCAAAAATTTTTTTAAATCTTCTGTCGTTAAGGCTTCATAACCTCAAATATATTCAAACAATTTTTTTATCGATAATATAAACAATAAATATAGTTTATCAAAGTTACCTATCCCAAAACGTTTAACAAATCCTTTTGCGCCAAGAGAATGTTTAACACCATTGTTTTGCCGCCATTCCGCGAATGCGCGGGAATTATGCAAAGGACGCCATCTTGTAAAGGTGCCCCTCCATCTTGTGAAGGCTATAGGATATTGTTTTCGAATTTGGAAGGATCTGTTGTTTATGTAAGGCTTTGCGCGACTTTGCTAGTACCTATTTTCGTACCAGTTGTAAAGGGTTAAGGTATTTAGAATATATTTGTAGAGTTTGGCAATATCTACTTAATAATTCAAAACTTATTCGAATACCTTTTTCGAAGTGATAATATATATAGTATACCTTTTACATAATTTCATCGTCTTAAAACGACTTATTTACAATTTTGCAATAGATAATAGTGTTGAGATGTCATAATTCATCTTAATCTATCTCTTTACTTTATTTTATGGAAAATAATTTATTGTTTTTTTTTTATGAAGGTATATTGGTTTTGTTTCACAGTAAAATTCGAATTAAGAACCATTTTGATTAATATTAAAATAAAATAAAAAATTAAAAGTATAAATGAGGGGTAATAGATCAAAGTGTAATTAACTCCGTCAATGTAGCTTTCGAGATAAACGCATAATTCGTGATTTCTTTAAGAAAGGAAACGGAAAAATGTACTGCATTTAACACGGTTTCAAACGATGTCTACTTTTGGTTATTTTTTATTATAAAAACTAATACAGTTTGATGCGTCATAATTTGACAAGAGGTTATAGGTTTGTAATTGAAAAAAAAAATATTTTTTTCGGTGTGTGGAGTTAAAACACTTTGATCTGTTACTCGTCAAATAGAATCAATACTTTTTATACCTACCTTCAATACTAGGTAGGAATTGTCATTTAAAATCTTTTTAATGTTTGACTTTAGCTAACTCCATCGCAAAAAAGTATAATTTAAAACTTAAAAAAAAACCGCCTAGTTTTTATGCTCTCCAAAAAACCTTGTTTTACACAGAAACTAACTTTTCCGCATTGACCTCTTTCTTTATAAAACGCGCAAAATTAATAAAAAAAAATCATTTTACGTAAACTTAAATTGAAATGTAATTTTTTTATTCAAAATTGATTTATTTGAAATCGTTAATTTATGTATATTTATGTAAAAAAATATATTTTTTTAAATGTTTTCATAATACCCTATTGTTCTTATTTAAATTAAATCACAGTCTCGCATAATTTAAAAGTGATTTGGTTAATGATATAGATAAAAAAAGTTAAAAATCAAGTATCAGTTGATTTAGTCGGAACCTGACGGGATCCTACCACCCCGTTGGGGTCGTTAGGGCCTTCTTCGGCACGCTTATCCAGGGTCAAAGGGTTATTCTGAGCTGACTCCACAAAGCCCGATGGTAAGCAAAGACGGTACATACAAGTATTTAGAAACTGGATCTTCATATAACTGACGACCGGCTGGTGAAGTGGTAATATACATTGCCTTCTATGCCAGAGGTCCTGGTTTCGAATCCCGGCGGCGGCGGATATTTGTGTGATGAACACAGATATTAGTCGTCAAGTCATGGATGTTTATATGTTTATTTAAGTTTATTGTAATAAAAAATATGTATTTATTCAATTTGTATGTTTATATATTTCTTAAGTAGGTATATCAGCTATCTAGTATCCATAACACAAGTTCTTTAAGAAACTTAATTTGGGCTAGATAATGATGTGTGAGTGTCAGAAATATTTTATTTTTTTATTTTATTATTTATTAACTGTACCTGCATGTATCACCGTTGGAGCAATGTGTGCAGGTGTTATATTGGTCCCAGTATTAAATTGCTTCCATGCTGGACTGGGAGCGAAAGAAAAACATAGAATGTGCCAGCTGCTTCTCTTCCCGGGCATACTGTAAAAGTCAGTTAAGGGACGGAGGTTTTAAAGGCTTTTTTGTGGGCGATAGGCTGACCCCCTGTCACTACAATAGTCTCTCTCCATCTTTATAATACCTCCAAATTTGTCAAACGTGACATCAGATGGTCTTGTAACCTCTGGTGTTCTGCCTACCCCATAAGGGATACCTAGGTGTGACGTTATGTAGATATGTATGTATGTATAATGATGGAAAGAGGCTACTGCGGGAGTCAGCATATCGCCCACAAAAACGCCAATAAAACCTTTAAAACCTTTTTCCCTTAACTAACATTTACAATATGCCTGGGAAGAGAAGCAGCTGGTACATTATATTCTATGTTTCTTTCGATATTTAATTAGAGAAAATTTGTTTTATTTAATTCAGAGATAACTGTACATGTTAATGAGTACAATTACCATACCTAACGACACCGACAAGTAATAATATAAAACAACGTTCAATTTACTTCAGAAATAAGCTAATTGAAGTTATATTATAATTCTTAATTGAATATGACTGCTTATATAAGATGGTAGTTGGGTTTATCTACCTACTTGACAGCAGATAATTAGCAACTGCTAAATATCTTTGCTATCGTAAAATTATTCGTAGTATCACACTAAGACTTATTTAAATTTAGTAAGAACAGGTAGATTCAATTCGTGGGCGCAACTTTTGATCGCAAAAGGTTTTTTTTTTTAAATCAGAACCTTTATCATGACATCGGGTTCCAAATAAAAATAATAAAATAAAAATAAAATCCCCAGACAAACACACCAACAACAAGGCCCCAAAGTAGCAATATGCTTGTGATATGGCATACCTTGTAGCTAACTAGGGGGAACATAGAATATAAATATCAACAAACACATAAAAGTGTATACAGTGTGTATATAGAGTGTATCGACGACCACTTCAGCTATGGGGTAAACCTGTCTGCCTCAAACGCCAGTGGTTGCGGGTTCGATTCCCGCCCGGAACAAAAAAAAAATGTTCCGTGTCTGGGTGTTTATCTATTTATGTATTTATATTCTAGGTTCCGCCCTAGTTCGCTACATGGTATGCCATAACACAAGCTATGCTTACTTTGGGGCCATGTAGTTGGTGTGATTGTCTTGGGATTTTATTTATTTTTATTTATTATAGATAGACAGTTTTTTGTTCCGTGCGGGAATCGAACCCGCAACATCAAGATTGGCTTAGTAGCATCTATACCACTGCACCACCGAGACCGTCTTGCATTTTTTTTAGTAGGTAGGTACAACTCTTAGGCTTAGAGATAAAAGCGCTCGAACAACCAATCAAACCATAATGAAATACTTTTTGTTTTCTTTTAACATGATGTCTGTGTATTTATATATGTATTTATAGTCACTCGTGAACATAGACTCTAAAGTTAAAAAAATATATTTTATGTTATAAATCAAGAAAACTTAATAAATTTTCATACTCATTAGCCTTATGATATTATGAGTAAGAGATAATCTGCAATTTAGTTATCATTGCCCTTCCAACGCAATAGGTCTTTTCCTAGGGTAAGGGGAAGGTTTAGAGCCTAGGTAATATAGGTACGTACTAAGTTTGGTCCCTATGGCGTAGTGGACGAATAGCAGGTTCAATTCCTTTGCCTGAGTATTATTAAATGTATGCAGATATTTAGTGTGGTTTCTCTATGTGTAATATATTTTATTGTTATTAATTAAAGTTGACCCAGTTCTGTATAGTAGATGTCAAACGTTTAACTATTTTTATCAAACCTTAATTATCAATTAGGCTCTGGGTATGGTTTAGCGTCAAGGCAAAGACTTCACGTTACCTACATATCATCTTTAAAATTATAATCATACAGAAGTATGCTATTAACATTAAACAAAATTTACATTAAAAGTGCGTTAAGAATTCAAAGAGACTCTATAATTCGTTAAGTGTATTTTAGAATAAATACCTAGTTATTTTTATATAAGTAGTCTAAAAATAAATGGATCCAAATTTAAAATAAGTCTGTCAATTCAAGGAAATGAATAATTAATGTCTTTACTTATAATTACCTTGCTTGCAACCAATTATAAAACTGATAACAATTTAGTTTAATATATTTTGAAAACTAATAAAAACCCAATATTTAGTAGCGTGCCAGTTAAATTCAATTGAAATGTTAAGAAACAATAAAATTTAACTAAACACGAAAATCTTTTAATCGTATAAGAAATAAAACATTACCTATCTTATTAGAACTTCATTTGAAATATCTCTTCATTTCAAACACGTAGTTTTTTTTAAATAAAAACATAAAATTATGCAAAACAAAAAATATGACTGCTAATTATCGAAATTATATCTAAAATAAAGATTCCAAACAAACTCAACAAATAAACTATTATTAACTACTATTACAACCTACAAAAGGATTACATTTCTCTAAACAAACAAACAGCTCAACAAAGAGTAATGTTCACCGTCCATACAGTCCCTGACCTGTCAAACTACTTTTTGTTAGGTAACTATGTAAATATATAAAAATGATGTTGTCATTGAAATGCTGCCTGTTTATATCTGAACTATTGGTGCAGACTTGATTTAATTTCTTAGAAACGATATCGGGATTTTCATTTCAAGTGGATGATACGTGTAGTCTGTTGAGCAACTGGACAGGGTGAAATATTAAAATCCTTGCTGCAGTTTCTAATATAAGTCAATGATGTGGAATTAACCGAGCATGATCTATTTTTAGCACTATATGTTGTTTTAATACATTTCATCAGCTACGAACATTACTCTTTCCCAAAGGATGGAAGATCTCCAATAAATCCATACTAAACTACAAAAGTGAACTAACCTGTGAGATGTCCAGGAAAGTGCGTCTGGAAGAGTGGTCCAAAAGAGGGAACGACAGATGGTGCTCCTGGCCAGCCCAGCCCGTGATACGCCGCCGCTGCCGCCGCCAGCGCCGAAAACGGCGTCGGCCGAATCGGCCCTAGCCTCTCCTTCTCATTACTGCACGAGGCTCTATCCTCATCCTCACTTTGACCACCATTCTGTAGATCTTCCACATCAACTATTGAATCCTCTTGGTTAACGGAGTCTTCGTATTCATCCTCTGAAGATGTAACCGTTGCTGATGCGTTTAAATTTAAAGGTGGAGTTTGGGATGATGCTCTTTGAGGAGAATAAGATTTGCCTCCTGGTAATTCAGGCTGAGCTGATGGTGATTGACGTAAAGGAGACTCAGGAAGACTTCTATGATGCCTTATCATCTCAGCCGTCTCATGTACTTGGTTAGTCTTCGTATCAGCGAGAATCGAAGCGACGCTGAAACTAATTCTCGAAGCCTTCGGGGGTTCAGTAGCTTCAGCAGGACTGCTCGGGTATCTAGAAACACTCTGTATCGCCATGTTCACGTCGTTCTGTTCGTAGCTTTGTTTCTTTAACATTGAACGCTGATCAGTTCCATTTAGCACTAGTGTCACTGCGCGGGTAGTGTACGCATGCGGGCGTTCGGCGATTGACTGACGGTCGGGGCGCGCTCGGCGCTGGCTGCCACTAGAGGGCGTGGCTGACAAAGCTCCGCCCCTCTCGCTCTACCAATCGACCATTCCACTGCGAATTGATCCGGGGGGTGAGGGAGAACGATTTAGCACGCTCTTATCTCGTTAGTCGCCTTTGTGATGCTCAATTTTTTTGTAGGAATCAAAACATAATTACCTTTTGTAGGGGTCCGATCGGGCACTTTACGTTTGCGACCAGAGGCATAAAGTATAAAAATATAATGAGTGGTAGGTACTGGTTAAGTCCTTTTGAGCGGTGCTCATTGCGTCGTTTTATGAGATTATTGTGGAGATGGGGCGTCTCGTCGGCTCATAGCGGCGCGGTTCATACAGGGAAATGCGATATTAATTGACAGTACTGTAACAGGTTTTATTAAAAGTACCTTACAATTATTTAGTATTTAGCTGGGTATAATATTTATTTAATATGTTTATATTTTTTATTTTACAATGTTCTAGATAGTTGATGTTAGATTGTAATGATTGATTCTTGTTTTTTTAAATTCTTATGAACTAAATTTAAAATAAGGTTTTATTGAACGAAATTAAAATTCAGAAACGCTTTGAGGATTTTTCGGTTAAGTAGGTATGTTATTTTTTAAACTTTTCCATTTGTTCTACATTTAAATATCTACCTATAGGTACCTAGTGTTTACAAGACTAACTGTGGCTGTGGGCTTTCCTACATTGATCAAACCAAAAGAATCATATCAATCCGCGTCAAAGAACACATAGCTGATATTCAAAATCGAAGAGCTTCAAAGTCTGCAGTTTGTGAGCATTCCATGGACAAGCCCAACCACTACTTAATGTTTGACTCTGTCAAAACTTTATCTAGAGAGAAACATTACATTCCTAGAATGATTAGAGAAGCCATTGAAATTAAAAAAACACCCTAATTTCAAACGAGAAGATGGTTGGAAACTATCACCGACATGGGACCCTATCCTGAAAATCATTAAATCTAACATCCAGCAAGCATTTTGTGTCAATCCAGAACGCTACGTTCGAAGACTGAGAAACAGATGGAGGTGATGATGTACTATAACTTTTTCCACTGTTAAGACGCCTGACACCTCAGTCGCTCGTGACCACGGGGTCTGGAAAGACACCGAAATGTCGAGTTAAAATGTAAAATATAAATTAAACGCGATAAATCCGATTAAAAAGTGTTTATTTAATTGTATGATAGTATGTGATTTGGCTATAGTTGATCGTTCGTTACTCATAAGTGCCAACGCTGCGAGACGCGTTCGAACGCGCGTTTCATATAAACTGCAACGTCCGTACCATACGCGCGTTCGATATAGTCATGTGGGGTAAGTGTACGCAGCGAGTAAGTGTGCGCATGTTAGATATCTAGCAAATGGTACATAACAACAGAACGCGATCCTCTTCCTGAGGTACCCCGCGTGACTCCGCCCGACACGAACTTGTGACGCCAGCCGCCCGTCCCGCCATTTTGAAATAAAAGGTCAATGAAGATTTTTGTATAAATCATTACGTAATTTTGTAAAGTTTGTTATGTAATCTTTTATATATCCAAATTCTTCTTGAAAACTTGAATACTTTCTTCGGTTACCACGTTTTATGTAGTTTGATTAGAGCCAATGTTTTAGTTGCCCGGATGACGTAATCATGAACCATTTTGGTTGTATTCCGATATGACCGTTCGGGTTAAGTGTACGCAGACGCTTGTCGTGTAAGTGTGCGCATGCGCACACTTACCCCTCATCTCTTAGCTTTGCCATGGACTGTGTTGATTAAGTAATATTTTGTTCCAGGGCTTGTCTAAATATTAAAAATGCCTCGGAATTACCAAAGAAAAGCTCCAGACAGAACTGTCGTTACAAATGATCAGCTTGAAGCTGCGAGATTATTAATTTCGAAGGGTACCAGTCAGCGAAAGGCAGCAATTCAAGTTGGGCTTAAGGAAAGCACTCTTCGAAAACGTTTGAAAGCTGGGAAGACAGCGATTAGTATGGGAAGATTTTCGACGACATTTACTAAGGCACAAGAGGATGAAATATATCAATATCTGTCCCCTTTGCCGTGTCTCACAGATAATACATCTATTGAATCTCGAGCAACGTCAGCTAACGTATCACAAGAGATTGACACCTCTTTATTAGAAATTCAAATTTTATAAGAACATTATTCCTAGTCAGACTAGAGAAAAGAATTCATAATTACCTCAATTTCAAGTTGCGCACACATACCCCTAGGATAGCGCACAGTTACCCTCACTTTGGGGTATGTGTACGCATTATGATTACCTTCGTTTTGTTCTTTTTTTGTTGATTTGTGTGACAGACAAAGTTTGTTCTGTCTATAATTTTGTTGATTAATAAATACTCTAACTAACTAGCCTTTTTTTGTTTTAGTTTACTCATAATTTTCGATTTTATATCATCACAAAGCTTAAGTGCGGGCACTTGCCCCACATGACTCTACGGACGTTCGGAAAGCGCCAAGCGCCGCGTATGATACGCGCGTACGGTACCTACGGAATGAAAGCTTGTAAGTTTGAATTTCTCCTAGAAGGTGTTATATAAATCTATAGGTAAGTGTGCCTATTTGAAGATACGGACGTACGGTACGCGCGTTCGAACGCGTAACAGCCCGTTCACACATGGTCCGTTTTACTGGATACGTTTTATCGGATACGTTTTTTTTCACCGATGGCGCATTGAGTTGTATGAGCGACTTTACATATGGCACAGTATTCAGTATACGTATTTACTATACAATAAAGGTATATAACGTATCCAATAAAACGTATCCAGTAAAACGGATCATGTGTGAACGGGCTGTAACGCAGCGTTGGCACTAAGACCTCCTAGGTTCAACACCCAACCGGGCCAGTATGAAAAACTAACATTTTATAGGTACCTACTTACTAAGTTGGGGTGTTTAAAGTAATTTGAAGTACAAACATATTTACCACATTTATCCCAAATAAAGTTATAGAATAGGTATTTTAAATAAAATGTGTTCTGAGTAGGTATGGTTAAAGACTCAAAAATTGTGTCCTTTCAATTCTTTGTTGTCCTATAAATTATATGTTTTTGTATTAGTGTATTCTCCCCTAAATTATTGTTATTCTTAGATCCATTGTTGGGAAAGAAAAATGCTAAGTATAAGAAAACTCTACTTTTTGTAAGAATTCCGTTCCAATATTTTTTCTTTTCTAAACCTAATAAGTAGTGGTAAGTAAATCATATCGAAAAATACTTCGCATATTTCTGTGACATTTATAGATCTTTATTTGGACTTTCAGTCAAAATTCCACAAAATTTGTAACGTAATTAAGTTCCAAACCACATGGACTAATAACCATTAGTTTAAACCAACAAAAAATACTGAAAAATTTCGTTAATTAGCCCACTAAACGTTCAGTGTGTTCTGTTTTCAAAAGCAAAAAAGCGGTAAACCCGCCATTGAATATTATACAATTAATATTACCTCAAAGTAAGAATATTATTCTCATAACAATAACACAATCATAGAAATACAATGCGGAAACCAAAACTCCATTCATGACTTATTACTAAAAACTTAAACAGGAAAATAGCCTTTATTACAAACGAATAAAGCGTAAAGTTAATATTTGCTCACTGGTAATATTTTTCATATCACCCTTCGTAATTAACCGTATTCCCTTCCGAATACTAAATACCTATTTAGTAAAATGTCTTTTAAAGAAAGAGATATACATAGTTTTTTATAATGAGAGTAAAAGAGATGGATGATACAGGGACGTGCGTCACCCTAATATTCGTACCATCGTTTATGGCGTTAAAGAAACATTTTCTATGAACTCTCCCCTAAAATCGATGTGTATTTTTAGAAGTTTAAATGACTGTGAAGTGATATAACGATTAAATGTATTTAGGCGTTTTAAAAAGGGATATTACAGTTTAGAAGTATAAGGAAGCTCATTAGGAACGGATGAATATAGTTTTTTAAAGCGACAGCAAAAAAATGATGCTTTTTAGAGCTCTGGTTTATATTTATGTGGTTTTATTAATAAACAGATATATTCTAAAGTAAATACTTTAGAGAGAGGGTCGTGGTTATAAATTAACTATACAATGGAAACTATTTGACTTGGAATTCCTTAATTATAAGTCTCGCTAATGTCAAAGAGTTTCTCATTAAATGTATTAAAACAACGTATAGTGCAAATAATAGCTCATGTTTGGTTAATTCCAAATCATTTACTTATATTAGAAACCGCAGCAAGGATTTTAATATTTTACCCTCTCACGTTACTCAATAGACTACACGTATGATCCACTTGAAATGAAAATCCCGATATCGTTTCTAAGATAATAAATCAAATCTGCACCAATAGTTTAGATATAAAAATTTGACGACCGGCTGGTGTAGCGGTAACATACATTGCCTTCTATGACAGAGGTCCTGGGTTCGAATCCCGGCGGCGGCGGATATTTGTGTGATGAACACAGATATTAGTCGTCAAGTCATGGATGTTTATATGTTTATTTAAGTTTATTTAATAAAAAATATGTATTTATTCAATATGTATGTTTATATATTTCTTAGCTATATCAGTTATCTAGTATCCATAACACAAGTTCTTTAAGAAACTTAATTTGGGCTAGATAATGTTGTGTGAGTGTCAGAAATATTTCTTATTATTATTATTTATTTAAACAGGCAGCATTTCAATGGCAATATCATCGTTAGGTATACATTCACATACCTAATAAAAAGTATTTTGACAGGTAGGAGACTGTATGGACCGTGAACATTAGGTACTCTTTAGATGGTTTAAAATCAGTTTGTTAGCACTGTTGAGTTTGACGTCTCATTTGACATTTGAAGAGAGGCTTAAAATTAGACAACGAATCCGTGTAGGGTTGGCTTAGAAAAGCCCTACCTCCACTGGACAAGCGTGTCGTAAAAAGCGACTAATCCGAGTGACCAAGTCAATTTGTGAGTCAATTTGTACTGTACCTATTTGTATTAATTCGTATAATTCTGTCTGAAAAAGAGTGCCAAGAGTTTTTTTCCGCCGGCTTCTTTTGTCTCTTGGTCTACTGTAATATCTTATTAAACAACTATCAACAACTAGTTAAAGCCGATGTATATGATGACTTCATCAGGTGTTTTATGAAATTATTAAGATGAATAAAACTTTTTGAATTTGGAATTTTCACGATCCTGTCAGGTTCCGCCTAGCTAGCGACCACCTTTCATATAAATCTGCAGCCAAATGTCTCCGCTCCGGCGGTGATGTGTTCTGCCATTATTTTATGAAGAGCCAGTTCTTTCCTAGGCCCTAAAAAGAAGAAATGAGCTCAATCACTATTTTGATGATTATTCAAAGTTATCGAAAAGATACGAGTATATAATAAAAATAAATACTTAATAATAAAATCTCCAGACAATCACACGTAGATACTACATGGAACCAAACTACGCAGAACCTTCTTAGGGATACCATGTTGAGAACTAAGGAGGAACTTAGAATATAAATACATGTATAGATAAACGCCCAGACCCGGAACTTTTTTTTTCTTGTCCCGTGCGGGAATCGAACCCGCAACCACTGGCATCTGAGGCAGACAGTGTTACCCTTTTGCCAAATGTCGTATTTCGGTATTTTCCGTATCATTACAATATAAGTAGGTATTAGATTGTGCAATACCTACTTATACAAAAAATTACAGGTAGATAAGAAAAAATATATTTCAGTTTGCTTAAAGTTAAAATGTAAATGTGCCTAACAATGCCCAGTAATGTGTGAAAAAGTAATAAAATATAAAAACTTATGATACAACAATTTCAATATAAATATAGTTCAATATAAATATGTAGTTAATGTTTTATTTCCCATTGGCTTGTATCCAATGTAAACCGTGAAATCAATATGGAATTACTTGAATAAAATATTGGTTTTTGATGCGAATGACTTTTCTTCTATTGTTATAATAAAATAAAAGATTGTTAGTTTTTTTTATTGAGTTATTATTACTCATTGGTTTTGTGAACACCTTGGCGCTAGTGGTACCTATTACCTATTGCAAAATTCGCTTGAAACAAAAAAGCATCAAAATTTTCCTGTCCGGCTAAAACTGTGTGAAACTGCTTATGATTTATTGAAATTTCAAAAAGAGAACGTACCTTTTATATTTAAAAAAATAACTTCTAATCCTAATTAAAAGTAGGTACCTTCTTTCTGGTTTATATAAGGAAAGTAAAAGTTGATACCAGTCTTCCTGGTTTACAATAAATTGTATTTCTTGCTGTGGCTTGAAAATAGGTATTGTGATTAGTATGTCTTACGAATAGGTATGTCTTATCATTTATTTATTAATTATGTCACGCGTAGAGGTTAGATGCGAAGAGGTTATTAACGATTTTAACCAACAGGTTAAATACCTATGCATTTTTCGTTAACCACCGCTAGATGTCGCTGACAGATTGAAATGTGTATCGTAAAAGTGTATCTCAAAAACGTTAGTTGCGCGATGATACCAGCTTCGACTGATTTTGATGAAACTTGTAGTATACCCTAAGTTGAACAAAACCTAGTAAAACAAAAAAGAATTACTTAAATTGGACTTGTAATTCCGGAGATATGCGAATACAAACATAAAAACAATCACACACTTTTGAAATTTGGCCTCTTTTTTTAGAAGTTGATATAGACTACCATAAACGAAAACTGTGTGGTTCTGGAAATTGATAACCTTCTTTTTTGAATTCTGTTGACAAGAAAAGAAAGAAAAACTTTATCCTTTTCCGTTGTCGCAGTCGGATAGTTAACCGTTAATAACTGCATTTTATCGGTAGCTAACCAAAAATTTGGTTAATTAACGGTAGCTAACGGGTTTTTTACAACTATAGGTCAGACCTTATAGTACCTACTTACATGCATAAAATAAAATCTATTCTAATACATTAATTGAAACGATAGGTGTGTGCCAAGGCAACTTGATTCAATAAGTAATATCGATTCATCCATTTCGACTATTAAAAAGAGCTATGGGATTTTGTCGTTTTTACCTACATTCTAGATTAGAGCAATATTTTTATTGAAAGTAGGTACTGTACACAAAATATAGTATTTTTAAGACATAATAGAAAATAAATGTAAATGGAACCATTAGACTATCACACACAACAACTACCTACATGTCCCTAAACTAAACAAAGCTTGTTATATGGGAACTAGGGGGGAAATAAATATATACCTATACCTATAGATAAACGCTTAGACCCGAAACATTGTTTTTCTTGTTCCTTGCGGGAATCGAGCCCGCGACCTCACGATTTGCGAAGTAGCGCCTGACACCACTGCTACACACAGATTAGAGATATTTCTGATATCCTTGCCAATTTATCTAAAACCAATAGCTTTGGGATGTTGACGTTACTACATTCTGGATCGGAGCAATATTTTTGTTTAAAGCACACAAAATATAATAGTTTTTAAGACAGCTTAACTACTTAGCTCTCGTACGTACAGAAATATCCACTATGCCTGATCTATGAATAAAGTCGTAAGCGATAATAACATCTTTTTTAGACCTACATTTCGCTCAACATTTCAATCTCTACAGCGAACACAATTTGACAAACAAATGTGCATGCCAGGATCTAAATTCAAATCGTTAATTTTTTTTCATAAAATATTTTTGAAATAGGAATACGTCAATTAGCGGACTGGCTGGCGCGAGTTTTTTTTTAAGAATATTATGATTTACGAGTGTCCCTGATGTTCTGTGGTAACTTGAGACTCCTTACACTAGTGGAAGTTACAAATTGTCTATGCATCGTTTTGGTTGACACTTTTATGAAATAGCTGCCGGTTTATATTTATCACGTTGTAAGTTTTTTACGAGTGTCATAATGTATTTCAAAAGAGATTGGTTATTTAATTGGTTACTTATGACTGACAAATATGGGAGGCAACAGATTTAGTAGATATTATTGGCTAAGTTTAATTTAATTTTGGTTTATAAAGATTAATCAAACCTATTATTTTTAACTTAGATATCCGCAATTCATATTGTGGCCTCATTTGATTCTTCCGTAACTTGCCGCCAATATCCTATTTGGCTGCAAAAATGACTTTTCTCTTCATCATCATTATCATTTATTAATATAGCCAATTTTTGAGTGACAAGACATTATGTCTAAGTCCAACCAAGTTATGTATGGTTTTTTTCCTTGACATTGCAAAGCAAAATTAAAACTATAAAATTCAGAATGGCGCTTCTCAAATTATCAAACAACAAACATAACATTGCCTTATCTTCAAAATATATCTAAAAACTGTATTGACATAACCCTTTTACAACCTACCCATCAAACACAAGTCAGTCATTATAAAACAAATCGGCCATATTGTTTCAAAAGGCAAAGGTGTTCTCGTCATTCAGCCAGGCGTGGTTGCAAAAACCTGGCCATTTGTACGATTTGAAAATGGAATGTTAATCGTCCGTTGATAAAACTTTAGCAAAACCCCGCCCTTTATTCACTAAATCGATTACGGTTGCGATTGGTTATCTACAAGAATAATAAAATTATGTAAGCCTATTAATTTTTGTAAGTTTTTGTTGATTAGTTTGATGTTATACCGTAAAATAATTGGCTAAACTTTATCGTAAGCTTTGATATCTACACGTAAAAAGGCTAGTCAGTGACAAAGTGATTTTACATCATTAGTTGAGTCACCACTAGCGTTTGACATCAGTCTCACCTCATGGTGGATAACTAAAGTAGGTAGAAAATATAGCCCACGGACTCAAGGTGAAACTGGCTCTATAACCTGGTATATCACCTTATACAGGGTGACTTGTGACAAATTTTAGATAATGAAGGAGAGCACTCTGAACTCGATTCTGATCATAATTATGTATTAAAAGTAGGTATTTAATTTTTCCCCAGAAATCCCTATGAATAAATAAAGAGACCTTGCTACACTTTTCCCGAAGCGCTGCCTCAGTCATCACGCACTGCTGTAGTGTTCCCGCCACACGCACACCACCATCCGCTGTATCTATTGCATTAGGTACTCTTATGTAACCATGCGTTGCGTAATTTATTCTCTAACTTTAGATTAAGTTTACTCAGTAAATAATAAATATTTATTTATTATTTTATTTTTCTCTTCATGTATGATCTCAAAATATCACGTCCTGGATTTTCGAAAATGACCCACCATTCACTCTGTATATTTGGGACCCACCGACAATAACTTGTCACTTTACAAGTTAACCTAGAAGATGTCTATCGACTATAGAGCTATAATTATGATAAATACGCAGCTTACTAGAAACTTAGGGTAAAGCGAATAATATAAGTTAAGAATTCTTGACGACCCCTTTGGCGGTGGGGTAACACTGTCTACCTCAGACGCCAGTGGTCGCGGGTTCGATTCCCGTACAGAACAAGAAACACAAAGTTCCGGGTCTGGGCGTTTATCTATCTATTTATGTATTTATATTCTAGGTTTCCCCCTAGTTCGCTGTTTGGTACCTATTACATATCACAAGCTCTGCTTAGTTTGGGGCCATGTAGTTGGTGTGATTGTCTGGGATTTTATTTGGGGGATTTCTTTATTTATATCAGTATGAACCTTGATACCACGTTTAATATTATGTAGAGTCAATATTTTATGAAGAAATAATTTCTTTCAACTTTATCTATCATTGACTTTAGTATAGTAACGATTACTTACCACCGAGATTTTTTAGGCAAAAACTAATGTTCATAGCTGACCTGTCAAATTTTTGACAACTCATGAAATGTATTAAAACAACTTATAGTGCAAATAATAGCTCATGTTGTGTGCATGTCGTCATTTTATTTTATTTGTTTTGCTATTCATGTGTATGTGCTTGATTATTGTTAAGTGTTCGTTTTATAAATGGATTTTAATTATCTGAATAAATGAATAATGATTCTAAATAATTTACTATCATTATATTTGAAACCGCAGCAAGGATTTTAATATTTTACCCTCTTAATTTACTCAATAGACTACCTACTGGTATCATTCACTTGAAATGAAAATCCCGATATCGTTTCTAGGAAATTAAATCAAGTCTGCACCAATAGGTTAGATATAAACAGGCAGCATTTCAATGGCAATATCATCTTTATACATTCACATACCTAACAAAAAGTAGTTTGACAGGTCAGAGATTATATGGACCGTGAACATTACCCTTTAATCACCAATAAACTAAACACATCTTTCTTAAATATCTCTTATGTCTGCGAAATTTTAGCTCAAATTGTCAAGCCAGTTAAGCATGACCATACATACAAAAACTTTAACGGTTTCTGTATAACTAAGACTTTAGCGCCTTTTAACACCATTGTTTGACAAACCAAAGAAGAACTTACTGTTAAAATGTAAACTTACTAATAACGTTTACATTTTAACATACTTCGATTGGTCAGGCCCAAAACAAAAAAAAAACTTAAAAAAGTTAGTGAATAAGCACAACGGAATCACATTCTCAAAAACGTTGCCTCTTTAGCGTTCCAATTAAAATTACATCTCCCAAAATGGCGTCCTTGACTTGCCATTTTGCTACAAATAAAGCAAAGGACTTTGGTTTCATAATGTTTTAGTTGTGGTTTTGCAATCCCTTGTTAACATTCTAAGGACCTGTTTCGTCACTTTTTAATTTTATTTTTGGCCTAGATATTTGTTTCAGAATTTTAATTGTGGAATAATTTTTTGGCTCTTGGAAGCTCTTGAGATGATTATTGGAACGAGTTTTGTTGTTGTACTAATAAAAACTAATTTTAAAGCAATAATACTGCCTACTTATGTTAGTCTCACTCGAACATTCTTTGCAAAGTACTTATTTCGCTTTGGTACTGGAAGTGATATATATACATACATACATAACTTCACGCCTGTATCCCTTATGAGGTAGGCAGAACACCAGAGGTTATATTTAAGACCTACATAAATTGTACCTAAAAATTGTAAATCCTAATGAATAAAGAAAAGACCATCTGAGGTCACGTTTGACAAATGAGGTATTATAATGATGGAGTGACAGCGGGTTAGCCTATCGCCCACAAAATTGCCAATAAAACCTTTGCCCCTTAACTGACTTTTACAGTATGCCCGGGACTCTTCCCAAAAAAGAAAAACATAGAATGCACCAGCTGCTTCTCTAAGCAGCTGGTACATTCTATGTTTTTCTTTCGCTCCCAGTCCAGGATGGAAGCATTTCACTATAGCTTTATTTTAAATATACTTAGAATGGGACGTCTTTCTTCCATGTCAGTTGGTGAGCATGAGGTTCATGGTGGTACACGTCCATCCATGAGAAACCTATTCACTCGACACTTACAGTACCAGGACTGTAGTGGTCAGGAGAAACAAACACACTTTGGCGACCCGCTCTTTGGTATTAACACTATACTGGGTAACTGGTGACAAATTTTAGATACTGAAGGAGAGCACTCTGTACTTGATTCTGGTCACAATTATGTAATAAAAGTAGGTACTTAATTTTACTAGAATTCCCTATAAATAAATAAAGTTTTCTTACTACTTAATTTACTTACGCCTGAGTCACTCGCGGCACGTAATCTGGCACGCGGATTGCTGCCAACGCTAGTGTAACAATGCTTTGCATAATCAATTCTTTAACTTTCGGTTAAGTTTACTCAGTAAATAATTCATATTTATTTTTTATTATATTTTCTCTCTTCATGTTTGATCTCAAACTATCACGTCCTGGAATTTTTAAAGTGACCCACAAGTCATCCTGTATAGGGATGGAAGTTCCATGATGGAACTTCCATCAGCTTATATTTGTTTCCAACTTTGTCTTTTAATCTGCTTGTTTGGGTCTTAAGTATTTCTTAAATACCTAGCACGAGTTTACCTTCAATCATTTTCCTTTTTGACTCCTTTTGACTTTAGATAATATTCAAAAGAATACTTTTTCACTACTATAAAGCACTGCATAACAATGTCGTTATTTTGAAAACTTGAAATTCATAAAAGAAAAGATCTATAGTCTTGTTAGAACGAGCTTAAGAACATTTAAATAATACGCTTTATTTAACATGAAGTGAAAAGTTAAAGTTTTGAATTTAACAGAAACAAATATAGCATTGTATTTGCTTATTAAAGTTTGCTTTTTAGTGTTTAATTAACATACTAGTTATTTCTTGCAGCTGCACCTATGTTTAATTAATTTCATCCCATAAATGAAATACAACCTTCCGTATTAAACGTTCTATTGTAGGTACTATGTGTTAAAATTGAACCGACAATTTATAAAGTTAGATCTTACTAGAAAATTGTGAAAAAAATTACCCAATTTTGTATATGTAATTAGATGCTATAAATATGTTTCTTTTTTATTTAAATGAATAAATAATTACAAATAAATTACCCAAACTGCCACAGATGGGCGAGCTATAAGAAAATTTTGTTTTCTAAATACGACTAGAGGTCTCAAATCGCAGGCAAATTCTAGACTTTTGTCTAGTAACACTATAGATAGATAAAAATCCCCAGACAAAAAAAAATCCCCAGACAATCACACCAACTACGTGGCCCCAAAGTAAACATAGCTTGTGTTATGGGATACTATGTAGTGAACTAGGAGGAAACCTAGAATATAAATACAAACTAGATAAACACCCAGACACGGAACATTTTTTTTCTTGTTCCGTGCAGGAATCGAACCGCAACCACTGGCATCTAAGGCAGACAGGTTTACCCCATGGCCAGAGTGGTCGTCGAACAGATGTGTCGTTACTGTAATGTCGAAGTCGTCGTGGCGCTGACTGTGTGTATCATACGAAATCACAGGTTAAGCAACGTACGGCGCGGTCGGTACTTGGATGGGTGACCGCCGACCATTTATTTCTCACGGTGACTTCCGTGCTTCGGAAGGCACGTTAAGTAGTCAGTCCCGGGTGCTGTATACTTGTTTACAGTAGTCGTTAGGGTTTGTCAAAAGCCATTTCGGCGCCTTGAAAATTCTGACATCCACCACCCAGCACGGGGCCAGCTTGGTGGATAATGGCCTTCTCGTCACCTAGGAAAGAGACTCATGTCCTGCAGTGGGTTCATTACAAACAGTTGTTATAACTACAGATGTAGTCAAAATATCCAAGATTTGACAAACTCTGTCGTTCATTGGACTAGTTTTCGACTGCGGCATGTAAGGTCAGGCGTAGGTAGTAAGGGTGTTACCGTCAATCGACGGTCGACCAATTATTGGTGTGGTAGCACCCAAAGTTAGGGCACGAACTTTCCTAAACACGTTTGGGTCTGGGTTTATACAGGCTGACTGGTGACAAATTTTAGATACTGAAGGAGAGCACCCTGTACTCGATTCTGGCCATAATTATGAAATAAAAGTAGGTACTTAATTTTTCACTAGAATTCCCTATACATAAATAAAGTTCTGTTACTATTTAATTTTCCTACGCCTGAGTCAATCGCGGCACGTGACCTGGCACGCGGATCGCTGAGAACGCTAGTATAACCATGCGTTTCGTACCCAATTCTTTAACTTTCGGTCAAGTTTACTCAGTAAATAATAAGTAATTTCTTATATATATATTTTCGAAGTCGTCTTGGCGCCGTGGTTACTGTGCATATCAAACGATATCGCAGGTAAAGCGCGCTCGGTACGTCCGGTATTAGGATAGGTTACCGCCGACCATTCATTTCTCACGACGACTTACGTGCTTCGGAGGGCACGTTAAGCAGTCGGTCCCGGGTGCTGTATACTTGTGTACAGCAGTCGTTAGGATTTGTCAGAAGCCATTTCGGCACCCTGCAATATCTGACATACACCAACCAGCACCGGGCCAGCTTGGTGGATTATGGCCAAAACCTCCTCATCACCCAGAGGAGAGACTCATAGCCCTGCAGTGGGCTCATGACACGGAGTTGCGATGATGATATATTTTCTGTACATGTATGATCTCAAACTATCATGTCCGCGAATTTCAAAGGTGACCCACCAGTCACCCTGTATAACACAAGCTTATGTAAAAGCCTAATTTGGGGCAACATAGTTGGTATGTTAGTTAGGGTAATTAATTTTTAATAAGATGACTAAATAGGCCCTGACCTGCCAAAGTAAATCAAAACTTTCATAGCACGTTCAACCTATAAAGAAGTCTAAGGAAGCGCCTACTTAAGATTCTAACCTCGCACGCCGCCCTTGGGTCTGTGTGACCACCGGCCGACACTTTATAGTTTCTGAAATATAAAAAAAAGGTTTGTCGCTTTGTCCAAGAGTTCATTAGAAACAAATTCGCCTATTGTGTACGTCACACGCCTCGTTCTGGTTTGAATAGATGAATTGTTTAGGTTAACTGCCACGTGGGTGGACTTTAGTATAGGAAAGTATCCAGATAATTTGAAATTCTTTTTGCAGTTTAACTAAAGAATTTTTATACATCTGTAATTTACTTACTAAAACCGCTAAGAAAAGCTCTCTGTTTGGCTAAACACTTGATAAATAAATCGTCAGCTGATAGACCTTGAACCTAACCTTACACTTACACAACATTAAACTTTGTTAAAAATATTGCTACCTTTGCATTAAAAATATATAACACATACTTATGCCTTACGAAACTAAAAAATAATCTAAGCGTCTGCTGTAGGTATTATTGATTGTACTAAAGAACTGGAATTTTAAATTAATAACCGAGCTTAAGCGGTTAACAAACTTAAAAAATTAAATTAAAAATAAAATTCTAAACATTCATCTGAACTTTTTGTCTATACTACTTCATAGAGCAACTATTCTTATTTTTTTTAATGGTCTCTAAGACCATGTGGCGCCACTTTCACGGTTAACACAAGTATTAAAGTTATCGATTTCGGCCGGTCAGCTGTCCGACCATTCATGGCCTATTAGCGAACTATTGTTTTTTTTTTTACATTTGTTACGCATTCCTACTTCCTAATACAGAAAGTGGCTTAAACTGAAAATAATTGAGAGAATTTTAGACTATTGTATACTGTATTCAATGTAAAGCAGATTTTAATTAACCTTGGCGGCGTCACTTTCGGTGTCACCTGTTAAAATGTAGGTTACAATTAACCGCGTCGTCTTTGCTTCTTCTTATTGTTGCGAATGTCGGCCATTTATTTGGCAAATAAAGTTTTTCTGTCCTTAAGGAGGCGATATCTTTTATTTCAATGAACTCAAAAATAATATGAATCGTGAGAACAAAATAAAATATTCGAGTTGTTCCCGTATCTGAAAAAAATCTGATAATAGGGTTAAAGAATGAGTAAGTGAGTAGGTATGTTTAGTAACTCTGATTCTTCATCTATACATATAATAAAATGGTAGGAAAGTCAAAACTGTACATTGAATATTTTTTTAAAAGAATACTTGGGGTATGATCTACAATCGAAACAGAAACAAAAAATATAGTTTTTAGAATTTTTGTCTGTTTGTCTTTCCGGGATAAACTCAAAAAGTACTGCATGGATTTACTTCAAATTTGGCATGAAGATAGTTAAGAAGTCGGGTCAATATATAGGCTACATATTATCACGCTAGCAGTGTTATAATCGTAGGTGCGTTTGGTGCTGCATAGCGTTCACGCAGACGACGTCGCGGGCAGCAGCTACCTATACATATAATAAAATGGTAGGAAAGTCAAAACTGTACATTGAATATTTTTTTAAAAGAATACTTGGGGTATGATCTACAATCGAAACAGAAACAAAAAATATAGTTTTTAGAATTTTTGTCTGTTTGTCTGTTTGTCTTTCCGGGATGCTATAAATACAGTGGTCATACGATAATTTCAAGTATACAGCAATCACCAGTGCCACTTTTGAAACGCAAAGAGGGTGTTTTTGCATTTTTATATTATAGTTTGCTGGTAGTGAAGACTTGGACGGAGAGAGATCCGGTAATTTGCATTGTTTGTATTAAGTTAGAGGTTAACTGCCAAGCTGACTTGCAAGTGACATTTAACATCTCTATTTGAAAGTGACAGTGACACTTTGTACCACTCCTTCAATCAAACGGGCTTCATATTAGGCTGCGTTCAGTATTCACACTTTATTTAATTTTGTGTCATACGTATCAATCCGGCAGCGCTTCAATATCATCGCAGCGGTGTTGCCGACTTGGATTATTTTATTCAAGAAAGTATAAATTTGTTTTATTTTTACATACTTCTTAGATATGGAGTATACTTGCTGCAGTAAATCATTTAATGCCAGAGATAGCAAAAAGAATATATTAACTTGTGCTTATTGTAAGAACCTGTATCACTCAGCCTGTATTCTTCCGAATAAAAAGGATTGGACACCTGACGCAGAATTCAAGTCTACATGGCTTTGCCCATCGTGTGTACACACTGGACCCCGCGATAACAAGGATGACACGCCTATTCGGACCACTTCTAAGTCACGAACAGCTGTGGAGATGGCAAATGTACCATCTAAACCCTCAAAGGCCCAGCCTAAAACTAAAGAAATTATTCGTCCAGTGGAGATGGAGGTTGTCCCATTAGATCAAGTTAGATCAATAATTCGCGAAGAGTTAAAACTAGCTGTAGCTGGGTTTGAAATATCTCTGAACAAATTAAATGATGAGTTCTCTAATCTGAGCCAATCGGTAAAATTTTTGAGTGATAAATATGATAACGTGGTCAAACGAGTGGATACAATATCTAATGAGCTTAAATCTTTGACTGATTATAAAACATGCTTAGCGGAAGTTACTTCAAAGATGAAAATAATCCAAAATGACCTTAATCGAAAAGACCAATGGATGAGGCGTTCTAACGTTGAAATTGTGGGATTGCCAGAATCTAGAGGTGAAAATCTACTGGAATGTCTGTCTAAATTGGCTAACATAGGTGGCGTAAAACTTAACTGTCAGACTGATGTCGATTTTGTCACACGTGTTGCCCCCAAGGATAAAAACACCAAGAAGCCTAAAACAATAGTCGTGCGATTCACATCTAGATATAGGAAGGATGATTTTCTAGCAAAAATGCGGGCACTTAAGGATCTTAAGGCTTCAGATATTGGCCTAGTCAAAACTGATAGGATTTACTTCAACGATCACCTTACAAAGATAAATAAACTGCTGCTTCAAAATACGAAGAAAGTGGCAATGGGCAAATTGTATAAGTACGTCTGGGTGCGTAATTGCTCTATCATGGTTCGAAAAAACGATACGAGTCCAGTAATAAATATAGGCAGCGAGGAGGATTTAAAAAAAATTATTTAGGTGTCACGTCATATTACTGTACAATTGTAATTAAGGATATTTCTACTTTTAGATGGCATAATTTTTATTTTCAAAAGATTTTTTTAATTGTAAGTCATTTTGATAAACTTTTTTACTGTTTTAGATTATTGCTAGAGCTTAAATTTGTCATTTGCGGGCTGTTTTCAATATTTTTTATTTTAGTTTTAATTATTTTTGTTGATTTTTCTTGCTGTATTGTGTTATTGCTGGAGCTTTTTGTCAGTTGTGGGTTGTTTTTAAAAGCATATATTTTAATTTTATTTAAAATGGTTCATTTCTGTTATTTAATTTTAATTTTTCTATTGTTGACATTTACCAGTTGTGGATTGCCTGTCAATTTTGATCGTTCAGTTTCAGATAATAAGTTTCATAGTGATTATTTTTACAATGCATAACATAATGGTCTACTACCAAAATGTTCGTGGCCTTCGGACAAAAACTGGTACATTTTTCAAAAATATATTAAACTCCGACTATGATGTTGTTTGTCTTTCTGAAACTTGGTTGTTGCCGGGAATATTTGATTCCGAATTGTTTGATGATCGATTTTCGGTGTATCGTTGTGATAGAGATTATGAATCCAGAAACGATAGTAGAGGCGGAGGAGTTTTGATTGCAGTCCGTAAAGGCACCGCAGTAACAGAAGTATCTTCAACATGTTCTAGTGCCTCTTCGTCTGGCGACGTTCTCTCTGTTAGATTTGTTACTGGCAGCGGAATAAATATTAAGTCATGCCGTTTATTTTGCTGCTACTTTCCTCAGTGCAATACACAGTTAGACGCCGAAATAGATTTTTTTGATAAGGTTTCCGAGTCCTACCTTAAAAACCCTGAAGACAAATATATTGTTTTGGGTGATTTTAATGTAAAAGATGCTTGTTGGACAGCTAACCACGGCGATGATGCCTGTCAATTGAGTGCAAGTATTAATAGTCCTCTGGTATCATCCTTATCAAATTTTTTGTCTTTTAACAATTTTGATCAGTACAACTCGATTCCTAATATAAATAATCGACAGCTCGATCTTGTAATATCAAATTGCCCTTGTATTGTTGTTAAATCTATCCATCCCCTGATTGTGGAGGATTTTCATCATCCTGCTTTAGAAATCACAATAAACGGTTTAGAAAACAATGTTTTAAAGGGTCCGCCTCGTCTTGTCCGCTTATTTAATAACTGTGATTACACTATTATTAATGAAGCTTTATCAAAAATTGATTGGAACTGCATGTCCGATGGCTGCGTGGAGTCAGCTGTTGACTCTTTTTATAATATTTTGAACACGATAATTTCGGACTATATCCCATCGAAAATAGTACATAATCAACGTAAATATCCTGTTTGGTTCTCAAGTGCTTTAATTAAAGTGATAAAGGAGAAACTAAAATTCCACCGCAAGTGGAAATGCTACCAGCAACTTCGTGACTACCAAACATTTTGTAAATTACGGGATAGACAGAAACGTGTTGAATCTAAATGCTACGAGTCGTTTGTTGAAAGGGCTGAAAGAGGTATATCTAAATGTAGTAAATTATTTTGGACTTACATTAAATCGAAAAAATCATCAAACGATTTACCAGATACACTGAAATATAATGGAACATCTTCTTCTGACGGTGAAGAAATTTGTAGCATGTTCAACGCTCATTTTAATGGGGCTTTTAATTTGGAAACAGAAACGGTTATTCCAGTTACTAAAGAATATCATAATTCGGTTAACTTATCGTTCTTACACTTTCCTGAACATACTGTTCGTAAATATCTCATGAATCTAGACGTAACAAAAGGTGCTGGCCCCGATGGCATTCCTCCAATTTTTTTCCGTAATTGCTGCGAGCAACTGTATTTACCTCTTCACAAACTGTTTCAGTTATCGTTACGACAAGGAGTAATGCCTAAAACATGGAAACGTTCTTATGTAGTACCTATTTTTAAAAGTGGAGATAAGCATAATATTATTAATTATCGTCCTATATCAAAACTGAGTGTTGTTCCGAAAATGTTCGAACGTATTGTTTACGATTTGGTATTTCCATTATTGAGACCTTTTATAATTGATCAGCAACATGGTTTTCTGAGCAGAAGATCGACGGAAACCAACTTGTGTGAATTTTTAGATTACGTTGCAAGAGCTATGGGTGACGGTTATCAAGTGGATGTCGTGTATACCGACTACTCCAAGGCGTTTGATAAGATTAATCATGCAATTTTATCAAAAAAGCTCTCGGAGGCCGGTATACATGGTGATTTGCTACGTTGGCTACAATCGTATCTAAGAGATCGAACTCAATCTGTAACTGTCAAGGGCTTTTGCTCAACTTTTACTCTTGTCCCTTCTGGTGTGCCACAAGGGTCACATCTGGGTCCATTGCTCTTTAATTTGTTCATAAATGATGTTAATAGAATCTTTAAACATTCCAATTGTCTGCTTTATGCTGATGACAAAAAAATATTTAAAATTATTAATAAACCTTCCGATTGTACAGATCTTCAGGAAGATTTGAATTCTTTACATTCCTACTGTCATGACAATAAACTTTTTTTAAACGTTGAAAAGTGTAATATAATATCTTTCTCGAGAAAAAAGAAACCGATTCACTATAGTTATACTTTCAACGGGGTCACTATTAAAAGAGTTGATGTAGTAAGAGACCTAGGCGTGTATATAGATGCGAAACTACTGTTTAATACTCATGTAGAAACAATCGTAAAAAGAGCTTATCGTATGTTAGGGTTTATTCTTAGAGTATCCAAAGACTTCAAGCATTTTTCAACCCTAATAATTCTATATAATTCTTACGTCAGATCAATTTTGGAATATGCCTCGGTTGCTTGGAATCCCAATTATGCCATATACATCAACCAGATTGAAAAAGTTCAAAATAAATTCAATAAACACTTGGAATATCGAGCTTCTTTGCAAAATCTACCAGTTCCAAAACAACTCATGGCTTTGAAAGTTAGAAGAATTAACCGTGATCAATTGTTTTTATATAAAATATTGAATGGTCACATTGACAGTCCATATTTACTGAGCAAAATTAAATTTCGATGTCCACGTCTTACTGCTCGGCATTATAAATTATTTGAACCACCCACAACTCGTACAAACTATGCTTTAAACTCATTTATTTGTCGCTCTATGAAATTGTATAATAAGTTTTTCTCCAGTATAGATTTATTTGATATGTCAATCTCCAAGTTTAGATCAGCCATTGTTAAAGTAGGGACTACATAGTTTATAACACTGTAAAATATTAACAGCTGTAATGTGCTTCTTATTTTCAGAAAATTTGTTCTCTTTTTTTCAAAATTAATTTTTTTTTTTTTTTTTTTAATGTGTTTAATTAGATTAATATATATACCATGTCTATTAAATGTATAACCTATCAGTGGAAACTTTGTTGGCTTAAGTTTTTTTTTATATTGTAATTAATTTAAATTGTAAATTGTGCTGTTTGTTTCCCAAATAAAGTAAAATAAAAATAAAATAAATAAATAAATAAAATAAACTCAAAAAGTACTGCATGGATTTACTTCAAATTTGGCATGAAGATAGTTAAGAAGTCGGGTCAACATATAGGCTACATATTATCACGCTAGCAGTGTTATAATCGTAGGTGCGTTTGGTGCTGCATAGCGTTCACGCAGACGACGTCGCGGGCAGCAGCTACCTATACATATAATAAAATGGTAGGAAAGTCAAAACTGTACATTGAATATTTTTTTAAAAGAATACTTGGGGTATGATCTACAATCGAAACAGAAACAAAAAATATAGTTTTTAGAATTTTT
Source organism: Stenoptilia bipunctidactyla (assembly GCA_944452665.1). Classification (NCBI taxonomy): domain Eukaryota; kingdom Metazoa; phylum Arthropoda; class Insecta; order Lepidoptera; family Pterophoridae; genus Stenoptilia; species Stenoptilia bipunctidactyla. Next base: position 14,746,318 of record OX101744.1, read on the forward strand.
GTCTGTTTGTCTGTTTGTCTGTTTGTCTTTCCGGGATAAACTCAAAAAGTACTGCATGGATTTACTTCAAATTTGGCATGAAGATAGTTAAGAAGTCGGGTCAACATATAGGCTACATATTATCACGCTAGCAGTGTTATAATCGTAGGTGCGTTTGGTGATGCATAGCGTTCACGCAGACGACGTCGCGGGCAGCAGCTACCTATACATATAATAAAATGGTAGGAAAGTCAAAACTGTACATTGAATATTTTTTTAAAAGAATACTTGGGGTATGATCTACAATCGAAACAGAAACAAAAAATATAGTTTTTAGAATTTTTGTCTGTTTGTCTGTTTGTCTTTCCGGGATAAACTCAAAAAGTACTGCATGGATTTACTTCAAATTTGGCATGAAGATAGTTAAGAAGTCGGGTCAACATATAGGCTACATATTATCACGCTAGCAGTGTTATAATCGTAGGTGCGTTTGGTGATGCATAGCGTTCACGCAGACGACGTCGCGGGCAGCAGCTACCTATACATATAATAAAATGGTAGGAAAGTCAAAACTGTACATTGAATATTTTTTTAAAAGAATACTTGGGGTATGATCTACAATCGAAACAGAAACAAAAAATATAGTTTTTAGAATTTTTGTCTGTTTGTCTGTTTGTCTTTCCGGGATAAACTCAAAAAGTACTGCATGGATTTACTTCAAATTTGGCATGAAGATAGTTAAGAAGTCGGGTCAACATATAGGCTACATATTATCACGCTAGCAGTGTTATAATCGTAGGTGCGTTTGGTGCTGCATAGCGTTCACGCAGACGACGTCGCGGGCAGCAGCTATCTATACATATAATAAAATGGTAGGAAAGTCAAAACTGTACATTGAATATTTTTTTAAAAGAATACTTGGGGTATGATCTACAATCGAAACAGAAACAAAAAATATAGTTTTTAGAATTTTTGTCTGTTTGTCTGTTTGTCTGTTTGTCTGTTTGTCTTTCCGGGATAAACTCAAAAAGTACTGCATGGATTTACTTCAAATTTGGCATGAAGATAGTTAAGAAGTCGGGTCAACATATAGGCTACATATTATCACGCTAGCAGTGTTATAATCGTAGGTGCGTTTGGTGCTGCATAGCGTTCACGCAGACGACGTCGCGGGCAGCAGCTATCTATACATATAATAAAATGGTAGGAAAGTCAAAACTGTACATTGAATATTTTTTTAAAAGAATACTTGGGGTATGATCTACAATCGAAACAGAAACAAAAAATATAGTTTTTAGAATTTTTGTCTGTTTGTCTGTTTGTCTGTTTGTCTGTTTGTCTTTCCGGGATAAACTCAAAAAGTACTGCATGGATTTACTTCAAATTTGGCATGAAGATAGTTAAGAAGTCGGGTCAACATATAGGCTACATATTATCACGCTAGCAGTGTTATAATCGTAGGTGCGTTTGGTGCTGCATAGCGTTCACGCAGACGACGTCGCGGGCAGCAGCTAGTTACACTATACAAACCAAACAACAACAAGATATGTGACGTCATATTTCTTTATGCATATAATGCGTCTTATACTACCACCACACTGCCTTACCGTCTACCGGGCTGTTACCGCAATAATTATGGCATTAAATTACCGTTTAAATTACTGCATGAACTGGTGTGGTTATACTACGGCCACACTACCTTACCGTCTACCGGCAATAATTATGGCATTAAATTTGGCGGAAAATATCACTTTTTCAAGATGGAGGTCGAAGCTGCAGCGGTGTTGTGTTTTATGAGTGCCAATTATTTTTACATGAATCTTTTAAATTTCAAAAAAGTTAAAAGAAGACAAAAAAGGGTATCCCAAAGAGACGGTTCGGATTGGAATAATTCTAAAAACTCGAGCGCTTTTTCATTTGACCATTCCATGTCGGTCGATACGTGCGTTGCGTCGCCGGTGTGCTCATATTGCACACTGGACAAACGGTAGTGTGGCCACAAACGCAATAATTACTGCGGTAATCTTCTTTGATGTGCGAAAAAAGACCGCCGCCGGAGCTATTGCCTACCGCCATTTGCCATATTGATTGGCATTGTAAAATTATGGCAGTAAATCGTGGTTACACCTAGGTGTTGTTTAAGTTATGGCAATAATTACTGGCATATCACGGTAGTGTTGCCTAAGCATTAGGGATATGAACATCAAGTACATGTCCTCAAAGTAAGCTTGTGTTATGAGATACGACGTAGCGAACTAGGGTGGAACCTAGAATGTTAATACCTACAACTACAGAATAATATTAATTAACGCATCACCTCTTGCACCCTCTCCACATCAATCCCAACAACATTTGATCTACGACTTTTTAAGATTAAAAGTTTTTTAAATTTTAGTTTCCCATAAAAATATTTACAGCCTCGGTTTAGAGGAGTAACTCCATTTACTCTGAGCGTAGGTATGCCATGCACCGTGCGTAGTAAAATACCGCTTCATAATAATAGGTACTTCTTACAAAATGTAGGGTAAGAAGCGAAAATTTTTTGATTTTAATTTTTGTGTTATTTATCAAGATTTGTAAAAAGTCGTAGAACAAATGTTGTTGGGATTGATGTGGAGAGGCTGCCTGCAAGAGGTGATAGATAAACGTCCAGACCCGGCACATTTTCTTTCTTTCTCCGTGCGGGGATCGAACCCTCGACCTCACGATTGGCCTTGTAGCCTCTAGACCAGAGCGAACGTCAAGTGATATGATAGGTACTACGGAATCCAAAGTTACGTGAGTAAAACCGCGCCAAGCAACTAGTGAAACCTCTTACTATGTAATATTACAAATGTGAAAGTTTGGATGTATGGATGTTTGTTCCTCAATCACCGGAGAACGGCTCAACGGATTTGCATGACATTTGGCATACTGATAGTGTACATTCTGAAATAGCACATAGCTTTGTATCCCAAAATTCCCGCGGAATTTCAAATTGCTCGGGTAAAACCACGCGCAACAGCTAGTAAATCAATAAAACTTAATACGAAACTCAAGACGACCGTTCCACAATTAACCAAAAATAATAATTCAAATGTAATAAAACCGGACAATACATCTGAAGTGGCTTTCTTAACCACATAAGTCACAATAAATTTATTTTTATGTTCGTAATCTAAGTAAATTTATGTCCGTTAAACTACAGCGGTCATCTTCCATTATTAGACAATCCCTTATTTATATTTACACACAAAAGAAGTTTTGGAGACTTCAAGGTGGTCTATTATTGTGATTTTTTACGTTAAGTGGAATACTAAATTGTACAATATAAAGCAAATTAAAGTCTTTGTGCCAAAGCAGGTGTAGTTTAATGTTTAATGTATGAAGTGGAATCCGCGCGCGCATCATTCATTGTTGCCAACTTTATAAAAAAAAACTGTTTAGCACTACAGTTACTGCTCTAAACCTATATTTTTTGTAAAATGGTAATGGGTTGTCGTAGCAATTTTTACAGTTATAGATTTAGCGATAATTTAAAGATAAACTGCATATTTCTCTCGTTATTGCCATCAAAGTTAAATGTGTCAATTATAAGCGTTTGATTCTATTCTATCCTAATTCCAATTTATGTTGGTAATAAACGTAAAATTTTGTGAGAATGGAAGCACGTTTTTTAAGCGGTACTTAATAATAGTTAGCTTAATACTTATATTTTTTTATTTTAAGAATCTTAGGAATACTTACAGCTAGGTGGTACATTTAAACATAAATAAATAGCAACTCATGCAGGACATGAGTTGGAAGCTCAAGGCCAATTACAAGTTTCCACATATAGTTAAAGGCGTTGACAAGAGGAAGAAAAAGAAATGAAAATTATACAAAATGATGGAAAATTAGAAACAAAACAGAAATAAATAAAAAATAAAAATAAAATCCCCAGACAATCAACACCAACTACATGGCCCCAAAGTAAGCATAGCTTGTGTTATGGGATACCATGTAGCGAACTAGGGGGAACCTAGAATATAAATACATAAATAGATAAACACCCAGACACGGAACCTTTTTTTTTCTTGTTCCATGCGGGAATCGAACCCGCAACCACCGGCGCCTGAGGCACACAGGTTTGCCCCTTCGCCAAAGTGGTCGTCTAAACATAAATAACCATAATAATTATCTAAAGTTCCATAAAATGCAAAACAGAAGTATTATAAAACTAAAAGGGAAGAGGTCGAAAAGGAAAAAAAAATACAAAATAATGTTATTTAAATTAAAAGATAAACAGAAACAAATAAACTATCTTAAAATTAAAGTTACATAAAAGGCTACATTATAAAATAAAAATGAATGAATGTTCCCTAAAATTTAAAATAACATTAAGTTACTTGGGCTCCTTAAAGAAAGAATATCCCTACCGGCCCTGGATGAGCACGTCGTAAAAGTAGACTAATCCGAGTGACCTTCGCTTGTTAGCAGGACCTCATCAGGGTAAAATCTTCCACACAATATCAGCACTACAGCGGAGACGTGCTGCAGTAGAGGAGAACGGGTATGGTTGGCACACGGGTTGCTTGTCACAACTGTCATAGAACAAGCGTCGAAGAAGCGCGAGACCGACACCTCCCTCTCCGATCCACCTGGATGCACCTCAGATACTGAGGTGAAGTTAGGGTTGCCTCTCAGAAAGCAAAAGCCTCTGGGAACTTTCACTAGGCATGAGACACTCAAGTGAACTGATAGAGGGATACTCCAAGTCATACACAGAATCGGTAGTATCTCTTAACAAACCCCAATTACGGGCAGTGGCAAGATCACTAACGGGACAATGCAAACTAAACAAGCATATTATGTCCAACCTGGGTATCACTGAGACGGCGCTCTGCAGATACTGCGAAAGCGCAGAGGAAACCCCTCTACACCTACTGTGCCACTGCCCTGCAGTTATGCACAAGCGCTCCGCTCACCTGGATAAGCACGAGCTGGATCCAAAAGAGATTAGGAGCATCGCCGTAAGGAAAATCCTAAATTTTCTGGACTCCATTGGAGTGTGCGGCGAGTTATAAATTGGTCACAATGGTCACACAATAGATCTTTTAGGTCGCAGTGTGACGAGCGGACAAGACTGCTCATATAGTCCAAAAACCCCCAATAATAATAATAATAGGGTTGCCAACTTTCTTTTCTAGAAAAAAACTATATTTGAGTCTGAAAATTAAACAGTATTTTGGTAATTTTACAGTATTCAATTTGTTTAATGTTTAAAACACATATTTTTAGATCTTCCTACACAAAATACTAATCTAAGTTTAGCACATAAAGTGTTTAGCATTTACTATACTTTATTGTTGTTCAACAGTAAAAAGTATACATACATAACGTCACGCCTGTATCCCTTATGGGGTAGGCAGAACACCAGAGGTTACAAGACCATCTGATGTCACGTTTGACAAATTTGGAGGTATTATAAAGATGGAGAGAGACTATTGTAGTGACAGGGGGTTAGCCTATCGCCCACAAAAACGCCTTTAAAACCTCTGTCCCTTAACTGACTTTTACAGTATGCCCGGGAAGAGAAGTAGCTGGCATATTTTATGTTTTTCTTTCGCTCCCAGTCCAGCATGGAAGCAGTAAAAGTAAAAAGTATAATGTAGTAAAAAACAGTATAATACTGTTTTTAACAGTATGATTGGCAACCCTAGGTGAAGTGCTCTTGCGCTTCTTCGGCGCTTGTTATGGAACTGATTCATTCGTTCAGTTTGTTTTCCGACAGTTGTGACAACCAACCCGTAAGATAACCATACCCGTTCTCCCCTAAAGTTTTTTGAAGAGCCAGCTTCTTCCTTAATCCATGATTGCTATCTTCGACCTCATCTACACATACCATCTATTGAGATTGAGGTCAAACCCAACTTAAATCCAACAAAAAAGTAAAAAAATATAATTTAAAATTAGAATCACCTTCAACAGACTAAAAAATCTTTGTTTACAGAAGCCGGGCGTCGGCGCCGGCGCACTGTTTCTTAGTCTGAGTAATTAAAGCTCTGTGTCATTTAATTGATTCCAAATATTGGATCTGTCATGGTAATTAGTGGCTGAACTGATCGGTGGTCTAACCTTTACCGACTATTTGTTTGTATAAGATCTGTCATGTTGGCATTACTGGCTTCCGTCTGCAGCTTTGTTTGCGTTATTTAAAGGCTACGCCTATTGGTTATCAAAAGATATGTAGCTTTTCTTTCTTTTGTGACACAGAAACTGTCTTTCCTCAAATTTTTATCTACTTTTATGTTATGACATGTTTTTAAATTTAAGTTGTGCTATTTGCGTGCTTCAACAACAAAAGTAATAGAAGTGGTTTTGAGTTGAGATTATCAGATTGAGAAAACGGAAATTACAGGTACAAAAGTTCTTAATTACTTTGACAGCATCGTTTAAGTGCTACTATTATAATCAAAAAACAAATTGCTGAGATTAATATCTAAGGTTAAGGGTAATATTGATATAGTAAGAATAGAGCTAAGTCGGTGAGAATATCGGTTTAAAAGAACTAAACTAAAAATAGCAACAACTTAACACCAACTATACGACAGCAACACGATATCTCATTATCACACTTCACTCAAGTCTATCACAAGACAAGTGATTTCAAAAACTCCTGTACAACCACACCACAGTACAGATATTTACAGTAATTCAACTCGGCCGCATCTTTGAAATACATAAATGCCTACACCGCCGCTGTCTGTTCACATGTGATAGGGCTGCCCGCCTTCAGCCATTTAGTTCTGTGACTTGCAGTCACATTATTTTTATTAAAATAATTTTATATAGGTAAACAAATAAAATACTTTGTAAATTGAATAGGAAGTGTTCAACAAAAATATGTTTTGTGTCAAAAAACCATGTTTACGTTTGAATAACAAATCGATCTTATAAATCAGCGACCAAAAAATACTTGCCGTGCACCTCGACTGAGACGCACTATGTATTATTAAATTTTAAAGTATAAACAATCCGCATATTAACGTAAAGTTCAATCAACAATTGTTTCGCTATGCAGACACTCGCGACTGTCCTCATGCCGAGCGCATGCCGAGATCGAGCCGCGTATGTATAGCTCGCGTTTCGTCCGTTTGTATGAAGTTGAATTACTGTAGATTTCTGTACTGTAACTACACACCGAATTAACCCACAGCTATTACCTACAGAACGTGCCGTATGGCCTACCACTACAAGCTACGTAAAACAGCGGCCTGTAATCTTTTTAGAAATCAGTTGACTGTATACATATTGACTGTCACGGCAATTAGCCGACAGACGCGACCGACTAAAGAAACGCCTTATGGCGGGAGAGATCTTTAAACCACTTTATACTATACTAGTTGTCTTTAAACCACTTTATTTTATACTAGCTGTTTCACGTGGATTTACCCGTGCAATTTTGTAAGTCCGCGTGAACATTGGGATAAAAAGTAACCTATGTGCTATTCCCGACTGTACACTATCGCTATGGCAAATTTTATGCAAATCTGTTGAGCCATTCTGCTGTGATTGAGGAACAAACATCCATACATCTATCTATACAGCCATCGAAACTTTCACATTCATAATATTAGTAAGGTAAGACTAGCTGATACATATTAATATACAATACAAAATTTTGAATTTTGAATTTTGACTTCGTTCTGGTATTACTTACATTAAGCGATTTATTTTCACATTCAAACCTATATTTGACGACCAATTTGGCGATGGGGTAAACCTGCCTCAGACATAAGATAAAAAAAAAGAAAAAAAACGTTCCGTGTCTGGGCGTTTATATATTTATGTATTTATATTCTACGTTCACCCTTTTTTTTGACTGGAGGAAAACGTGCAATCGCGTCCCCGAGGGGCAGCGGCGGGGTATGTGGGGATGATCCGGCAGAAGGTGTACCTCATCCGCCATAAGTGGAGCTCACGGTACCGCCATAGTTCGCAACATGGTATCCCATATCAGCTATGCTTACTTTGGGGCCACATGTAGTTGGTGTGATTGTTCGGGGATTTAAAAAATATCCCCTTTTTAAACTAATCATGAGTTAATTTGACGACCGGCTGGTGTAGCGGTAACATACATTGCCTTCTATGCCAGAGGTCCTGGTTTCGAATCCCGGCGGCGGCGGATATTTGTGTGATGAACACAGATATTAGTCGTCAAGTCATGGATGTTTATATGTTTATTTAAGTTTATTCTAATAAAAATATGTATTTATTCAATATGTATGTTTAAATATTTCTTAAGTACCTATATCAGTTATCTAGTATCCATAACACAAGTTCTTTAAGATACTTAATTTGGGCCAGATAATGTTGTGTGAGTGTCAGAAGTATTTATTTATTTAATTTATGAGTAAAGTAGCCTTTGACCCTGCGACTTCTACTAATTTCTTTTCAAATTTGATTCAAATCGGACCTGTGGCTTAGCCATGAATTCGGTTTTATTATTTTAGGTTAGCTTAAGGTTAGGCGATGTGTGTGACGTTTTGTGGCAAGGAAATGATATCACACGAACTGTAATGTAATGTATAGGTTACTATGGAAGTGCGACCACAGAACTTCACTATTCGTATGTTTGCGTCGTAGTATGGAGTTCAATGCAAGTTGTAAGGAACATTACAAATACATATACCTACATACAATACATTCTTTGACGACCACTTTGGCGTTGGGGTAAACCTATCTGCCTCAGACGCCAGTGGTTGCGGGTTCGATCCCCGCACGGAACTAGAAAAAAAAAAACCGTGTCTTGGTGTTTATCTATTTATGTATTAATATTCTAGGTTCCCCCCTAGTTCGCTATATGGTATCCCATAACACAAGCTATGCTTACTTTGGGGCCATGTAGTTGGTGTGATTGTCTGGGGATTTTATTTATATTTATTATATTCTACTTGCATCGTCAGCGTCGGAATTGCAACAAATGGTCACTGTGATGTATGAGTCATTTAAAAGGAAAGGTTTGAAGGTTAATGTTGGAAACACGAAGATCATGGTTATGGAGAGGAATGAAGATATGACGGAATGCAACATTATGATAGGAGACGGAAAAGTGGAATAAGTGAACGACTTTGTGTATGTACTTGGGGTCCTTGTTTACAAGAGATGGGATGTATGACGGTGATATTGAAAGAAGGGTGAAAGCAGGAAATAGTGTTAATGGCATGGCTTGTAGATACTCGGTTATGGCAAGCAAAATTTTATCGAATAAGGCACGTCTTGCCGTACCTGAGGTAATTTTGGCGCCAACACTTATGTGTGGTAGTGAGTCTTGGGTGTGGCAGAAGAAACATGAAAGCAGGATTAGTGCTGTGGAGATGAGAGCTTTGAGGAGTTTGTGTGGAGTGAAGTCGAGTTATGTCAAAATGGTTTCTATAAATGATACTTATTACGTAAAAAAGAATTGTCCGGTGACTACAAATCAACCCTTTATATATTTAACCACTTAAGTCTGAATAAAATACTAACGAATATTTCGCGAGCGGAACTAAGATAAAAGTCTGTAATCTCGGAGTTCAGTTAATTTTCGACTTAGAGCCCAAAGTCGAAGTCATTTATTATGGTGGCAAGTGATGGACAGGTATCAGATATAGTTTTAACGTCTATTCAGTAGTAACACATGGTAAACACCTTCATTGTTACTTGAACAGAACTATCTAGAACAGTAATGTTGTCATTAATTTCATTCTATCCATTGAGCTGTTCGTCGTATGAAAAATAGTAGAAGGAAACAATGTTTCATGTTTTTGATGTAGGTACAGAAGGCAGCAGATCAAGCGTTAGAAACTATCAAATTTCCCCAACCAATTTTTAACTTTATGTCCAGGGCATAGAGTTCAGATTCAATTACAATTTTTTGACAGATCTGGAGCTTGACGTCCTGCCTTGGGTAGTTTTGAAGGCGCGCCGTGAAAATGATAATTTATTGTACGGCGCGCTTAGTTAATTTTTAACTAGTATTTTCTAGTAACTCATTAGTATTTCATCGTAGCCACAGCTATTTTTGGTTAATTTTGAATACTATTTATACTTACCTACATATATGTTAATTCCAGACTAAAAAGGTCAAGCTAGGTGGTCAAGGAGAGAAGTTAAGTAATTTTGGTTTATTTTTGAAATTTGTAATTAGGAATTGGTCTATTTACAGGTAAATTCCAATTCCAATAACTTATATAATTTGATTGACAAACAGCCACAAGCCACAACAAAATTTAAACTTACGAATCTTAATGTCTTACTTAATTCTAAATAGGTACCTATACTTATACTGTATTTAATTCTAAATTTTATTGATACTGTCTGTGAGTGTTTATTTTTTATGTTTTGTTCCTTATAACTATTTCGTATTATTTACGTCTAAATGTATTTTAATTAATATTCTCTTCATTTTAATTTTAATTATTTTTCTGACATTTTAATCTAGTTTTAAATAATATTTTTTTTGTTTTCCCTTTTTTGTATTTATAAACGTTTATGTTCTATATGGATGAAATGAAATGGGTTTCACATAATTGGCCTGTGTCTTGAAAATATATAATTGTAATAATTTTATTTTTAAGTGCTGATTTTATGCTACCTACCTATCTGTTTTGTGCTTATAAGTTCATATGAGTTTTTATAAGTGGACTTTTTGTACGAGCTAGTGATGGTAAAATATAATCAACTAGTTGTTTTGCGGGTTCTTACTAGCGCAATTTTGGATACTGAAAAAGTGTCCTATTCCAGAATGTACACTATCACACGCCAAATTTCATCAAAATCCGATAAGCTGTCCTGCTGTGATTGAAAAACAAACATCGATTCATAAGACAAACTTTCACATTTATAATAATATTAATTGCGTGAAACTTGCTTGTCCTCGCTTTGCTGTTTCAAAAACAGTGTTACTACTAGCACCAGAATCATCTAATTAAAACCATCAAACTTCCCATCATCGGTAAAGTTATTTTATTGTTAATTTACTTTTATATCATTTTGTAAAGGTTGTCTGGTAGATATCGCTCTACATCGATAAGACCGCCTTTTAAAACTTTTGTTCCATATATTGTATTTCTAATTTTTGTTATTGTACAAATAAATAAATAAAGTATCAACTATTTCTTTGAAGCTTCAGACGTCCAGTGCTAACTTAGCATCAGATAACCCATTATCCTTTGCATAAAAACATTTCTTAATCTCATTGTAATAAGGTTCAAAAATATTCACATAGGCTGGTATTTATCATTATTTATTACACAGTAAGACATCATTTAATTGTTTTTATTAGCAAGTTACGAATCATTAATCCAGCGTTTGATCTTTGCGCCACCGATACTCCAATTAAATAAAATAATGGCCTATGATTACTATAATAATATAGAAAGTATGAGCTTATACGCTCGCCAATGATATGGTGTCATTAAAGATATCAAAAAGGACAATTATTCAACTATACGGAACAGTGCTATTACTGTCTATAGGGTAGCTTAACTCAATCAAGAAATTTGCAATTATAAGAGACTTTTACATGAGAGGAAATAAAAAAATATAGCTGAGAAGTTTTTCATTGCTTCCATGCTGGACTGGGAGCGAAAGAAAAACGTAGAATGTGTCAGCTGCTTCTCTTCCCGGGCATAGGTACTGTAAAAGTCAGGTTTTAAAGGCGTTTTTGTGGGCGATAGGCTGACTCCCTGTCACTACAATAGTCTCTCTCCATCTTTATAATACCTTCAAATTTGTCAAACGTGACATCAGATGGTCTTGTAACCTCTGGTGTTCTGCCTACCCTATAAGGGATACAGGCGTGACGTTATGTATGTATGCATGTATGTAAGTTTTTCATACTTGTAAACAAAGTAAGATTTGTCTAAGCTAGTATCCCAATCCTCCTCGTATACCAGACTAAAATCAAGAAGGACTTTGATTATGTAATACTAAATTGATTTGAAATCATTTAATGTCCCCTAGGAGTAGATGGTTATGATGACGGACGCCGTGGCGCATTGGTCTAAGGGCGGATTCATCTTTACGGCGCCGCGCGGTGGCACCGCTCAGCGTCGCATTTTTGCTCTTAAAATTATCTCCATCATGGTTCATTATAGAAAAGAAGGTATGCCGTATAACAACGCGGCGCGGTGCATGGTTCATTATAGAAAAGCGAATCAATGCTTTTCTATAATGAACCATAATGGACATAATTTTAAGAGCAAATATGAAGTGCTGATCGGTGCGTCCTGCACGACGCCGTACAGTAGAGAGGATCCACGCTCTTAGACGCTACTACGCCGAAAATGAGGTCACAGGTTCGATTCCCGCACGAAACAAAAAACCAAAGTTAGCAACAACGTCCGAAGAGAAAAAGATTTTCTAATAGAGGTTATAAGACCAACTGATGTCACGTTTGACTTTGGAAGTATTACAATGATGGATAGATACTATTGTAGTGACAGGGAACCAGGAAGAGAAGCAGCTGGTACATTCTATGTATTTCTTTCGCTGCGAGTCCAGCATGGAATTAATTTTTTAAGTCTTAATATATTTTTACGAGCATAAATAAACAACATTATAATGTAACCTCTCCTTAACAGACAGTGCTAATGCATGTCAAATTTTATAGTCCCTAACAACAGGCCAGCCGACGTAGAAAATAACCGACGATCGGTTCATTAGTCGCGTGAATTACTAAACCTCTGGAAATTATTTTATGAAATGACAGATCTATTTACCGAGCGTTTTATAGCTGGCTTGTGATCTAAGATGTAATATAGCTATTCGATGCGCAATAGAGAAGTCAGCGAATGAAACAAAAGATTGATAACAGTTTGACAAATGTGTGTGAGATTGGTGGAGGCGATTTTTTTTACCAAAAAACGGCTGGCTGGTATACCAGTAGCAAAATTGCCTTCGTGCCAACGCTGCGTTACGCGTTCGAACGCGCGTACCGTACGTCCGTCTCTTCCAATAGGCACACCTACCCATGATCTATATAACACCTACTAAGAGAGACATACATACATACACAACTTCACGCCTGTATCCCGTATGGGGTAGGCAGAACACCAGAGGTAATAAAACCATCTAATGTCACGTTTGACAAATTTGGAGGCATTATAATAGTGGAGAGAGACTATTGCAGTGATAGGGGGTCAGCCTATCGCCCACAAAAAAGCCTCCCATAACACCTCGGTCCCTTAACTGACTTTTACAGTATGCCCGGGAAGAGAAGCAGCTGGCACATTCTATGCTTTTCTTTCGCTCCCAGTCCAGCATAGAAGCAAGACTAAGAGAGATTCAAACATAAAAAGTTACATAACATTTTCCGTACCGTACGCGCGTATCATACGCGGCGCTTGGTGCATTCCGAACGTCCGTATCGAACGCGCGTATGGCACGGACGTTGCAGTTTTGTATGAAATGCGCGTTCGAACGCGTGACGCAGCGTTGGTACTGAGGCTTCAATACCCCGTGGGTATTTGTGTGATGAACCCAGATAGTAGCCAACAAGTCATTGATTTTTATTTAAGTTTCTTTCTAATGTTTGTCTATTCAAAGTTAATCTTTATATGATTCTATTATACTTCAATTTGGACAAGATATGTGGGGGTGAATGTTATTAGTATTTATTTATAATTTATTTATTGGTAAAGTTAAATACAACTGAGTTTTATGAATCTGAATCTTACAGTGGGTACTTAACCAAAAATCTATTTGGTTCCGAAATTGAAACTTTGAAATTTAGTAATTGTTTACACCATTAAAAAACCACTCACACATATGTATATTATGTGAGAAGACTTTATATGACTTCACAATATGGCGCTAAGCCAGTCCTATTCTCATTTAAAACGCATCGTATCAAGATTATTTTAAAAATAGTTAATAGTTTCAACAATCCTTAAGTTTATCTCCCAAGCAGCCTTAATTTGTAGACAATCCATTAATTACCCTATTACATTCTAGAACTAGCCTGCAAAATCTCAAATTATCAAAAGCCATCTACTACACGAAGCGACGAACGTAATTTGTAATTATCTCAGTAGAGGGCGCCTATTCAGATTCCACGCACGCGCGACATGATTGCGATTTAGAATTACTATGCGCAGGCGACTGTGTTTTCTATTACACGGGGTAATTTTACTGGATATTTTAATGTATAAATTATGTGTGAAATTGTTTAATTTACAAAGTTTTTTGTTTTTGTTTTTAACGCGAACTAGACAAACTCTTTGGTCCGTAATGTGGAACATTTTTCAAGCGTCGATCATGATTCAAGCATTGTGAAATCTCTATAAGTTCAAAGGACCTGTCAAAAAAATCTTCTGTATTAACACCTTAAGTTAAGGCACGAACTTTCCTAAACACGTTCGGGTCTGGGTGTATGATACCCCTTAGTAACGCTGTGAGGTTTATACAGGGAGACTGGTGACAAATTTAAGGTACTGAAGGAGAGCACTCTGAACTCCACTCTGATCAAAATTATATAGGTAATAAGAGTAGATATTTAATTTTTCACCAGAAATTCCTACGAATAAATAAAAAGATCTTACTACACTTTTCCCGACGCGCTGCCTCAGTCAACACGCACACAACAGTGTTCCCGCCACACGCACACCACCACCCGCTAAGTATTTATTGCATTTCGCTTATGTAACTATGCGTTGCGTAATAAATTCTTTAACTTTAGCGTGAGTTTACTCAGTAAATAATTAATATATATTTTTTATTTCATTTTTTCTCTTCATGTATGATATCAAACTATCACGTTCTCGAATTTCGAAAATGACCCACCAGTCAGCCTGTACATATAAGTAGAGCTCAAGATTGAGTAGGCTTTCTTCGAAGTACTATTTATGCTTGAAAATTGAGTACTAGTTAAGTTCTACTAATTGAATAATAATTATATTTTAAGTTAAGAATTCGATCCCAGGTAGAGCAAAACCTGAAATAACATACAATATTTCCCATGCAAAAATGTAAAAGTCGCGAGAATAGCTAGTATTATAAAAGTGAAACTTTATAAGGATGAATGGATGTTTTTAAGTTTATCACCCACTACCTACTAAACGGATGTAGGCGTAATATGTTATAAATTAACACAAAGGCTAATAAAGTTCGATAAGAGCTTCTTTAGGAAGATTTTGTGATGTCAGGTAGGAACACGTATATACCTATAAAGATAATTGTCAACTGAAACCCTACTTTTTATCGAAACAACTTAATCAACCCAGTCGTTTGCTTAAAGATCATCAAAGTTCCATTTTCAAAAACTGTCACATTTATAATCAGCACAGAATAGGATAACTCACTTAGCTAATAATAATTACCAGCCACATTAACATTGTAGTCTTATTTGTCCGCAACATTCGCGAGGCAATAGGGTCTAAACTGCAAAGGACCACAAAGCAACATTACATAATAGAGTCTATATGCATACATCATAGAGTCTAAATTGTAAAGGCCACAGTGGGATATTCGCGTGGATTCGCGGAGTATGAGCTATAAGAGTGGTTACGCACTACCTTCGATCCGAATACGACAAAATACGGTCCGAAATAGTAGAAATATTTTCATCATCATCATCATCACAACTCTTTCTAATGAGCCCACTGCAGGGCATGAGTCTCTCCCCTGGGTGAAGAGGAGGTATAGGCCATAACCCACCAAGCTGGCCCAGAGCTGGGTGGTGGATGCCAGAATTTTTAGGGCGCCTAGATGGCTTCTGACAAATCCTTACGACTACTGTATACAAGTATACAGAACCCGGGACCAACTGCTTAACGTGCCCTCCGAAGCACGGAAGTCGCCGAGAGAAATGAATGGTCGGCGGTCACCCATCCAAGTACCGACCGCGCCGAACGTTGCTTTACCTGTGATATCGTATGATACACACAGTAACCACGGCGCCACGACGACTTCGAAATATTTTATTTTATTTTTATGGTAGTCATTCAATCTCACTCCGTTATCCTTGACGTGAATCTTCATCTGGGAGAATAGTTATTGACGGGCCGAAGTAGCCATAGAACAATATGTATGAACGCTCGCCACTGCCACCGAATCAAATACGAGGGAGCAGAGATTGATTTAATTTAACAAAAAATTCACAACGTAGTTACAGATATGGAAATAATACTACAACAAAAATAAGCAGTTTTTTTAAGAAATTGCTTAGATTTTGATCAATCAGACTAGTGCGTAAGCAATATTCGAATTCAGCCCGGGATTTCTAGATC
The DNA here is from genome assembly GCA_944452665.1 of Stenoptilia bipunctidactyla. Taxonomy (NCBI): domain Eukaryota; kingdom Metazoa; phylum Arthropoda; class Insecta; order Lepidoptera; family Pterophoridae; genus Stenoptilia; species Stenoptilia bipunctidactyla. The sequence goes on from OX101744.1 coordinate 14,762,529, forward strand.
CTTGTTTTCACGGGTTCCGTATTCTGTAATTTCATGTAGTGTTAAACCGCTGTTAAAAAAAACCCCAGACAATCACACCAACTACATAGCCCCAAAGTAAGCATAGCTTGTGTTATGGGATACCATGTAGCAAACTAGGAGGAACCTAGAATATAAATACTTAAATAGATAAACACCCAGACACGGAACATTATTGTTTTCTTGTTCCGTGCGGGAATCTTACCCGCAACCACTGGCGTCTGAGGCAGACAGGTTTACCCCATCGTCAAAATGGTCGTCAAAGTGGCTGTTAGGGCAGATCCTAACCTAAATTGCTTCGATCAGATATCTGACAAGTGCGTAAGCAATATCCAAATTAAGTCCGAGATTTCTAGCTCCAAATTTTCTCGCGTTCGGCTCTGTTTCGTTTCGGAGTTTTGTAAAACCGCCCTAAGGGCCACAAAGCAGTGGTCGCTCGTGATGAGCAGGTCGTGACCACTCCCTGCGGACTAATGAAGCTGTATCGAAGTCACTCTGACTGGCGCAGAAGCTTGCAGGTATGGAGAGAGATTATAAATCCTTCTAATTATTCTATTATATTATAATTTTACATTAATTCTACATATATTCTAGTATAAATCAGTCATTTTAATGGACGATAGGCCATATTCGACATTGGAATCTTAAAATTACTTTTTATTAGGGACTTTTGAATTTGAAATCTCCAAAGACATTCGAGAGTTCCAGCGAATCAAATGACGTCTGTTCTTAAGTCACTCGAACTTATCAATAAAGACGTCAACGCGAACGATTTTGCAACAGTCAATAAGTCCCCAAAGTGACAGTTAACAAAAAAACAATGCCTCATTAACGTCTAGTATTATTTTATTTTTATAGAAAAAATATAATTTTACAACAAAATACATACATACATACATAAACATCACGCCTGTATCCCGTATGGGGTAGGCAGAACATCAAAGGTAATAAAACCATCTGATGTCACGTTTGACAAATTTGGAGGCATTATAATAGTGGAGAGAGACTATTGCAGTGACAGAGGGTCAGCCTATCGCCCACAAAAAAGCCTCCCATAACACCTCAGTCTTAAGGAACTTTTACAGTATGCCCGGGATGAGAAGCAGCTGGCACATTCTATGTTTTTCTTTCGCTCCCAGTCCAGCATAGACATAGTTACATAGACAACAAAATAGTTTTTAAATCTGATCATTTCAAGAGTCTGATAGTCCTTGAAATTATCAGTTCCATTTGGTTTGCAAAAGGAGTCAGGACGATTGTAGGCTCGACCGCATGTCATGCCTTTCGGCAATATTTTCTGCACGGCCGGGCAAACCGTAGCTTTAATATTTTATTTCTTTCCATCTTTCCCTACGTAGCCTTTAAACCCAATTGGTTCCCTAAAAAAAGACAACGGTCACAAAAAGGGGTGTTTTGTTAAATAGTCCCACACTGTAGGTACCTAACGCATTCACACCCTACTTGAGATTTCTCATGTTGAGGGCCTAACTTTTCTTTGGCGAAAAAGAGTTTTTTTTTCTAAGTGTATATTGTATGTTGTATTCATTTTATATATCATTCATTTAAGTGTTAATATAGAGGTAGTAAGTACTTATAAGAATTCTAAATGTGATTAAATGTTAATCACATTTAGATAGGCTTCTATAAATTAATGTTTGTCTCTAATATTTTGTTATACTACGAAATAGGTCAAGGTCCTAAATAAAATTAAGACTTTATTATCATAAATTAAAAAAAAAAAAAAAATTGTATTTAGAGTGAAATAAGAATTAGAATTATTATTATTTAATATCTGAATCCCTCAAATATTGCTATGCCCTTGCAGGGCGTTACATATGTATACCTACCTTAAAATGTTCCATCTATATCTGTAATGTAACATGCAATAAATGAAATGAAATGAAATGAAATGAGAGTCTTTTTTCAACCAACTGCAACGTCCAAAATGAGGAGATTATCAATTTGTGTGTATGTTTATTTTTATGTTTGTTACACAACTATTTGGTCAATAATGAATCAATTTTACCTTTTATTATTTAATTTTGTAGAAGATACTTTAAAAGAAGTCCCATATAAATTTCAGCAAAATCGATGAAGTACTTTTTGAAAAAAAAAATATAAAAACGAAAATTGATACGTAAATGACGTCAGATGACTTCAGCCAAGATATTAAGCGTGGGATTAAAAAATGTTGGTGAAGTCGGTTTTTTTAAATAAATATATACGCTTCGGTAGTTTTTTTTTGGAACGGATCGCCAAGGTATGGAACGATCTGCCTTCGTCTGTTTGTCCTGACCACTACAGTCCAGGTTCTTTTAAGTGTCGAGTAAACACGTACTTCATAGATCGACGTGTACCATCATAGTCTTCATACGCACTTTCCAGCAGGTGACATGGAAGACAAACGTCCTATCATTATAATATAATAAAACCGTCTCCACGCTATGCTCACACTGGGCGCAGGTTCTCTGGGTGGCTGCTATTATTGCTCATTAGCGCTCGAGACACTTGCGCGCAGAGCAGCGCACACGCACGCAAATTGACACTTACCCAGTCTACCTGTGTATATGACAATGAGATTGTTTTGTTGAAAAAGTTAGGTTTTTTTGTTAATATTTAAAAGAAAGGACTATTGAGAGGTATTAATCTAGTGCTTACTGAAATGAACGCTCATATTTATAATATACATACATACATACATAACTTCACGCCTGTATCCCTTACGGGGTATGCAGAACACCAGAGGCTATGAAACCATCTGAGGTCTCGTTCGACAAATTTAGAGGTATTATAATGATGGAGAGAGACTATTGCAGTGACAGCCTATCGCCCGCAAAACTGTCAATAAAACCTCTGTCCCTTAACTGACGTTTACGGCATGCCCGTGAAGAGAAGCAGCTGGCACATTCTATGTTTTTCTTTCAATTCCAGTCCAGCATGGAAGAAATTAATATACTAGTTAGAAATAGCAGAGAAAATCAATATATATAAAACTGTTCCGTTACTGACTGAGTGACTGAGGTACTGAGTGACTGAGGTACTGAGTGACTGAGGTACTGAGTGACTGAGTGACTGACAGACAACGTACAGCCGTAACTACTGGGAGAAGAGAGCTGAAATTTGGAACATGCATTCTTTTGGGGATGTAGGGGTGCACTAAGGAAGGAATTTCCGAAATTCCCACGGGAACGGGAAATATAGGACTTTTTAGTTTGTATGAAAAATCTTATTCCTTGAGTGCACGGATATGATACTTGGCATAAAGGTTCTCCAAATAATGAATGGTTGTGTTATGAAAGCAATTCCCGAAATTCCCACGGGAACGGGAATTATATGATGTTTTAGTTTGTATGAAAAAATCTTATTCCTTGAGTGCGCGGATGTGATACTTGGTATAAAGGTTCCTCAATAAGTGTCTGTTTGTATTATGTAAGGAATTTCCGAAATTACCACGGGAAGGGGTTGGACTTTTTAGTTTGTATGAAAAATCTTATTCCTTGAGTGCACGGATGTGATACTTGGCATGAAGGTTCTTCAAAGAGTGACTGGTTGTGCTACGAAAAAAATTCCCAAAATTCCCACGGGCACGGAAAATATATGATTTTTAGTTTGTATGAAAAAAACTTATTCCTTGAGTGCATGGGTGTGATACTTGGTATAAAGGTTCTTTCAGTGGGTGTCTGGTTGTATAGTTTCTGAAATTTCCACGAGGAGGGTTGTTAAGCGCATACGAAGTTGCGGGATAAAGCTAGTTAGAATATATTTTCCAATATGTTCAAGAGTTGAAAGTCATATTTTAGCCTTTTTATACAAAAACTTGATGATTTATAAAACCTTATTATTTTCAAAGTAATTCGTCAAGTAAGTAAAGAGCAATTTAATCTGAAAGAAAAAGATCTGTAAAAATACTCAAAATATAATCACCCGTTAGCTATAATAATAGAAATCTTTACTTACTTACAAAATATTAAAGGACATAATAAAAACATATTTAACAAACATATGCTCGTATTACAGAACGAGACTTAATACTCGTTTCACGTAAGCGTTGTTCACCAGCTGATTATTGACTTGAGCTTAAGTCTTATTACAAAACAATTATCAAAACCAGATTACCTGAAACTAGTTTCAAATATCTGACTCAGTTGATACTGGGTTTTCTTTGAAAAAAATTTGTTTCCCATTACATTTAAAAACAAAAACTAATGGTCTGTTACATTATATGCAATGTTTAGATTATAATGTCTTATAAATTGCGTTAAATTCTATATGATATATGAAAAAAATTGCCAATGTTTTGAATTATTTATCTGTTTTTCGATAGAAGCAGTACCGTTAAATTATAACTGTCGCTTCTTTTTACTATGAAAATATATTTATATTTATCACTCAAAAATAATACGAAACGTAAAAGCTAAATGTAATGTTGCCAACTACTAAGTAAAGTCACTTAAAATTATAAATTCCAATATAGTTTTTATTTACGAAAAGCAAGTTCAAACTTGTTTTAAAAAGTTCAAAGTTGTTATAAAAATATTATCGTAATGGTCAATATCACTGAAAGGATCTATTGTAGTTAATACAGATCACTATTAAAGAAGGCACGAATCGCGTACATACCTATCTAGTTTTTCTCTAAGCCACAGTTCACAACATCAAAAACTTATTTTGAAGTACGCTCAAGTATGGTAGACAGCACACTCAAGTGAATACAGTTGTGAAACTAATTTCAATCATTGGCATATGCATAAGTAAAGTTCTATAATAAGCGTGAACACAGTTCAAATCATTTAGTACTCAAGTGATATCTGATCATTGAATCTAGTATTAGGCAACGTTTTGTAATAAAGAAAGTCGTTGATACTAGTTTCAAAACTAGTATCAATACATGAGTACTGTTCTGTAATACGACCATTAGCATTTAAGCAAAAAGTTGCTAACAAAACAATGAAAATTACTACAAATAAACATTTTAAAAAATCATAATCATGTCAATACATATTAGGAATTTTGAGTGTAAAGTAATTTTGGTCAGTAAATTGAATCCATTGATTGAAAAAGTTATAAGCATAAAGCGGCAGTACGAATCTAAATAACTTTTTGACCTATAGGTACACACAGCTCAATGATGCATAAAGTACCGCAGTCATGAAGGGGTTTATATTTGACCCTTAGAGTTAGTTTTCCGTCGATGTTTTTTTTTTTTCGAGTCCCGTAACTCAGTGAACAACGTTGCCCTTCCTACAAACCGCGTTGGGTCGCCTTAACACTACCGCTCTCGGATAAGCTTGTCGTCCAAGGTGACTAATAAATAAATATTTCTGACACTCACACTTCATTATCTAGGCCAAATTAAGTTTCTTAAAGAACTTGTGTTATGGATACTAGATAACTGATATACTTAAGAAATATAAACATACATATTGAACAATTTTATTAGAAAATAAACTTAAACAAACATCAATGACTTGACGACTTCTATCTGTGTTCATCACACAAATATCCACCGCCGCCGGGATTCAAACCCAGGACCACGGGCATAGATAGAAGGCAATGTACGTTACCACTACACCGGCCAGTCGTCAAATTATAATAAAATTCTTCTAGATGTAAAGTCTTAATCAAAGTCGTAAATGCTGGATACATTTTGGAGGTTGTGCTGTCATAGGATTTTACCATTACATGGTAGCTCTTTAAATTTGTTGACTGATTCTTACCGGCGTGTGGTGCTTTAAGAATAGCGCTACCCCATCTCCTCCCGTGGGTGTCATAAGAGGCGACTAGGGCCAACAATCCAGAGGACGGGCAGCAGGATCCTTCTACGTATAGCTAAAACATAAAACAGCCAACCCGCCTGCCAAGCGTGGCTATTACGGCATCCCCCCCCCCTTTGGGGGAGGTCTATGTCCAGCTGTGAACGTCCACTGGCTGTTGATGATGATGAAAATGAAAAATGAAAATGGAAACTTTTTATTCGTAAAAAAAAAAAAAAAAAAAGATATTTATTTCATTCAATACATTTAAATTTTACAACTAATTGTTGGAGTCTCCTTTTAAGCAAATAATGCCTGTACCAGGAGACTCCGCTCCTCCATTTCGACAAGTGCATTGAAAGTTGTTATTATACATATACAAGGAAAAAAAAAAAAAACATTATATACAAAATATACTTACATACAAAAAAAGGAGAAAGGTAATTACTAAAATATCCAAATGTTACATTATTAATGGTTATCAGTTTTTTTTAATCCATACGTTAAGTTACAAAATTTGAAATCTTAAAATCCACAATTTATGGTTAAAATAGACAGTTATTATTCAAAATTATAGTCCAAAAATGAGAAAAAGATGATCTAGAATACGATATAAATAATTAATATAATTTAATTGTTAATTTAGATTAATAAGATTCAATTTATCTTATTCGGTGCAATTCTATTAAAGATAATTTTAGTTCAATTTGATTCAATTTACACAATTTGATTCAATTTAATCGGAGACAATATATACAATCCAATACTGTGCTATTCTTTCATTCTTATCATTCCAATTTCATTACATTTAGTTTCATAAAATTTCAATTTATAGGTAGGTACACTTAGATGCAATTTAAATCAATATGATGCTTTTAGTCTAAATTCAGTGCAATTCAGCGCAAGTTGAATTTAAAGAAAAAAATCAAAATTATAAAGTTTATTTAAAATCAGTAAATTCAATTCAATTTATTGCAGTTTAGTTCACTATTCACTAAGTCCATGTCTAGTATGCTGTATTGTAGCGGTATGTGCATGCGTGTGTGTGTGTGTTTTTGCAAATTTGTGGGATCGTTGTTAGTCATTGTCATGCTTGCAAAAAAAGTTCTGTTTCAGAATAGCTCAGTGATTTCAACCACTCATTTAATAAGATTTTGACTTCATGCTGTGACTTTGTATATATTTCTAGTTTTTTGTTAATTTCATTATATAAGCGGCAAGATCTTTTTGAATATTGCAAACTAGCAAAGTTAGTTTTTATATAAGGTGTTTCAATAATGTTGTGATTTTTTCTTTTTTTAAGGTTTTTTAAATCGTAAGGTAAGTTTTTATGTTTCTTAAGCAGGGTTTGTGCAATGTACAATTTACGTACAGTTAAGACATTACTAATTTGATAGAGGGATTCCGTAGCGAAACGCCGTGATTTAAAGAACATCACTTTTAGCAAAGCTCTTTGCGCCTTTTCCACTTCTAGAAATCTAGTTTTGTAGGCACCTCCCCATACGGGTATGCAGTATATGATTATTGACTGCACCAAAGCTGAATATATATTAATTAGGAGATTTTTTGGTTTGATGAGATCACTACTTGGGTTAGCTTTGGGTACTACATATCTCAACGTTTTGAACAGCCAACAAAACTTCCTGATTCTGGAAGATATCTGTTCTATTTGAGGATACCATGACAACTTATTATCCAGTGTTACCCCTAGATATTTAATTTGTGTCACTCTACTAATTGTGGGACAGTTACATTGGCTTTTCGGTGAATTACTATGGCATTTGTGAATTTTAATATTGAAGTCATTACTAGGTTGACGTGAGCAGTTTATCGAGAAACACAAGTAGTTAGTCTTACTTTCGTTGAGTGTTAGCAAATTATACTTAAGCCACTTTGATATTAATATCATCCCTTTTTCAGTCTGACTTTTAACAGCTTCCCAAGATTTGGCAGTAAAAACAATGGCAGTGTCATCGGCGTATGAAAATATTTGTGCGTTTTGGATTTTTTGATTACAAAGATCATTGATGTATATTAAGAATAAGGTAGGCCCAAGTACACTACCTTGTGGTACACCGAACGACACCTCCGCTTCATCACTGCAGAACTGTGCAAGCTTAAGTTTTTGTTTTCTATTTGAAAGATAGTCTATGAATAAAGAGAGTTGCTTTCCACGAATACCAATACGTTCCAATTTTTTGATAAGGATAGGTAAGGATACAGTATCAAAGGCTTTTTTCAGGTCTATAAACACAGTAAGACACCTGTACCCTTTGTCCAGTCGCTCTGTTATTAGGGAACTCAGGGATGTTACAGCATCTTCAGTAGAAATACCACGTCTGAAGCCAAATTGATTTGGGGATAGTATGTTGTAGGTAGTCATATAATTTAATAGTCTATTGTTGAGTAATTTTTCTAGGATTTTTGATAGTACTGGTAAAATTGAGATGGGTCTGTAATTACTCACATCTTCTCTATCTCCACTCTTGTATATAGGTGTTATGATGGACTTTTTTAAAGGATCTGGAAAGGTGCCAGTTTTAAAGCAGAGGTTAGCTAGGTGTGTAATAACAGGTATTAGTTCATCTTTTACATACTGGAGGTATTTGGTTGATATATTGTCCCATCCGGGTGAACTGTCTGATTTTAAGTTCATTATCACATTATTAACTTCCTCGAAATCAGTGTCTAATAAAACAAAAGATTCCTTTTGGCAGGGAAGGTGGTTAATATAATCATCTATGTGCTCCTGAGGTACATTGGTTTGTATATTTCTGGCAAGTTTCTCCCCAATACTAGAAAAGTAATTATTTATGAAGTTTGCTGATTCTGTGGGCGTTGATTTCATACTAAACAGTTCTGGGTTAAGTTGATTTTTTTTGTTCGTGTTAGTTATATTTTTTATATTGTTCCAAAGTTTTTTGTTATTGTTCAATGAGTCCGCCAGTAAGTTTCGTTCATATTTTCGTTTTAGTTTTTTTATCAGATTATTGCAGTGATTTCTATAACGGGTGTATGTTATGTTATTCGTAGTAGGTAATTTTATACACTTTACGAACGTCAAATGCTGGAATGACGGAGTCCTCCGTCGAGAAGTGTGCGTCTCTCGGCTTATGAAGATAATGATCGCCCATTATCCACCAATGTCTTGGTGTTGTCTACTACTACTTCTTCTTCGGCTTTAAAAATCGAAATGAAAGTAGAACCCTAGGTAGACCGAGAGGAAAAAAGCCGGCGGAAAATGATGATGATTCTTTTTGAAGGTCCCAAGGCCACGGTCCGGAACGAGTTACTTGTGTCTGTTTTAACTGCGTACATATAAGAGTCTTTTCTTTGTATTTTCTAATAAAAAGTATTTCAAAATTTAATTTCAATCTTCGATCTTAACTATACAAAGACAAGAGACAAATAGAATGAAACACACATTTTTCTAGAACCGACACACCATACGATCTCTACAGAGGTCTAAAACTATCTTTGCAGTAACTAACTAAACACATGTTCATAGAAGAGGCTTCTGCCGGTGAAGCAATTAGTTCCTGACACCCAACCATCATGACGGCATGAAAACTCCCATACCCACTGATTCCCACACCATTTCTCGCCATTTTAACATCATTTGCTAATGTAAACTTTATTTACTCACTGTAATAGTACCCACGCTACTACTATTCGGTACTGTTAAAATAACCTAACCGCTATTATAAACCCTATAGTCGTACAAACAGAATTAAAATTAGAAAACCTAAACCTGTGTTTAAAATGGTGGCATTTACGACCTTGTTGCCTATAAAGTAAAACGCTTGAAATGTTAGTTTTTAACCAATAAGATTGTTTGTTTTTTAAATTTGTAGGTACAGGATGTACTGCTTTAGCTTTCGTAGTTTTAAATATCTTTTAGTATCTTTAAATATGTTTGGAGATTTTTTTAAATTGAAAACTCTATTATATTTTTAGGCGGATAATTTAACCGGATCAACCATAGATAATGACAATTTATAAGATATTGTTTAAAATTATATTTTCGATAAAACTTAGCTAAAATTCAGTCCACTGATAAGGCATAGAAACAATGGGTAGGGTATTATCTTGATACTCATCGCCGACTTACTTACATGGATAAACCCACGGAAAATAGCTAATAATCACGGTAAAATACCATTTTCTACTGCACAAACAGTACACAAAAGTGAAACAAGTGATCAATTGCTATAAAAGTAATCAACGAATGCAGAGCATAAAAAACCGACTTCACGTCAAAACTTTGGCTGAAGTAGAGGGTCGTCAAGGTAAACGATCTTTTTCATGTTGTAGGTACTCAATCGATTTCGTTGAAGTTTATATGGGACCAAATAAAAAGTATCCTCTATCATATGAAATAAGAATCATCAAAATCGGTTCACCCAGTCAAAAGTTATGAGGTAACAAACATGAAAAAAAACATATGCCACGAAATGAGAACCTCCTCCTATTTTTGAAGTCGGTTGACAAATATTTTCGATGCACCCTGTAGGTAAAACTTTTTTGATTTATGCCTCATTCCCATGTAGGTACTCATTGCTTCAAAATTATCTAATTATCCTAATTTTGTTAGTATAAAGTCAAATAAGTGGAGAGGTAAAAACAGAGTTTCCCGAAAATAAAATGAACTGTATAACATTAGCAGTAAGGCGGAAATTAAACTAACTTTATCGATGAGAAGTTAATACGCAGTTAGTTCTACTATTTTTAAATTTCAACACCTGTAAGGTTAATTATCTTTGATTGGTAAAAATTAGACAAATAGACTAATAATACTCTTGGTTTCATCTAAGAAACTTTCTTATCTGTTGTAAGCAAATTTTAATTAGGGACCTACGTAGTACGTAGAATGGAAAGAAGCAGTTGCAATATCAGCGGTCATAATGTTTTTTCAATAAAAAAAAAGTCAAAATAGTTTTGATTGATTGGGTTACACTGTGCTACGACTAGGTATGGCTTTATACAGGGCGAATCATTTAGATCGGTCATAATGGAAAACTCTGAAACTAAAATACATCGATTTTAGATACAAGAAAAACTGCATTCACAAATTTAAGAAAAACTTGTACTTAGTTCGGTAATTGAACCTTAAATATAACTTTATAAAACTAGCATCTTTTAGAAAACGAAGTTCAAAGTAATATCAAATTCAGTAATTTCAACCAACTATCAACAAAAAGTTTTTAATCATCGCTATCTACGATAAGGCCACTGAAAATAAATACCTACTTTACTTTTAGGACAGTCGGGCAAAAACTACAGAATCTTCCGTATTTACTCAATCAGTAGAACATCTTCATAACATTTGCACTAATCATTAACTTCATTAATTGTGTAGCTACACTGTTTAATTAACAGGCTTGCAATTCGTTACCGTTTTCATTATTATTAATTAACAAATTTATAAGATTTCTAGATAAAACTTTGTATTGAGTACGGATGCTAATTTTTGCTTTGTTTATCTATTTATTTGGGTAAGTATACTTATTTTGTTGTCAAAGTTTTACGTCTTAACTTATAAAACTAGCTTAAATTACTACGTTAATTTATGACGCATGAGAATTAGAAACATGTTCCTTTTCACTTTAGGTTCTGTTTTAAAGTGGTGTGTTCAAACATCTCGCGCCCCGATTGCGCTACGACCATGATCTATTTTTTCCACGCGCGAACGTTGTTTTAAGCCAGATTTGCATCCCACGAATGCCGAGCCCGGCTGCCGCCCTATATTTGGACACACCCTTAGAACAAAATTTACTTCTTCAGCATTGTCTATTAATATGATTTTTTTATCGTCGCTAAATCCTCGTCTGACTTCAATCTCAGGTAGATGTCACTTTAGACGAGGTCAAACACAAACGTTATTAGGATGGATTTGTATACATACGGGGCTCGATCTTGGTATGCGGCCAGTCACGAGTGTCTGCATGCCGAAACAATTTTTTATTGAGCTTCATATTAGATCGTGGATTATCCCTTAAAATATAATAATTAAGCTTTAAAATTACTTTTCGGTTGCTGATCTTATAAGACTGATTTGATATTCAAAAATAAAAATGGCGTTTTGATATAAAAACGCATCTTTATAGAACACTTTCTATTCAATTTACAAAGTTTTTTATTTATTTATATAAAAAAGTATATTTACAATCACAAACGGAAGTAAATACAAACAAGGCAAATGTCACTAAAATGCTGGAGGCGGGCAGCCCTATCGCATGTTTACGTACCGCGCAGCTGTAGGCATTTATTTCAAAGATTCGACCGAGTTGAAATACTGTTTAGATAATATTACCGTGATTCGGCTCTACACAAAACATTCACGGAACACATCTCTACTCACCGCATCAACGTAGTATTTGGCGGCAGACTTTAGGTATATGAAGGGTGGTCGCTAGGCAGAAGATCCCTGAAGGTTCCGTCCTAGCTTTATACCCACGCGAGTTCTGAACTCGTCAGATTTTATTGATAAAATCAAAACTTCCTAAAGAATAGGTCTATCGAATGCATTTAAACTCGGTAGGTTCGGAGAAACCAACTCTTTAGGTATCTTTATTTTAATAAAATAGATGACTATACAACGTGTAACATATGGTCACTATAAAATGAAAGATAAAGCCGTTAACCACTTTAATTTTCAGCCTATTCAAGCCGTAAAAGAAAAACTATATGCAAATAACTTTAAATATTATTTATTGATATTTCCAGCAATTGAAAATTAAATATTGCTATTAAAAATAAAATCGTAAGCAATTTCTAATGTTCGCTAACACGGAATGTGGCTATAATTCACTCGCGCCGTGCATCAACTCAAATGACTGATTGTTTGCAAAATGGCGAACATTTTACACTCGTCTATATCAAATTCACTCGTAAACTTTATTAAGATTACTAATACACACTTAAGAAATCAATGCCGGTTAAAGTTACCTATACCAAAGATTTATGACTTTCCATTCTAGTTTAATCTCAAGTAATTCACCGTAGAAACGTCCAGGTTATAGTCATCCTTACAATCGAGCCTTTGTACTTCGATTCAATATATTTTAAATGACTCCTTGAGTCAGCCTCACATCGTGGCGGCTCCATTGTGAATGATGGGCAAGATCCTTTTTCGAAAATCGAATGCTGGTATATTTATTTTGAATTAAGAATAATTTCTTTTTTAGCTGCCGTCTGTGGACGTGTGCCGCGCATTAGTGGTCTTTTGTTGGAGGTTTATTAATGAAGGTTGTATATATCGACCGGTGAACTTTTTATTTTTATTATTTTCCACCTGGACTGGACTACCGCGTCGTTACGGCCAATGACGTTAATTTGAATTATATTCAATTAGCTTTATTCTTAGGCAGTTAAGTGTCTTAAAGAATAGGATATTTTAAAAGTTTTAGGGATTATTATGCACTTGTCAATTTGCTTATCTTGTAGTAAAGTGTGTGGTTTCAAAAAAACCTTTGATTGTCCATCTATTGCCATATTATTACTTCCTATATTATTTTCATCAATAAGTTTCCTTTTAAGACTTTGTATTCATTTATTAATGACCACTTTGGCGATGAGGTAAACCTATCTGCCTCAGATGCCAATGGTCGCGGGTTCGATTCCCGCACGGAACAAGATAAAAAAAAATGTTCCGGGTCTGGGCGTTTATATATATATATGTATCTTATATTCTAGGTTCCCCCTAGTTCACTACATGGTATCTCATACATAACACAAGCTTTGCTTACTTTTAGGTCATTTTAGTAGTTGGTGTGATTGTATGGAGATTTTATTTATTATTATTTATTTATTAAATGCCATTAAACTTTTTGGTATTTTATGTATCTGAACCGACAGTAAACAAATGATTAAGCTTAACAATTAAGCAATACCAGCACCATATAATTATTATCATTATCTTTCAAAACGAGAAAATTGCCATTTTTGATTTATTTGGAGTACCTATCGATATTTCTGTACCTATAGCAAAAGCTTTATAGCAAAATTTTTATTTTATAATTTCTTATTACTATTAAAATCTTTATTTAGGAACATAAGTTGAGTGTCCTCACAATAAAAATAACTTTTTTTTATAACTAAAAACGAACACTCTTGGACCAAAAATTCACTTTAAATGAAATTAGCTTGTAAGAAATGGCGTAATATACTGTCACTTTGACCGGGTTGAGTTTGTTGTTGTTGTATGTTTGCTTTTATCGAATATTGCAAAACAAAAAAAAACGGAAGTAACAAAATCAAGTTATAAAATGTCATATTAGTTGATTGAATCAGGCGTTACTTTGCGGAAATCCATGACAACTACTATAAAAAGTTATTTTGCTAATTCCGCGACTTGTACGTGCACTAGTGATGTAGGATCAGCTATCACCTGATCGCTTGTGGTGTGGGTTTCCAGGTGTGTGTTCATTGCATGTCTTGCTTCTTGCTTGAGGGAGGGAGGGCGGTGAACTTGCGCATGAAAATCCTACATCACTAGTGCAAGTACAAGTCGCGGAATTAGCAAAATAACTTTTTATAGTAGTTGTCATATTAGTATTTAATATTATCAAGCTATACTTTCTTTTCATACTTCTAATAAAGGGTGTCAAGCAATGATGCCGTGTCAACCTTTGGTGCCTTTACTTACTGTTGCAAAAGCCGAAATATCCAAAACTATACTTTATCGACGAGTTTCTATTCAATTCAATTCTTTGGTTATAATGGCAACCAGCCGTCGTTACTAGGCGACGTACTATTACTGCCAGTATCACGTGGTGAGAAATACAGTCCAGTTTGCATGACAAAAATTGTGAGGCGCGACAAGGGCAGGATGTTGAATTACCTACGATAAATAAGACAACACAGTTAGTACCACCACCAATAGACAAAATTAATAAACCCTTGATATTAGTAACATACAGATGAAATAGAACATTTAACTAACTACTTATTTACAGGGATATTTTACACTGAAGGATATATTTACATAGGATCTTAAGGATTAATGGGTCGTTATAGGAGAGGAGGACGAGTTTCTAAATTTAATTCAGACATCACGTTCTAAAATCAAAATCAACTACCATTGAAATCCGACATGTCACTTTGACAGTTTCGTCCTTAAACAGAAACAAAGGCAAGTCTTCATTGTGCATTAATTATTAGCAAAGCACTGCTAATTACTTCAATATGCAAAGTACTTTATGTCCTTAAGTTAAAGATTAAACAGATAGCAAGGGACAGACTGAGTTACGTCATACTGCCTATTTGTTTAGATTAGTATCGCATGAATAATGATGGAGTCAAAGAGGTTCACAATAGGTTAAAGGAGTGGGGTTAAAGGAGTGTTGCCGTGTTAAAAAATTTATTAAATTAATTAAATTGAAGCAGCTTTGGTCTTGACTGTCTCGAAAGGCACTGAATCTCGACGATTCAGTGCCTTTCGAGACAGTCAAGACCAATTATTTTAAGAAAGATATTTTATTTTATATTATTTGGGTGGCCAACAGCTTTTACTTAAAAACTAGGTTTAACATATAATGTCGAGTAAGCCATTAACAAGCCTCCGCAGATACATTTGGAGATAGAAAAAAGATGGTTACATACACGAAAAAAAAAGAAAATTAGATAAAGAAAAAATTACAATAATAACAGCTGTATCTTAG
The DNA here is from genome assembly GCA_944452665.1 of Stenoptilia bipunctidactyla. NCBI lineage: Eukaryota > Metazoa > Arthropoda > Insecta > Lepidoptera > Pterophoridae > Stenoptilia > Stenoptilia bipunctidactyla. The sequence goes on from OX101744.1 coordinate 14,777,962, forward strand.
CTATGACAATATGCTTCTTATAATGATATAAGTAAATGACGTGATAAAAATACGCCTATGGAACATTTTTTTTAAATGAAAAAAAATCGCTAAAACTTAAAACAGTACTTAGAAAAACTAAATTATAAATTAACTCTGATGTCGTTTAAGTGTCAATAGTTCAACTCAGTAGTTCGCGCGGCACTATTTGCCGTTTTTTTTTCCATGCCACCTGATGTTAAGTGAACATGAAGACTAAGGTGGCACACGTCCATCCACGAGAAACCTCAGTCAGGGAAAATAGACGCAGGCAGTTCATTCCAAACCTTGGCGACCCGTATCAAAAAGGAACTGTCAAAGCGCTTAGTTCGACTTTTCGGAATATCTACCACATACGAATGGAAGTTCTGTCTGCGTCTAGTAGTCCGATGGTAATTTTTTCAAACAGAGCACTCGCGCACTCACCAAAATGTAACAAGCAACCTTACAAGAAATACACATTGATACCTACAGTCTCACAAACGTTCATATTCCTAATTTAGTCTCTGTAACACTAGCTTAATAAAATTGACTTTAAAGTTACATAGTTAGTTATTTTAAATTATGTATTTACTTATAACATTCCTTTTAACTATAAATATTTTAACCACGATTTCTAAAATATAAGTTAAAGTCGTTAAGACTAGTTTGTATTGGGTGTTTTAATTAAATCACATTATTTAGTTTAACCCATAATAAAGACCACCTCTAATAAGTTTTATCGTATGCCGGCAAGTATCGATGTATTAGCATAAAGTCTACTCTCGCGCTAGTGATGTTTTAGTATCGATAAAATATTATCAAATTAATTACTTCTCCCGGTAGTAATGAATAGGAGTAGTAGTAGATCCGATTTACTCTATTTTTTTTTCAATTAGGTAATAAAGATTTCTTGTTAAGTGACCAATTTAGAATATTTACTTTACAAAGCAAATATAATGGTAAAGCTACTTTTTTTTGATATTTTTGTTTTAATTTTTCGAGAAAAGTAAAAAGTTTATTGGTCGAACAGAAATAATAAGTATCTACTTACCTAACTTACATTTTATTTCACTACTATAAAAAAAATTGCTGCTAATTTTCTTCCAATGTAGTTTAGAGCATCTGCAGAAACCAAGCTACTTCACTAAGTATATAGAAATTGACAAAATCTTAGCTTAAAATACAAAAATTATAAATGATTTATCTCTTACATTAAAAGTATCGATATCGAAAGCTGTATAATAACATCACTAGTCCGTTATCTTATAACGCCGAGATTGTCTGAACACCACTCTTAATTGGTCATCAATATGCGCCCTAATAAGAAGGTATAGCTACCAGTAAGTACAGGAAGCTATAGAAAAATATCTTATAGCAGTTTTTCTTAATTTGACAGCCTTGTTTTTTTATATCAAATATAATATAACAACTTTTAAAGCATAATAATGATTATTCACTGGTATTTTTTTGTAAATATTGTATCAACCCAAAAAATAGTTCAGAAGGTGTCACTTTTTGCTACAATTTAGAAAAAAAAATGTTACCTTCACATATTTTTTTTATAGAATAGGTATGCAGATCCCCTTAACAAGAAGTTAGGTAATACTTTTATAAAGATAATTTCTAGAAACGTTGTAACAGATGCGATTGTGAACGATATTTCTTCACTCCAATTAGCCCTTGTCAAACAACCACTGCACCAAACCCACAAAGCACATACATTATTATACTTCTGAAGGTATGTAATCTTATTAATTAAATTAGCAATTATATTTTACATTCAAACCCAGTTTTCAATGTTTTACAGAAACCGTACGATACGGTCAGAAATATTTAATTATTATCAAATATCGTTCAAACCTAAATCTAACCTCACTTTTGTCACTTAAAACTATCAAGGTTCATAAAAATACTAAATACGCCGCGGCCAGTACTTTCGTAGCACCGTACTACAGTACCAGCCCTTCTTAATTAAGATGTAGGCAGAACGGCAGCATGTTCATTAACGAGCGGTTACCGAGGGACTCTTGTGTACAAGGGTTTTACCGCGGTTTCTCCTGGAATAAATTAATTAATCCACATATAAAAATAAATAAATAAATATTTCTGACACTCACACAACATTATCTAGCCCAAATTAAGTTTCTTAAAGAACTTGTGTTATGGATACTAGTTAACTGATAAACTTAAAATATATATATACATATATAATGTATAAATATATATTTTTTATTAGAAAATAAACTTAAATAAACATATAAACGTCCATGACTTGACGACTAATATCTGTGTTCATCACACAAATATCCGTCGCCATGAGTTATGCAACCTATTAACCATGCACCTATTAAAAAAGTAGTGGTTAAAATACATAGTGGTTGCCTTGTAAAGATCGCTCACTTGAACTAAGGCCGCCTATTAGTACATTTCATTTATTTACACTTTAGTGTATGCCTAAATAAAAAATATTGTGGTTTTCTATTAAGTTTTTTTTTATCTCTTTTCTTGGTTATCACTGTGTACAGGAATGAAGGATAAATAAATAACATTGAAAACTAGCCTAGCTATAGAAAAGTTTGTTAATAAACTTTAGAAAGTGTAAAATAAGATCATGTACAATTTTTTTTGTTGGAAACCTGCCTTAATCCTTCAAGAAGAGTGTTCCCTCTGCGTGTTCCCTCAGTGTTTCCTCTGACAGGTCTTCGTACCTAAAAGGAATGTCCTTCTACATTTGATAATGAAATTTACCAAGAAAGAGCAATGTTCATCGTGCACACAGTCTCTGACCTGTCAAACTACTTTTTGTTAGGTATATGATTATATAAAGATGATATTGTCATTGAAATCCTGCCTGTTTATATCTTAACTATTGGTGCAGACTTGATTTAATTTCTTAGAAACGTTATCGGGATTGTCATTTCAAGTGGATGATACTAGTAGTCTATTGAGTAACTTGAGAGGGTAAAATATTAAAATCGTTGCTGGCTGTGGTTTCTAACATACAGGGTGACTGGTGGGTCATTTTTGAAATTCAAGGACGTGATAGTTTGTGATCATACATACAGAGAATAAATATAATAAAAAATAAATATTAATTATTTACTGAGGAAACTTAACCGAAAGTTACAGAATTGATTACCTACGCAACGCATGGTTACACTAGCGTTGACAGCGATCCGCGTGCCAGGTCAGGTGCCGCGATCGACTCAGTTGTATGTAAAGTAAATAGTTACATAGTAGTATTTATTTATAGGGAATTCTAGTAAAAAAAAAATACCTACTTTTATTATATAATTATGATCAGAATCAAACACAGAGTGCTATCCTTCAGTATTTAAAAATTTCTAAAAATAGGTATCTAAAATTTGACAACTCATAAAATGTATTAAAAAATCATATAGTACAAATAATAGCTCATGTTCAGTTTATTCCAAATTATTTTTATACAGGTAATTTTCTTTTTTAATATGTTTCATAAATTAAAATTTTAAAATTCTTTTAAGTGATCAAAATTTTAGTTTGATCTGTAGTTTATGACTACACAGCAAGTAATAAAAACGTTTCCATATAATTGTATGTAGTCATAAAATGTAGATTAATCTTAAATTTTTCTCACAGCAAAGTATTTTGAAATTTTAATTTATGAAAAATAATACATAAAAACAATATTTTTTTCGAAATTTAGACCTAATTTGCTGTTAAAATGTAATTGACTTTTATAGGCGGACTCTGTATACAATCTTAAACTTTAAACAAACATACATACAAACTCCTTTTAAACATGCCTATTAGCTACAAAGACTTAATCGGCAGAGGAAGTAGGTAAAATCTTAATGAAGATAGGCATTACCGACAGTTTAATTAAAATTATATGACCGAACACGACGGCCATTACCTAATAAACCCTGATATTAGTCAGTTAATCTTTAAATAAGGATGGTTTCACTTGCACCTTGTTATTATCTTGCTTTGAAGGAAAAAAATAAATTTTATGTTAAGAATACCTAATCGTGGTATGGCAAAGAAAACACCAAATACTGGACAGGATACATAGATAATTAACTTCTAATTCAAATTAATGTCAAATTCAACGAAAGTTTGTTAATTTGAAATAATTTACAAGTTTGACTTAATCATTGATGAAAAATTGCATATGCACATACATACTTATACCTACTTAATATGTAAAAAAAACTAATCGCTAAAACGAAAATGACAGCACGAAAATATTTTAAAGCTTGCAACACCTCATTAACCCGACTAACCCGTCATTAATTAATATCACAAAATAATTCAAAATACAACCAAACTCTTCTTAATTTAAAAATTATATTCTATACGGTAAGCAAGACAGATTTATTTATTATAAGTAATCTGTTTATCCTTCTCCTTCGTTTGGTCGCTTGAATGAAATTAAAAAGTTATGTAGGCTGCAAGATCAACTTCCTTTGCCGAAAAAAAATATGTCAGTCGTTAGCAAAAATTGGCGGCAACCCTTTTCGGGAGTGAAAATTAAATAAAAAGTGTCATAAACATTTTGAATGCTTTAAAATGTTGAAGTTAGGGAGTTTTATTAACGAAAGCTTGAAAAATTGCCTAGCCGACAAAAAGTTATAACAGATTAGATGTAATTTATTGATTTACAATGATGTGTAGTGAATATAAGTGCGGTTGTTTTTTCTTGAACTCATTTTTGGACACTAAAGAATACTTTGGAATATTAAAATCTCATGCTAAATTACCTGTACATTGAATGTAGAGATAATTCTCTACAGTAAATCTCCCATTTTATTATATTAAGTTTACCCATTCATAGAGTAAATCTCTATGAATGGGTAAACTTAATAGATGTATAAAAATAGCGATTGTCTTAAAGTACCTAGCTATGTTGGTACCTAAGTGCTATCGATCGATAAATTAACATAATAAAAGAGTATCAAACGATTCTAAAACTATTAAAATGTACAAAAGATAAACTAATCAGATTAAATGTAGAGCCTATTTATTAAAGAAATATCATGTATCATTATCATCAGAGACACGTGCTTAACCTTAAGAATAAAATAAGTGTAAATAAAGTAACCTCAGAATAAAGCTCGTTCAAAAGTACTAAATTTCAAGTTAATAAAGGTTTAGGTATACAAATGTACTTTCACATAAGTTTTTTGGTCGGCATGTCTTTGCCACCCGACGCCATGATTGCGTGGCTACCTGCGACCGACTGTCGACACAGTTCGTTATTGAATTTGCGAAACGGCTTCCAAATATGAATTATTACCGACTGTGTAACTTTTTTCTTTTTTTCTCATTTTGTAAGTTGCCAGCTTTTTACTCGCATCTTTTTTTAAGTCATATTGTTACCAGTGTGATGTTAAACGGCCACTTTTAGAGGTTTTTTAAGTCTGGTGTAAATGTTATGAGCAGCTGCAGTATAATTTAATTTAATTTACAAAGCTTTTAGACAAGAGTTGATTGAGTTAAAAATACATTGACATTTAGATAGAAATAGACTTCTTTAAAAAAAAATATCTTGTGCACCTTAGTGTATTCGTCTAGTCTAATCTATGTTTACTTTTATATTTTTTTTGTACTTAGGTTGATTCAAGTATATAATTTTAGTAAGAAGTTCAAGTTCTTAAAAAGTATTTCAGTATCTATAAAATAATCACCCTCATTACAAAAGTAAGACATTGTTATAAATGACCCTATTTTTTTAGGTTTTGCATCTTTTACTAAGTACGTGAATTTGGAACTAACAAAAACAAATATTTGTTTCTTTCACTGTGCATAACTACCTACGCTCATACATGGTGATTACGGCTGTAATAAAAAATACCTACACCTCAGAGCATTTTTGTTTATTATTGCATAGGTTCTATCGCGGGCCTTGAGCGTGGGGACCGAATCCAGAAATTCCGTAACGAAAAAAACCTAACACTAGGTGTGTTTGTAGGTGTGACCGATAAAAAAAATTGTTTTTTTATCGGTCACCTCTCTCAAAGTGTAACTTGAATAAAAATCAAAGAAAAAAAAACAAAGGAAAAAAAATACTGCATTAATAAAATAAATAAATAATTATAATCGCATAAGTTGATAAAAAGTGCTATGCAATAGCTTTACCGCGGCAGTCTCCGAGTGCCACACGTCTTTTTTTTCTTTTTTATTGTTTATCGTGCCTTAGAGCGCCATTTATCTCAAAATTCAATGTCAAATCATTATCTTACTAATATTTGTGAATGTGAAAGTTTGGATGTATAGATGGATGTTTGTTTCTCATTCACGGCAGAACGGCTCAACGGATTTAGATGAACTGGCATAGTGATAGTGGACAGCCTGGAATAGCACAAAGGCTTCTTTTTTCTTCTTTCATTATTTATAAAACCAGCAAGGATACGTACTCATAATAAAATGGCTGACAAAACTTGCGTTCATTATTAGCGCTAATGTAAATCGAAAATCATGTTTAAAAAGTGCATCGTTTTTTGTCTTTTTATGCACAGACTAGCCACCGTGCGCGGTTTTACCCGCGTAACTTTTGATCCCGTGGGAATTTCGGAATATAAATATAGCCTATAACCTTCCTTAAGAGTTGGGCTATCAAATGCAAAAAGAATTTTTCAAATCCCACTTGTAGTTTCTGAGATTAGCGCGTTCAAACAAACAAACAAAAAAACAAACTCTTCAGCTTTATATATTAGTATAGATTATACAGGGTTATTTTTAGGTCAACAGCCAAATTAAAATTTTTTTTTTTGATACGATATAAACGTAGGTACCTGCATATTTATTTTATTATCGGTCAGTACATTTTTTTTTTCTTTTTTAATAATAGTCGCTGTTGATGAACATAGCTATAGTACCTACCTACAAAAGGTTTTGTAGTAGCGCGTAGTAGTCTTTATTTTAATGGTATTCATTCATAATTTATAGCGACCATGCCTTGCTTATATATTAATTTCCTTGTAATTACTTTATAAAAGAAAATTGCCCGGTGACTAAAAAACCACCCTGTATACAACGTTGATACAAGCGAGAGGCATTAAATGATAACAACATATACTATAAGTGCCTATTGTTAATACGAAACTATAAAAAAGTTTAAGAGAGAAAATACTTTTTTCAAGGAACTGAAATAGCTTAATATTTAAGTTCAAATGAAAACATACTTTGTTAAGAGTTGGACTGACACTTGATATTTCGCGGCGAATGATAAGTATGCCAAACTATAGTGCTTTCGATCAGGTGATCGGGAATATACAAGGTGTTTTAATTAAACTAACATAAAACTAAAAAACATTCCAGTGACCAAACTAAAGGTATTGCTTACATTGATCTGATTTTTCTTGTGTAGCCTGATAATGATACACAAAATATGTGATTTTATTTAATGCTTCTCGCTTGTATCAATGTTGTTTTTTAGTCACCGGTCCATTTTTTTCATGTTTTTTTTAACAAAGTACCTACTTAATTATTTAAAAATCGAAATGTTAAAATTTGAACGATATAATATCTTTATAAAGGGTGTATAGCTCAGATCCAATGCTTATCCTAGCGAGGGGAGAAATTTCTCATATCTACATGAAAACTTTTGTTTTATCTTCCATGCTGTGGACTGGGAGCTAAAGAAAAACATAGAATATGCCAGCTGCTTCTCTTCCCGGGCATAGGTACTGTAAAAGTCAGTTAAGGGACAGAGGTTTTATTGGCGTTTTTTGCGGGCGATAGGCTGACTCCCTGTCACTGCAATAGTCTCTCTCCATCATTATAATACCTCAAAATTTGTCAAACGTGACATCAGATGGTTTGATGACCTCTGGTGTTCTGCCTACCCCATAAGGGATACAGGCGTGATTGGCGTATGTAACTTTTGTTTAGCAAAACTTTAGATTCATAAAAAAAACTTAAGAACCAAGCAGAGAAGTCTTTTCTACTTATAATTTTTTGTTCGTATTTCAAAACCATGTTTGTAAGTTTACACCAGGATTGCGGTCAAATCTTAATTAGTGTAAAAAATAGCCTCCATCATTTAAAAACAAATTGACACAGGCAGGCAGGATATCCCAAAAATTGGTTGCTTCGCTTCATTAACAGTCGGTTCTATTAAATTCCTTCAGAAGTCGCTACAAGAGTTCAGGGGGCGTTCGAAATTCAATTGATCTGTGACAGTTGGCGCCATCTTTTTTTTCAACTGTCTGTCTCATATTTTTTTTTCAGTTAAATAAACAGGAAGTCTAAAATCATACCTACTCGTATAAATAGGGCAAATCTAGTTTATGTTTGGAACGTATACAATAATTACCTAGATACCTAAATATTAAAAAAAAAACAGGCCAAAAATTTAAATTTAAATTTAAAATTATTTGATATTTATCCAAAATCAAATTAAATCACATTACCTAAAATATATAAAACAATTGCGATACTAAACGATAGTAAGTACTAAGTTACTTAAGTACTTAGTAAGTAGTAAGTACTTAGTAAGTAAGTACTTAGTTTAGCTATCGCAATTGTTTTATAGATTTTTATACTTACCTATTTTAGGTAATGTGATTTAATTTGATTTTGGATAAATTTCAATCAATTTAAATTTAAATTTATGGCCTGTTTTTTTTTAAATATGTAGGTATCTAGGTAATTATTGTGTACGTTCCAAACATGAACTAGATTTGCCCTATTTATGTTAAAATATTTATTTCTTTTTTGCACTTTTTTATGACCATATCTACAAAGTTTATGATCGTTATTTATTCTGTATTATTTATTTAACTATAGGTTATTTCATTTGTATCTGATTGAAAAGGTATTTAAAAGATTTTATAGTCCTAGGTTCGAGCAGGTTAGCTTTAGCAAGCTTTAGCGTATCGAAATTAGTAAAATATTTCTTCGAAAACCACAAATAAAAAGTTTATAAATATACAATAGTGGATAAATGATATCGACTGAGGAAAGCACGTAACACAGACTGTGATTTCAAGTCAAAACGTCGTCAATAAAAAACATCTAAACCACATAAAATTAGTAACTCAAACTAAATTAAATGCAAAAAACACAATTTGAAAACGGAACGCGGGGTTATGTCGGCAGGTCAACCAACATAAAAAAAAGGTTTGCTCATTAAACTCGTAACTGAAACTTTAGAACTTTATATTATTGAATTAATGAATTAGTCATAAGCAGAAAAGTGCAGTAACGTCTTTTTTTGCAAAACAAGGCTTTTGCCGCCATATTCAGTAACTGTTTGCTCTGCTCAGTATTTTTTTAAATAATTTTTGAATAGTCTATCGTGTTCACTGCGGCGGCATAGCCCCTGTATGTTATCGACCATGATAGCTGACAAAAATATCTATATTTGTAATATTTACTTTTATTGCATTTCCTGGATGTACTTTTATATCGGTGATTAAACACGCGTTTGTACTCAACCTCACCTGATAATGTGGTCGAAGATGACAGTACACGGGTATCTGGCTCTTTATGAAACAATCAACACAACATGGAACACATCGCCGCCGGAGATATCTGGCGGTAGATTTTATATGAAGGGTGGTCGCTAGCCAGTCGAACCCTGAAGAGATCTAACCAACCAAGAAGCAAAGGGTCACTCGCCTTTTACGACACGCTGGTCCAGAGACGGAAAAGCGATTCTAAATCAACCACACAATACACGACGGTAAAGATAATACAAAAAAGTATAAAAAACAATATTTCTTTTTCGAAACAAAACGAAAATCCGTGTCTTTGTATTAGTTGTGAATAAGGTTGTGTTTTGGCGCCAATATTGTTAAAATGGCGGCCGCGAAGTGTCAAGATACTGTGACGGGCAATTAGCGAGGAAGCACATTTATTTTTTAGTTATTTTTAATTGGTTCACAGTTGCACATTTGCAGTTTAGAGATCCATTCGTATTTATTAAGGCGGACAAACGTATTTGTACGACGATTTTAGCTCTTAATTCTGTAATGCAGAGAATAAGAATCGTCACGAATTTGAATTTGGATCGCATTCGAAATTTGAATAAAACAAAGATTTTAATTTGTTTTTAAATTACTATTGTCAAAAATAACAAAATGCCAGGCAGATTTAAATAAGTTATGTATCAATTATAACAACACTACAATTTATTTTTCTAAATAGTTTTTATCAAAAAATACTACAGATAAGTCTATGAATGTATGACTTACTCTTCACCCGAAATCTAAAGGAATTTATTTCAAAATGAAATATTTGTTTGAAAATCAAAAGCATGCGATATTAAAGTAAGTATTTGGGCGCACAAACTTGCTAATGATGCATTTAACACTGCGTCAGCTTTCAAAAAAATTACCATAAAAATAAGGCCTTTAGTTTTTGTGACTCTTCCAAATATCAAATGTCACATTAGGTCAAAAAATAGTCAAAAACTTTTAACTAGCCACCGCGCGCGGTTTTACCCGCGTAACTTTTGATCCCGTAGGAATTTCGGGATAAAATATAGCCTATGACCTTCCTCAAGAGTTGGGCTATCAAATGCAAAAAGAATTTTTCAAATCCCACTTGTAGTTTCTGAGATTAGCGCGTTCAAACAAACAAAAAAACAAACTCTTCTGCTTTATATATTAGTATAGATAGGTTTACAAAAAAACACTTAATGAATGTCAAACGGTAGATGAGGGCTGCGCGACGTGGAGAATCTTGGGGGAGGCCTCTGTCCAGCAGTGAGCGTCTCTAGGCTCATGGAGATGATGATCGCCCATTATCCTTCAATATAGCTTACCTACTTCATTGACTTTAAGAAGCGATCTCTTTCATAAAACAGCAATTATCATCAGAAGTTTTTTTTTTAATATCTTTCGTTAACTAGAATGAGACTTCAGTATCACCTGATGGGAAGAAAATTGAGAGGGTCAAAGATAGAATTATCAAGCGTTACATCAGTCAAAAAAAATTACTTGAATCTGAACTCTATGCCCTCGACATTAGGTTAAAATTGGTTGAGGAAATTTGACAGGTAATGTGACGCTTGATCTGCTGCCTTCTGTACATCGTCTTCGTATTCATTGCTCACTCTGACGTATTTGTGAAGTCTTACCTCCAGTACAAGAGGTTCGAGTCTGAGCAGGGTCACTTTAGGAACTGATCTTTTCTTAATTAGGTCTAGAAGACCACCTAGTTCCGATAAAAAACTAAATTTAATTGGAGTATATTTAATATTATTTCAGCTAAGGTACTATCGCGTGAAAAAAGTAAAAGTGAGGTTATATCTTTTTTAAACTAGAAGCTAAGTTTTTCAACTTCCCGCGCAAACACGCGTCAATTTTTACAACGTCTTTAGTAAATATAGTCATTAAAACAAAAAAAAATAATGTAAGCATACAATATGTATTTATTTATTTACTCTTTATTGTTAATAAAAAAATACACATAAACATTAAAGCACAACAATGTACAAAAGGCGGTCTTATCGCTCTAGAGCGATCTCCACCAGACAACCTAAAAAATACATAACAAGAACTTATAGGTACTTATTACAAAAAAATTTGAAACATGATACCATGCGTCAGTATGTGGACACAATAAAATAAAAGACAGAATAAAGTAAAATTAAATTATATATAATAATAATAATAAAATGAAATAATGTACAATAAAATAAAATAACTCGATATAGGTACTTATTATATAATGTACAGTACAATTAGAATAAAATGAAATATCTTTATTTTGTAGGAAGTCGGTACCTACATTGTAGGTCTTAGGTAAAGATAAAGTGAGGTCATCAACATCCTACCGACAGGTGTCGGTGTGCAAAAATTGGTCAGGTTATATAAAATTTAAATAATTAAGTTCAGATTATGTAATTATAGAAGTCATATTTCAACAGGTTTTATTAAATTTACAGTACAATAAATTTAAAACAAAATTGATCAAAATTAAATTAAAAAAAATTAATTGGAAAAGTTAAATTTAAAGTCTACATAGATTTGTCATTTAAGTAGTCATTTATATGATAATATAATTAGCTTAACAGTTATTTAGACAGTCTTTTATTTAAATGATGTTATTTAAAAAAACATCTCTATCAGTATAACGTATAAAAATACATACCTAAATATTTCAGCGGAGACTTTTACTTGTTTCCTACATTTTAGAGCGTGGTTTAGTTGTCGGGTTTTAGTTTTTAAACTTATTTTTTAAAAGCACAGTTAAAAATTTATCAAATTACCATCGTTACCGTTAAAGAGCTTAAAGTACGTACAAAACTACTCTCATTAAAATCAAATTCTATAATAAATCGTTTTCAATATAAAGGGGGCTCTTAAAATATTTACTTTTCACTACTGACACTTATTCTCATAGTTATTTGTAATAAATTACGAAATCATTCTATGGGAGGTACAAATAAACTTTTAATGATGTGTCGTTATAGTATATTATATATATAATTTAGTAGCTGACTCCACTTAAGTCTATTGTTATATTTTTTTGAGTGCATAAACATCTGTTATTATATATAGGGTATGAGAAACTTACAGATAAATCTGAAATATTAAAGCTGGTCAGATGGGGTCTTTGGAATGATAGATGTATCTTAATTACTTAAAGTAAATAAAAAATATTGTAAATATTGAATGTATTCTGCTGTTTCCTCAGTTTAACCATATGATCTTCACAACACAAGGTAATTTAAGCTACCTTACAGACTATTTAACTGATGTGGTGCGTTTTTAATTGAATATTTAATGTGATTTGTAAATAACATTATTTTTTAATCTAAATCCATGAATGTCATGTGGGTTTACTTATACCAGGGATATTTGATTGGTGGCTATTGAATTTTTTTTTTAAATACTAATACGATTGATTTCAAAGTACCATAGGAAAATCACCAGGTAGAAAGTAGGATTTCTAATGAAAAACCATCTTACCTTAGTATTGAAGTTATTCAAAAAGTAAGCATCAAAATATTTAAAAGCAGAAAAATGCATCCAAAACAGACATGTTTTATACGCCGCCTTTGCGTATACTGTGCACAATGACAATATTTTTAGTTTATCACATTGCGTATTGTGGAGCCAGTTATTATATTATTACAGTCCCATTGCTTCCTAACGCTGGCACAGTTATAAAACTAAATTAGGAACAGTTTTATTTGTCGTGCTTTTGTTGAGACGAGAAATTACGTTTGGTATTGTGTGTATTGGAAAAGGGTTTTATGTGCTGAACTTTTTGTACTAGAAAAGGATGTTTTAAATGTTTAATGAATAATTTTGTTTGTTTGTAAAATTTAGTTTTCTAGTTCTAAGTTAGGTACTATTTATGATTATATTAGTATGGTAATTTCATTCTGTCAATAAATTATCAACGAATGCAGAGCATTAAAAAACCGACTTCACGTCAAAACTTTTGCTGAGTTGAAAATGTCAATGTAAACAGTCTCCGAAATCATAGATATTTTTTAAAAGTTTGAAATTTTCAATGCAGTACCCAACAGATTTCGATGAAATTTTAATGGGACCAACTATGAAGTATTCTCTATTATATGAAACAACAATTTTCAAAATCAATTCATAATTGTCTGAAATATCGTGTAGGTAACAAAGACACAAAAACAAACAAAAAAAAAGGTCGGCCAAGTTTATCTTCTACTTGCAAAGTTAGTATTGAGTAAAGTTTTCTAGATTAATATATTGAATACATGATGTTTGTTTATTGATTTCATCACTTTTGATTGTACGTATTATATTTATATGTAATCCTAAAGTTTTGATTACTTTAATTAGAGACGTTTCATGACTTTCATAGTTTTAACCTTCTAGTTTAACTGATTAATAAAGTTAAACTACCAGGTATATTTGTAGTCTTATTAGTTTAATTTCTCTATGCTGGAATGGTAGCAACGGAAAAACATAGAATATGCCAGCTGCTTCTCTTCCCAGGCATACTGTAAAAGTCAGTTAAGGGACACAGGTTTTATTAGAGGTTTTTTGTGGGCTATAGGCTGACCCCCTGTAACTGCAAGATTCTCTCTCCATCATTATAATGCCTGCAAATAGATTAGGTGGTTCTATTACCTTTGGTGTTCTGCCTACCCTATATAGGATACAACAGGTGTGAAGTTGTGTGTGTATGTGTATAAACTTGCCATTTTTATAAACAATTAAAACTAATTCTAAACCCTTTCTTTGGTAAAAAAAATTAATGTTTTATTATTCACAATGGAAAAAATACGATAACGAATCGTGTTATACAAAAATGGCCATTTCACTAGATAGTATTATATTGAATGGTTCTCAAAAGGGGTTTGAAAGAAGCGGCTTCTCTTTGTAAAATCAAAAAAATAACTATAGTATAATGTATCTACACATAATGGTGTGAAAGAGTCTACAATTCACACATTCTTAACTTTAAATTTCCCTTAAATTGACACAAAATGGCCCCGAACACAAAGGTAATTATGAATGAAGGCACAAATTTGCAAATCATTATAATTCAATGAAATAGTCATTACCAGTAATTTCATTCAAAAAGGTGTATTTCACGTCAAATTTTTGAGACATACCGACGCCTCTGAAGTGAGAAAGTAAAAACTACCTTATCTTCTTACGGTTAAGTTTATAATCGAATAGTTAAAGAATAATAGGAGTGTAAACCCTTTCATTCATAATTTTGAGAACCCTACATAATCTATTGATTGTTATATTAACTAAATTTATCAGTTAGCCGGTCATTCAGTTGGGTTCATTTTCTCTCTCTTTAAGTCTCATTTTGGTGATTAATGATGATGAAGAATTGATGATAAACGATGATATGATGACTGGTAACCATGTGTTGAGTTGAAACTATTTGGGATAGTAACAAAAGTTTTTGTGTTACATCTTGGATCATTCATAACATATTATTGATGGTTAACACAAATTTTGTTAATAGATTTTAATTTTTTTAGCTTCTTCAGAGTGTTGCAGCAGTAATTGATAACCTTGTAAAGATTTTTTATAGTTCGAGATATTTTTTGTATAGTAAAATCGTTACACCCTGTATAAAAGGAGGTATGTTTAGTTAACGCTTCTTATCGTTAAGACAAGCATATTTTTGTTGATAATAGGTTAAGTTCTATTATTTTTAGTAATAACATCATAAAGTTTACACATTTCTTTTATTTTTTGTTTAGAAAAGCCAGAAAACGAGCTCCGTATTTACCAAGTAGACAATTGTTTTCAGACCCATCCTAGCATAGATGGTAAGCTTATGATGCTTTACTAACCCTAGGCAATAGGCTAGAAAATATTACGTGTATCATGAGAATAGCCAACGCTATTTATTTTTATATACAATCTCTAGAGTTAAGGAAACAAATGATGTCATCCTAATTTTGTTCTATTGTCAAATTATTTTTGTTTTTAAAAAGCTGTCTTAACCTTATAGTTGTACTTATAGCTTTTTAAATAAAGATTTAAAAAAAAGAACATAATTAGGTGGTAACTAACTGGTTATTATGGCCGTTAAATTCGGAAGGACGGTAGTAGGTATATATAAACACGTGTAGTTTCATCTTCGACCTCATCTTCATATACCATCAGGTGAGATTGAGTTCCAACGAGGTTTTATTCAACAATAAAAAAAAGTATTCAGCCAGGCTCCTCCTAACAAAAGAGGTTATTAACGGTAAGAGGTTATTATCACTATCATCCTCACAACCTTTTGTAATGAGCCCACTGCAGGGCCATAAGTCTCTTCCCTGGATCACGAGGAGGTTTTAACTAGAACTATCAAGCTTGCCCAGCGGTGGTTGTGAGAATTTTCAGGGAATCGAAAAGAAATTAATATTATTATTGTGCCTTTCAAAATTGCTTTTGTTTTAATGTTTTTTTGTCCTAAATAAGATAAATAAATAAAACACTTTTAAACCGGATTTATCGCGTATATCTACATCCTATTTTTTTTTTTTGAATTTTGACTCGACGTTTCTGTTTCTTTGCAGTCCCCGTGGTCACGAGCGACTAAACGTGGTAAATATACGCGATAAATCCGGTTAAAAAGTGTTTTATTTTATAGTATGAATCGCGAAAACTTAAGACAATATTAAGATAAATAAATATTTTTGGGCGGTTCTAAAAAAAATTCTTGACGGTTTCGTGTGGGATATCAAATAAAAGAACTTCGTTAACACAATATGTAAACACTATTTGAAATGTGTGAATTACCTTTCCAAATGGGGTGAAAAACTTGTTTTTAGTAGTAGGGTTTTAGTTTTAGAACTTATTTTATTATATATTTATATCCTAGGTTCCCCTAGTCCGCTACATGGTATCCCATAACACAAGCTATGCTTACTTTGGGGCCATGTAGCTGGTGTGATTGTTAGTGTGCGAAAAAATTAATAATCGGCAGTCACCAGCATGCTATTAAACTGAATGTCAATTTAAATTACACTACATATTTAAAAACCTACGAATCCAACAATTCAATAAATCCAATAATAAAAAATTCTTTTGTTAGTAACCAAATCTATAAATACTAGAGTTACATCCCATTCAATCATATCTGTCACAGTGACTTAACTCTAAAACCATATGTAATCGTTTATTTGACATATTTTAATAACCACCCCACTGGCTTAGTGGCGAGGGTCCGCGTTTGACTCCCGGCGGCTAACGCGTTTACAGTTATTATATTTGATATTTTTCCATATCGTTTGCAGAATTTGATACGGGGTGGGGTTGTTTGGATGGTATTATGCAACAATCATTGTCATATTTTACTTGATTTAAAGCGCTTAGACTTAAAGCATAGTGGCTATTTACAACATGCGATATCGTATCATGTAGCCATATTATAGGAAAAGATACTTTGAAACTTTAACTCAACAAACGCCTAACTGAAGTGGTGTTAAATTATTTATTTTTGTCTATAATATGTAGGCATGTGAACATGTACTTATTAAGGATAAATTCACCAGTTATTGTTTTGTTTAAAATTTAGATAACCTTTCCAAAACTAGGAACTTTTGGCAGACCGCGAGAAAAACTACGGGATGACCAAAGAAACATACAGAACATTTCTGGATAAAGCCATCCAAATCAAAGCCCTCGCTAAGCTTGGTTTAACGGCATTAACCTATCCAATAATAGGGTCTCCCATTTTCCTATCTGAATTCATTATACATTTGTCATAATCTCGCGTTATTTTGGGGAGCGGGCTAATCGGGACGCACTTTTCCCGACGAATTTAATTTCCGTTTCTGAATTGGGAATAAAAATTTGGAGGGTAGTTTCGGATGTCAGTTTGTTTTTTTTTTATGAGAGGCCAGTGCTTGAGTTGCTGTATTTATAAGGAGGCCGCGTGGTTGTTTGAGTACAAAGTGATTGTTATAAAAATATTGTTATATTATTAATATTAAAAAGTATTAAAATAAAATTGTAAATTTAAATAATACAAAGTAAACTATTTATCATATGTTTAAAGCTAAAATTAAATCTTATTAATATAAAGAAAATATATTTATATTAATTACTAGCTGCTGCCCGCGACGTCGTCTGCGTGAACGCTATGCAGCACCAAACGCACCTACGATTATAACACTGCTAGCGTGATAATATGTAGCCTATATGTTGACCCGACTTCTTAACTATCTTCATGCCAAATTTGAAGTAAATCCATGCAGTACTTTTTGAGTTTATCCCGGAAAGACAAACAGACAAACAGACAAAAATTCTAAAAACTATATTTTTTGTTTCTGTTTCCATTGTAGATCATACCCCAAGTATTCTTTTAAAAAAATATTCAATGTACAGTTTTGACTTTCCTACCATTTTATTATATGTATAGATTTTTTATTTATTTCGTTCTACTAGAAATAGTTATTTGTACAATTTTATAATTCTGACATTCACTTACTCATTTTATATTGTTATTGTCGTTCTATATTATAAAGTTTTAATTAATCTCTTCTAATTTAATATTTATGATCATACAAATAGTATTATTTATTAAGTTTTATGTGTTTGACTTATATAATTTATTGTAATTTTTTATTTACACGTCTACCTAAATATTATGACATTTTATCGGTATGCTGCTCCCTTCAGGATGTAGCTGAAAATCAGCGTTTTGCTCTTCCGAACAAATGCCAACGCTGAGCTGCCTCCTATTGCGCTGCTACAGTACACATACACATCGCACTAAGCTGTCCTCTTTTTTATTCTAGTTTGTGAGCCATACAATAATATATATTAAGTACATTAGTGTAATATGTCTGTGAATTTTGTGGTATCAATAAAGTTTTTATCTATCTATCTATGTTATTATTATTACTAACTCTTTATAAAATAAGTAAATGTAATAAAATAAATACATTTTTAAACAGTCAGATGCAAGGGATTCGAACGTCTGTCAATAGGGATTGACGCTATTGAATCGACACCAAATCGATGAATATGAGCGGCCATCTTGTAATCGATTCGTGAATACAGAAAATTAGTAAGAGGTATTTAAAGAAAAGCGAACTTGAATTAAATGAAGAGTGGAATAAATATATTCACCATCAAAAATTTATTATTTCACTCGGAGATGATACTGATACCGAAACAAGTCGACAAACTGTGACGAATTAAATTAATGATTTGGAACCAATGGTCTTTATTCTATAATTTATTACAATTTTAGGTACCCGTTTTATAAGAAGAAAACTAAATTCTATAATCTTTTATCTCATTTCTTTTACCAACTGAATCGGTATTTTGAAACAATCGATTTTAAACTCGAACAATTTCATTAGGGCAACTTTACTATTGACGATTTAAACTGTCACGAAAATCATTTGAAAAGAATTTAACTACAGTTTTAATTGAAAAATATATATTTGACAGTGTCAAAAACTTGTCTCTACCTAATTATCCTATATTATTTCGTATTAATTTAAGTAGCCGTAGTAGAAAGCTTCGCTCTAGTACAGTTTTGCTTTTTTGATGCAAAAAAACATTCAGTACATTATAATAGTTTTATTGTTTGTTAATACAGGGTGACTGACAAATTTTAGATACCGAAGGAGAGCACTCTGACTGAACTCGATTCTGATCATAGTTATGTAATTAAGGTAGGTATTTAATTTTTCACCAGAACTCCCTATGAATAAATAGAGACCTTACTACACTTTTCCCGACGCGCTGCCTCAGTCAACACGCACACGGCAGTGTTCCCGCCACACGCACACTTTTTTTTTTTTTTTTTTCCGCCAAGGAAAGTCGTTTGGCACCCACTAAAACCAGTAAAGCTAGCTTTAGCGGGAGGAGGATGAATCCTATTACGGACGAATGGGCATTCTATAAGCTGTTAACCATAAGTGGCTAATGGCAAATAGAATGCCCAGACAGTGTGGAGACTCTCTCAGATAGGCTGAGCATACCCACTAAACATCCCCCTTTTGACTCACCTTGATTAAGGTCCTTAGTCATCGTCGGAACGACAGCCAATTGGAGCGAGAGGCTGCGTAGTGAGCGGCATCCAGACGGCTGCCACCAAAAGGAACTGAAAGTAAGAAAAACAAAGCTAAGATTAGCAGAAATGACAAAGCTGAAACTAAGATATTATCTTGAGTGATCAGACTCACTCAGAGATAGGAATGCTGGAAAGAAGGACTACGTTTAGAAACGTTGAGCTTGCTGGAGTTTCCTGATAAGGGGAGCGAACTTGGTTAAGACCGGAAGAGCACCGTTGAAACCCTCTGGGCTGGCGTCGAGAGCGGCGCCGAAAGCCAGGATCTCGTCGATGGGAGCGAGCTG
This sequence comes from Stenoptilia bipunctidactyla, assembly GCA_944452665.1. NCBI lineage: Eukaryota > Metazoa > Arthropoda > Insecta > Lepidoptera > Pterophoridae > Stenoptilia > Stenoptilia bipunctidactyla. Next base: position 14,797,719 of record OX101744.1, read on the forward strand.
GATCCAGAACGCCATGCGATCTTGAGACCCTTTTGCGTTCTGGCACTGGGAAGCCGATTTGGCGGCCGGTTGCGATTGAGTCGCAACCCGGCTGCGCTGACCTGAAACGATAGGAGTAAAGGCCTTGGGGACCTTTGAACTGACTGGAGGAGCGTCCGAGCTAGGCTGCGGTCGCTCTCTCCAGTTCTCGATGGGCTTCACGGTAGCCCTGGCAGCACGCGGTGCCTTGGAGCAGCCGCGAAAGTTTGCTGTGTGGCCTGACTGGCCGCACAAGACGCAGGACGGAGCGGTGGGCGATTCGGGAGTGCGAGAGCACTCCTTAGTCCCATGCGGTTCTAGGCACTTGACGCACCTAGGGGAAGCAAAACAGTTTGCCGCCGCATGACCATACAATTGGCAGCGGTGGCACTGACCTGGGAAACCACGTTTGTGTGGAGCTTCGACTCGGATGTTGGAGAGACCGCACACGGTGAGCTTGCCTCTGAAAATGGACTGCCCTTGCGGGCTCTTCGCTAGGATTACTAGCGCAAGTGGGAACTGCTTGCCTCGGCGGCTGTGCATTTTGTGCACAGATTCGACGGGGAAGCCTTGAGAAGACAAGTCCTCTTGGATTTGCTCGTTCGAGAGCTCGAACGGCACGTTCCTGAGGACGGCACGAATCTTACGCTCTTCAGGGAGGGCGTAAGTGTGGTACTCGAGCTTCTTGTCAGCAAGAAGCCGAGTGAAATTCCTGAAATCAGAAATTGAGCAGACAACGACCTTAATAGAGTCACCCACATTGGATGCCTTACTATACTGGATCTTCGGGGAGTGCGTTCCGCAGAGAGCTGAGACCTCGGTCCAGCGGCTCTTGTCCCGTAGGAAGACGGGGGATGGAGACTTGACTTTCGGCGGAGCCGAATCTGATTGCGACGCAGGCTGTGATGCCGGGATCGCTGAAACAAAAGGCGCAGGAGCAGACGCCGGTGCGACATTTTGCGGAGCAAGAACAGCGGCTGGAGCAGCTGAAAAGGATGGAGATAAAGTCGAAGAATCATCTTGCTTCTTCTTCTTAGACTTGGACTTTTTGCGAACCTCTGTGAACGGAGCAGGAGATTCTGGAACTAAAGGAGTGGAGTCGGAATCACTACCCGGCGGGGTAGTTTTCCGCTTGCATGCGGTGGAGTCTACCGACATGCGATCTGAAGGAGGCTCAACGCACCTAGATGGATCTGGAGACGCCGGAGAATCGGTTTGGAACCCTTGAGAAACGAAGGCGACTTGAGGACGATCGGACAATTGCTTTTGCAAAGACTTGTATTTAGCGGAAAGGGCATTTCTGTCCTTTTTCATCTGATGGAATTCTCCGACCAATTTGTTGAACAATTCGATCCTGTCACTGTGTTCATTTTCTTCGGTATCTAATTCCGCCTTAAGTTGTTTATTCTCAAGGTAGATTCTATCCGAATATTCCTGAAAGTATTTTTTATCACGAAAGATCTTATCGCAATGATCGCACTTAAGCCCGGTGCACTTAGGGTGCCGAGACATAATGCTGGACTGAAAGAAAGTCTAACGAAGACAAACTGCGCTGAAAAGAAAACGACCTAGTACGGACCTATTGCCGGTGAACGGCGGACGATCAGGCTTCGTTGGCACGGTTACGTATCCACCTGACCAGCGATGCTTCGGCCGGCAGCAGTCGGGTCCGCCCTGAAAAGGGCAGATGAATTAGCCCCGACACCACACAGCCTCCACAAGAGAAAACTTTCCGAAAGAGCTTAACTTGGCACCTGACCCGCACGAGTGCGGGGGAGGGAACAAGGGCAGCGCAATACGAACACTCGGGAGCGGCCGCAGACACGACCGTTCGGGAGCGAACGCAAACGGGAAGTGGCACACGCACACCACCGCCCGCTAAGTATCTATTGCATTACGCTTATGTGACCATGCGTTGCGTACTGAATTCTTGAACTTTCGGTTCAGTTTACTCAGTAAATAACAAATATTTATTTTTATTTTATATTTTTCATACTATACGAGGCTTTACTTTATTATACGCACTATACGAGAAAACGGTATTTTCAAATCGATATTTTCACCCAATTCGTTGACTCATAGGTAATGTATCATGATATTGAATAACCTGTAGTGAGTCCCGACGACTTCTATTATGCGGAGCTAATAACATTAAATCTGTTATGCAGTTCTGAAAATTATTCCGAATAAAAGGTGTAGAAAACGTAGAATTCCAACTTCAAAATCTTTGTCACGTTTTGTTTGTAAACAACAACAATGCACACCAACGTTTAGCTATACTCAACTTAGTTCACCTTATTAAATATCTATTACATACACTCCACAGCTTTTTATAACCCTCAGGAACAATTGAATTAAAAACTGAACTGTAATTGTCGAATCATTTACTACACATTTGTTCAATTTGACCCCAACCATAGCTATTTACGGGAGTAAAATATCGAATCACGGTATTAAGCCCCTATTCAATAGTTATGAGGGTCCTCAAGTGGCCTATTATGGGTTAAAACGTAATGCGTTTAGTGAAATGAAACGCGTTCGCGACGCGTTTTGAATTTATTCCGAGTTGTATTGATTTATTTAAGTGTCAAAGTCAAGTTAGTGACAGCTAGGACGTATGGGGGAATTTCATTGGTTTTTGTAGTAGTTTTGCTAAAGTTCAAGTTTATGTTAGTTTTAAGTTGTAAACGTGTTTTTGAAGAGCTAAAGCTTACTCAGAATTGAGTATTACTTTAATCTAATATATTTCTCAGTAATCAATGGAAAATTGACTGCGAATATACCTATGCTAGAGACACTATGAATGCTCAAATGAATTTTTAAGATGCGTATCTAGAACATATAAGATTTGTGTTACAAATATGTTTTATATTTCTTTTGTCCAGTGGCCATCTTAAAATAAATTAGTGTTCTCATTTCAAAACGATTCTTTATAAAAAGATTTTGTTTTATTTGAAATTTGGTCCGTTAGTCGCTTGAATTAGTTCCTATTCCAGTGATAGTACGGTAATCTATACTAATATATAAAGCTGAAGAGTTTGTTTGTTTGTTTGTTTGAACGCGCTAATCTCAGAAACTACAAGTGGGATTTCAAAATTCTTTTTGCATTTGATAGCCCAATTCTTGAGGAAGGCTATTTTTTAATCCCGAAATTCCCACGGGATCAAAAGTTACGCGGGTAAAACGGCGCGCGGTGGCTAGTTAGAATATTATGATTGTCTTATCAGACTTTAACTGACAAGAAGCTAGTATATTAGTATGCTTCCATAACCATAATAGCGATGTTGCAGTGAATCGAGAAAATCCTCTGCTTACTTTTTGCCATATGAATACCTACGTAATTTTCATCTCTCACATAAAAACCTTAATAGCATTAAAGTTTAAGTATTGTACTACACAACTATGCAGGGCTGACTTAGAATAGCCCTACCGTACACAAAGTCAACTTATGTGAACCTCCCGTTAATGGTTAGACCTCATCAGGGTATTCTTGACTAGTGACTATACTTCATATAGAATCTGTCGCCTAATATCACCGCTCCTACGGTGACTTGTTCCGGCAATATTTTATAAAGAATCAAGTCATTTATAAACCCGTGTGCTGTCACCATTTGCTCATGAAAACACAAGTAAGAGTGACCATTTGCAACTCACATTTAGTTGTGTTTTCATGAGAATGAGCGCTGCAACTCTGTCTAACGTGTCTGTTGCAACTCAGTCTGAGCTGTCTTCTCATGACCTTTATTTTATAATAAAATTCCAAAATATTTAAGATTAACCCTTCGATAGATTTAAGGATAAGTGTTATGTGAAAATGTTTACTATAAGATATCCGGATGCAAGAAGATGGGATTCCCTGGCTGTAAATTCTTACTGTGTATTTTTTTTCGTATTTTTAAAAGATGATTGCTGTTGAGTTTCTTGCCACTTCTACTCAACAGATCGACTTTCCGAAGTGGTGGTAGATTCAGTTCAATTTGTAAATTGTTTGACTTATTTCAAATGTATTTAAATACTTACGAAATAAAGAATATTTGAGTTTGAGTTTGACCACTGACTGTTGCAACTCAGTCTAACCTATCTGCCCTTGACCAGGACTGACAAAACTCAATCTACAGGTTTTCTCTTGACAATGAGCATTGCAACTCAGTCTAAGCTGTCTTATATTGACCACGACCATTCCAAATCAGTCTAAGCTGTTTGCCATAGACTAAATCTGTTGAGTTTCAAAGACAATTTTTTAAAGAGTTTCAAGTCTAAATTGTCTTTCCATGCCCATGAGCGTTGTGCCTCAGTCTAAGCTGCCTTCTCTTGACCAAGATATTTGCAACTCGATCGATAGTTTGACCACAACATATGTTGTATCTAGATCGAAACTTTTCTTATGACCAAAACGTATGTTGTAGGTAACTAAAGCAACGTTTTTTTTCCGACTTAAGAAAAAAAATATTTTAAATATACAGGGTTAATTTTAATTAGCACATCACCTGTTGCAGGCAACCTCTCTACATCAATCCCAACAGCAATTGTTCTACGACTTTTTACAAATCATGATAAATTACACAAAAATTAAAAACAAATAAACCGTTTGCTCCTTGCTCTAAATTTTGTAAGAAGTACCTATTATTATTATGAAGCGATATTTTACTATGCAAGGTGCGTGGCATAGCTACGCTCAGAGTCAATAGAGTAATTCCTCTAAACCAAGGCTATCAATATTTGTTATGGGAAAAATAAAATTTTTAAAACCAATTGATTGATGTGGAGAGGCAGCATATAAGAGGTGATGCGCTAATTAAAATTAACCCTGTATATAACCACTCCGTCGATGAAAAATGAAGATGATAAAAGTCTTTGTTGAAACAGTCAATTATTCATATTTGCAAAATCTCTAACTTCTGCGATGGGAAAATTCCATGGTGCAAAAGCCAGTTAACAACTTAGCTAAGTAAATGAAATGATCTTGCTGTAGGTACTTGTTATTATGACCAACTTTAAAATTGTTCTAAAAGAATAATTTTGTAATAAACGGTTACCACAGCTTCACTTTCCAGCAATATACCTATTTCAATATAATAAACTATGTTTAATCCATTAGTTACCAACATAAATAAACAGTGTTTATTACTTACCATTATTTAGCACTTCAAATTACAAATAACAGCATTTCCGATAAGCTATTCGTAACAAATTTATGTAAAGTTAGCACTAATTAAATTTTTATCGTGTTTTACGGTATTAAGGAAAAGAATATAAATAATAATAAGTTATAATGTTACAGTTTTTTCTCTTATCGTTACTTTATCGAATCGTAAACCGATAAATGAAGGTTTTTATAAGATTAATATATTTAAATTTGTTTTGTTTTATTAGATATATTATGTTTGTAGTAATTTAACTGTTTCTAATTTTAATGGTAAAAGCAAATTGCGTTTGATTTTTTATTTATTCATTAGTCTGCAGTATACATACAGGTAGGTTGTAGATATGCGTTATGATTTACCGGCTACAAAAGAAAAAAATTTTTAATTTTTTTATTTGAATATTATTTTAAAGGCTGTCCATATAAGTGGTCCATTTTAGGTACCGAGTAGGGAATGCAATCTCGCGAGATTCTAGACCTAGCCGAGATTACGAGATTTCCGAGATCTCGCCCAACTGGGTATTTTTTACTAAAAACATTCGCTAATACTATTAATTCCGTTTATTGATTTTCAATATATATAAAACATACATGTTATAGGCATATTATAATCATTTATATTAAAATAAAACACAAAATTACGTTAAAATATAATATTTGTCAGTCTTATTCTTATTATATAAACTGAAAATCAGCCTTCTGCATCTGTAGTATTAAGAACAAAAAGCTTTTTAAATATTTAGCAAGTATTTATGAAAAATCTACCAAAGCATATTCAATAAAATTATTATACGTCGTTACTGTGACATAATTACACAGTATACCTATTTATAATTTTAGACGATTAATTATATTAAACTTCAAGTCATAGATGTAATGATTTAATAATGAAATATTGATAAATTTTTCTCTCAGATTATATATCAGAACTACCAGGCGTAAGTTTTCTTCTCAACTGGCGACATCACAAATATTGATTTCGAACGCAGCAAAAAATACAAAAGTTCCAGTAATGCCCGGCGCGTAGCACGTAGATTACTACTAGAGTAATCGAATTTTGGTAATTGTAGGGAAGACAAACTAGCATGGTTCACGCGCAACCACGCTACGATAAACAAGGTAATAAATATTCTCACGTTTGCGTCACAATATATCTTTGAAAATCTTATGTTTGTAAAAAAGAACTTAAACATGTTCCGTAGAAAATGTGACTTACATAATGTTAATAGGTACTAGAAATAAGTATAAGCTAGCCGGCTATGATAGTAGACTTCATAAAGTCACTAACTCATTTTTGGGTCAATGCATACGTTTTTATAATAAGGTTCCCACAAATATTCAAGACTTACCGCTTGATAAATTTAAAGAAACTATTAAACAAAAATTGTGTAATAAAGGCTTTTATACAATATCTGAATATATGGACGATAAAAGTCCTTGGTTGTAAATTGTTTTTCTAAAGTGCTCAATCTCTAACTCCTTCTCCAACTCCATCTCCAACTCCATTTCCAACTCCATCTCCTTCTTATCCAACACCACCACCATCTCCTTCTTGTCCATACAACAGCAAGAACGTCATGCTCCCTCAGGCGGCAAGGCTAGCGGTAGCGTCGGGTGTCGGATCACCCTCTTCCCTAAAATATGGTTGAGGAGGGTGATGGCTGGTGCTTGCGTTATACTCGTGAACGGGTGCTGCTAGTGGTGCCAGGTCGTTTTGCTGATGACTTTATGACTTTTTTCAACTTGACTCCGACTTCCCCATTTCCATGTCCACGTCCTGTCTTTGACCACGACTATCCTCATCCCCATCCACATTATCTGTATTCTCTCTCACCTCTATCGCTACGTCTATCTCTGCTTCTATCTTTACCTGTATATCTATGTCTACGTTTCTGTCTACTACTTGATTGCCTATTGTATAAATATAATAGTAGACTCCAGAAGATCAACTCGTTCATGGGTCAATGTGTACGCTTCATTTTATAATAAAATCCTAAAGTATTTAAGATTAACCCTTTGTTAGATTTATGGATAAGTGTTGATGTGAAAAGTGATATCCGGATGGAAGAAGATGATTTCTCTTATTTTTAAAAGATGATTGCTGTTGAGTTTCTTGCCACTTCTTCTCAACAGATCGACTTTCCGAAGTGGTGGTAGATTCAGTTCAATTTGTAAATTATTTGACTTATTTCAAATGTATTTAAATACTTACGAAATAAAGAATTTTTGAGTTTGAGTTTGACACATCAATCTCGCAATCTCGCGAGATCTCGTACAAAAATTGAACGAGACTCAGACTCGCAAAATATGGACGAGATCTCGCGAGATCCCGATCTCGCGAGTACGAGATTGCATTCCCTAGTACCGAGGTACACTCAGTAGTTTATAATACCTTTGAGTCGACTAAAATAAACTGTATTAATAGTTTAGGTCTAAGTTGAACTTTGAACTGAGAAAATAATCCAAAAATACTTAGGTCGCCTATCTAAGTTCAATATGGTAGGTAATCTTCGGAACTATTGAACAGATTTTGATTAGTCATTAGCAATTTCAAAATACTCCAAGTGTTCTTTTTTCGCTCAGAAAAGATTTTAGCAAGAGAAAGGAAGGAGAAGGTTCAATTATGCATGACAGCGTTGGAGTCCTCTAGAATTAGCATATCCACTTAAGGCATCGTAAAACATAGTGATAGGTATGGATAGTATACAGCCCTTACAGCCCGTTCACACATGGTCCGAATTACTGGATACGTTTTATCGGATACGTTATTTTTTCATCGATGGCGCATGGAGTTGTATGAGCGACTTCACATATGGCACAGTATTCAGTATACGTATTTTCGATACAAAAAAGGTATGTTTCTATGTTTTTTGTATCGAAAATACGTTTTTTCTTTCGCTCCCAGTCCAGCATGGAATAGCTGAATAGAAAAACATAGAATGTGCCAGCTGCTTCTCTTCCCGGGCATACTGTAAAAGTCAGTTAAGGGACAGAGGTTTTATTGGCGTTTTTGCGGGCGATAGGCTGACTCCCTGTCACTGCAATAGTCTCTCTCCATCATTATAATACCTCGAAATTTGTCAAAAGTGACATCAGATGGTTTGATGGCCTCTGGTGTTCTGCCTACCCCATAAGGGATACAGGCGTGAAGTTATGTATGTATGTATGTAAAAGGTATGTATCGAAAATATGGTGTGCTGTTACTGTGACACGATGGTCGCATCGCTTTCTTGCGAGATATTTGCAGAGACGCGTTCTACTGTGATGATTTCTAATATTAACCTAACACTTTTACCTCACCACTTTTACCTCAGCCATGTTGGAAGATATGTCTTTTAACAGTCTTAGAACATTTATCACCCAGCAATCGTGCGCTACAAGCTCAGGCGAGAAAATTTAAGAACGAAAAAGGGTACAAATACTTATGGGTACGTAATGGCAGAATTCTTTTGAGAAAAGACGATTTGTCTCCTGCGGTATGGGTAAAATCTTGCGAATCACTTCTAGCTCTTAAAGATTAATTTTTATTTTTTACTAAGCATGTTTACAAATTTAATAGATTTCTCATGACTTCGTTAAGTATTTACTATCAAAACTGTCGAAGTATCCGTGGCAAATTATCTAGTCTATATTTAAATAGTCTAAACTGTGATCATGAAATTATAGTACTCACTGAAACATGGTTAAACAACAGTGTCTCTGATACAGAGGTGTTAAATGATTACTATAGAATATATAGAGCAGATCGTAGTTCCTCAAATAGTGATAAATCTGATGGCGGAGGTGTCTTGATCGCCGTTTCAAATAAAATCAATTCATATGCCTCCACGTCGTGTTTTCAGGAAAACATAGAAATTTTGTGGGTTACAATAACACCATTATCAAGTAAAAGGAATTGTAAAAGATTAAACATATGTGCTACTTACCTTCCTCCTCCGGTATCTACCGAAAAACTCGACCTCCTTTTCTCCAAAATAACTGATCAAATAGCCTTGTTCGAAGAGTGCGACGAGACTCTGCTGATCGGAGACTTTAATCTAAGTCACCTAAATTGGTATCTTGATCCTGAGCGTGAGTGTGGCTCCACTAGGGCTGCTCCGGTTACTTGTAGTAGGGCTTTAAGCCAAATGTTGTTCGACTTTCAAGCTCTTAATAATCTTTCTCAGTTCAACCTGATCACTAACCATAATGGTAGGCTACTTGACTTGGTTTTCAGCACTAAACAAAATACCAAAGTAGAACAAACTCATAATCTTTTAACTAAATTGGATCCCCACCACCCTGCCTTGCAGATAATTCAAAGTTTTCCTTCGTTTAAGTTTTTGACAAAGAATATACCCATTAAGCCAAACTTTTTTGCAGCAGACTATGCTAAGATTAACGATGAATTGCGAGATATCGATTGGGTCACCGTTTTCAAAGATTCTTCAGATATTAATAGTATGGCCAGTAAATTTTATGACGTCATTCAAAATTTAGTAGAAAAATTTGTTCCGAAATGTAAAAACTCTCGAAAGAAATATCCAGTGTGGTATACTTATGATTTAATAAAATTAATAAAAGAGAAAGATAGATATCGCATCAAATATAAAACATATAAAAACCCCTTAGACGAATTTGAATTTAATGAGGCTCGCAGTAGATGCCATTTCAAAATTAAAGCCTGCTATAAACAGTACCTGAAAAATATTGAACTCTCAATTGCTAATAAAAACATGAAATTATTCTTGTCATACATTGCATCCAAAAGAAAAAACAAATCTTCGATGCCACATGACATGCATTTAGGATCTTATCATTACTCAACACCAGTCGATATATGTAATGCTTTTGCCCGTCAATTCACCACTGTTTACTCAAGTAATAGCTCAACGCCAACATTTAATGATGATTCCCTAGATTTGAACGAAAGTACTGTTAATTTTGGTCATCTGAAAATTACAGAAGACAGTATCGCTCGGGCAATTAAAAAACTTAAAAAAGATCAAAGTGCAGGTCCTGATCAGATTCCCGCAGTTTTCGTCATAAACTGTGCAGATGGCCTTTTACGTCCTCTCAGTTTCTTATTTAATGCATCCTTGTGTGAAGGTAGTTTTCCAAGCGTTTGGAAAGTGGCTCATGTTGTTCCGATTCCAAAGGGCAGCTCTAATATTAATGACATATCGTCTTACAGACCAATCTCTAAATTATCAACTTTAGGAAAAATATTTGAGTCCATAATTTGCTCGGTATTTACTAGTCATTTTAAATCTATTTTGACAGATGAGCAGCACGGATTCCGATCCAGTATGTCAACAACCACCAACCTTATCTGCTACTTAAATGATATCTCCATATCCATTGATAACAGGCAACAAGTTGATGCTATTTACACAGATATAAGTAAGGCTTTCGATAGAGTCGATCATGAGTTACTTATATTAAAATTGGGTAGCTTTGGAATACATGGCAAGCTGCTGTCTTGGGTACGCTCCTACTTGAGCCCGCGTTTTCAAAAGGTAGTTGTGTGTGGGCACGAATCAAACCTTTATGAAGCAACGTCTGGTGTCCCACAGGGTTCTCACCTAGGGCCGCTCTTGTTCCTAGTCTATATTAATGATTTAGCCAAAGAAATCTATCACTCAAAATTCTACCTTTTTGCTGATGATTTAAAAATTTCTAAAATAATAATAAACGAGGCTGATTCGAGGCTTTTACAAGACGACCTAAATCGTATATCCATGTGGACTTTGAGAAACCGGTTACCGTTGAATATAAGCAAATGTAAGCATATCAAATTCACAAAAAAGAGAAGTTATCTGCATAGTTCGTACTACATCGATGGCGTTGTACTCGAGGAAGTCTCAACAATCAGAGATCTAGGGGTTATGTTAGACTCGAAACTCACATTTAAGCCTCACCTTGAACTTATCATTAGCAAATCGCTTAAAATGCTCGGGTTTATATGGAGAAACTGCAAACAGTTCAAAAGTATCGTTCCGTTTAAAACCCTGTATATATCATTAGTTCGTAGCAACTTAGAATACTGTTCAAGTGTATGGAGCCCTCATTTCAAATGCGATATCAACAGGTTAGAGCGGGTCCAAAAACGTTTCCTCTTTCTAGCATCAGTCCACCAAAAAAGGCTTCGACAGTTGTCCACCTATGAATTACGTTTGGCACACTTCAAATGCGTAACACTAACTGAAAGACGCTGGTTAGCTGACCAAGTTTTTCTTTTTAAAGTCCTACGAAACTTCATCAATTGCCCACAGTTACTGAGTGAGATAGGTTTCTTGGTCCCTAGGTGGAACAAGAGACTTGATAACGTTCAACCGCTTGCTGTCAGCAGATTTAAAACTAACGTGGGTTTTCATAGCTCAATTCCTCGAATATGTCGCGATCATAATAAATTGTTCACGGATACTAAAATCGACATTTTGATAGGCTCTCTAGATAGTTACAAAAAACAATTATTCCAGTATTTACAAAGCAAGAGTTTAGTAGTTAAATAATTTAAAATGTAATTATAACATACCTGCCATTGTCATTATTTTTTAAGTTTTACAGTTTATTTTAGTAGTTTATTTTTTTCATTTTTACTGATTTATAAAGTAAATTATAGTAATATTTTAAATTAGTATTTTACTTTACATGTTTGCAGCATAAGTTAATTTGTAATTGATAATTATGATGTTATTGCCTATAATTGGGTATACACCCGACCATGTTTTTTAATTTTAAGTTTATTTTTATATCATGTAATAGTGTATTACCTGTTGGCAATTTATAAATAAATAAATAAATAAATTAAAAAAACTGCGTTATGTTACTATTTGAGTACCTACCTATTGTTTTTTGTGTTTACTATTACATAGATGTCAACAGACATTACGTCAATTGTTGGATTTATGAAAACAGATAGTTTAGTATGGAATATATGTTGGTCGGTATAAAAATAGCTTATCAGTGTACTCAAACACACACAAAGTACAGATGGCAGCTCATCAAACGTTAACAATCTCTCAAATTTCCCTAACCAATTTGTAACTTAATGTCGAGGGCATAGAGTTCAGATTCAATTACAATTTTTGACAGGTTTGCAACGCTTGATCTGCAGCCTTCTGTACCTTAATAAATAAATAATATACCCAAAAATAAGCTTGATCAGCTAGTATTATAGAGACCACAGACATACATCTACATAGATAACGCAAGGGTCACGATTTGTATTGAAACCAAGCATGACGACTTTTTAACAGCTATTGTGACGTCACAGCTGATATTTCATCATCATCATCATCATCATCGCAACTCTTTGTAATGAGCCCACTGCAGGGCATGAGTCTCTCCCCTGGGTGAAGAGGAGGTATAGGCCATAATCCACCAAGCTGGCCCAGTGCTGGGTGGTGGATGCCAGAATTTTTATTTTTAGGCTTCTGACAACCCTAACGACTACTGTATACAAGTATACAGCACCCGGGACCGACTGCTTAACGTGCCCTCCGAAGCACGGAAGTCGTCGTGAGATATGAATGGTCGGCGGTCACCCATCCAAGTACTGACCGCGCCAAACGTTGCTTAACCTGTGATATCGTATGATACACTCAGTAATCACGGCGCCACCACGACTTCTAGCTGATATTTAGTGATGGGAAATACAAACCAATTAAAACACACCGATGCCGCCAATGAAATCGATTATTAAGAATGATATCGATTTTCTAACAGACATACATACGCGCGGGCTGAAGCTAGCGGCGACCAACCTTGACGCTTGGTCGGGGTTCGGACACGCGAAGTACTTGTAAGAAGCGACTAACTCGAGTGACCCCTGCTTGACTTTAGGATCCTTCAGGCCTGGCAAACACCCTTATTTTATATTAAAAGGATAGGACGTTTGTCTTCCATGCCACCTGATGGAAAGAAGAAGAAGACTATGGTGTAACACGTCCTTCCTTCTACGAGAAACCTATTCACTCGACACTTAAAAGTACCAGGACTGTAGTGGTCTGGAAAAACAGACGCAGGCAGATTGTTCCACACCTTGGCAATCCGTGCAAAGGTGTGGAACGATGGTGGAAGTTTTGATCGACTTTATGGTAAATCCACTATATGTATAGGGATGGAAGTTCTGTCTGCATCTGGTTGTCCGGTGGTAAAAAGGAGTGAGAGCACTCGCACACTCACCAGAATGTTGCCGATAAAATATTGTCAAACAAGCAACCTGACGACTCACAATTTTTTATGTGTAAGTTTGTCGTTATTAATAAGTTTCTGGGCACTTCGGTCATCGGAGTTCAGTCGGTATTTGACAGAACCATTCCAAAGGTGACTACAGTACTCCATGCGCGATCTCACTTGGACTGTGTATAGGTTGAGCAGCCGTTCAGGTCTGAAGTACCGCCGGAACTTTGATATGATACCCAATTTTTAGAAGCCATTGAGCCATAGGTTTCTAAAATTTCCCGAAATTAAAATTGTACGTTATAGTGACATCCAAACTGTGTGCTGCCCTCTTCGATCTTATTTTTACTTACCATCAGGAGAGATTAAAGACTTATGTGGGCTCTATCTCTTACTGAAATATACAGGGTGACTGGTGGGTCACTTTTGAAATTCGAGGACGTGATAATTTGAGATCATACATGAAGAGAAAATTATAATAAGAAATAAACATTAATTATTTACTGACTAAACTTAATCGAAAGTTAAAGAATTGATCACGCAACGCATAGTTACGTGACGCGATTGACTCAGGCCTAAGTAAATTAAATAGAAACTAAACTTTATTTATTTATAGGGAATTCTAGTGAAAAATTAAGTACATTACTTTTATTACGTAATTAAGATCAGAATCGAGTACAAGTGCTCTCCTTCAGTATCCAAAATTTGTCACCAAACGCAAGCTTTAAGATGTAACTCAGAAAATGTCATAGTTTCCTTATAAGTATGTACCTGTATCAATACAATTAAATATAAACAAATATCTTAAGTACCGCGCATTTCAATGAAATACATTTCACGTTATCAAAAACTAAATAAATAATGAGTTTACTATTAGTTTTATCAAAAAGCACACAACAAATTTTACCAAATAACGCTATCTACACAACAGGATAAAAGCTCATAAAATTAAATCTTAATGATTTATTAGCTGTATTGCGATAAGTCTACACATTAATTTCAGTATATTTAATTATAATTAGCTCTATTTGATAACACGTAATTAACGTTTTTCCTCAATACGTTAAGCATTTATAGAGGCCATTAATGTAGTTTGTACAGATAAAAGGGAAATAAAAAAGTTTCAAATGTCATTTTCGACATGAAATTATGGGTTCCAAATTCAAATCTCGGTTTTTTTCTTTATGGCCTTTGCTCTGTGCAGAGAGTTTTTATTTTTAATCACAGTGCCATTTGAAGTTTTCTTTGTAATGTAAGCCAGTAAACGAACACTAGGTCCACCTGATGGTAATTGACATTATGAACCATAGACAATTTAGAAATTTTTGTACCCACTTCCATATTACACCTGATGCCAGTGGAAAAGCGAAAATCTACCCTGTCCTTAAAGGCACAGTAAAATCGAGGAAAAATGAATTTGGTATGAAACAGGATAAAATGTTATATTTTTTTCCTAGATCTACTAATTTTTAGGACTAAGTTGAAAATTGAGTCGGTCTTAATATTGCAATTCACTAACCGTCAACCGACTTCCAAAGGGTAAGTACTCAATTCGTGTGTGTTTTTTAAACCGACTTCCAAAAGGAGGAGACATCTTTATTTACATCTTTATTTTATTAAAACTCACTTATCTCTGAAACTGCTGCTAGGGTGACAAATTTTTACTTCATACATACATAACTTCACGCCTGTATCCCTTATGGGGTAAGCAGAACACCAGAGGCTATCAAACTATCTGATGTCATGTTTGACGAATTTAGAGGTATTATTATGATGGATAGAGACTATTACAGTGACAGTGGGTCAGCCTATCGCCCGTAAAAATGCTAAGAAAATCTCTTACTACTCAAAATCTGGAATCACTTTCAGAGCTTCATAAAGTATAAGTAGGTACTTAAACACTTCAACAACTTTAATTCCATTACAATTTCACGACATCCCATACTCTGCAACAAACAGTTTTGTCCCAACCCGAAACTCAAACCCCGGACTCAAAGCTAAGTGAGCTATGGACTATGGAAAAGCAAAAATCTTCCGAATCTGTAAAGTAACGGCGAGTAAGATATATTAGGTATTAAACAGGACAAAATCCAGATAGGAACATGTTCTTTTTCCTAGGTCTTATAATTTTAAAAACGTAGTTGAAAATTTCTGAAATGGAGAGATAATAAGGAGGCCTTTGCCCAATTTTGGGGCACTTAGTGCTAGTAATAAATAATGAATAAATAATAATAATCTATATTCTAGGTAATATCATATAACTAAACTTGAAGAGGATTTTGTTTATTTGAACCTACTTATCTATGAAACTCTCTTTATAGACGGCTATATTTGTAAAGCAAAAACTGACCCAAGCTATTGCAGCGATAATATACGACCAAAAACATCTTTTTAAATATTTTTAACCCCAAAAATATTCTGCAGAGGTTCATCAAGAACAACGTTAACATTTCAATAACTTTAATGTCATTACGATTTCACGACAGCTCAGCAACAAGGACATACAAACAGTTTGTCCCACCCCGAGCCTCGAACCCGAACTCCAGGCTAAGCGTCCTATGGAGTATAAATGATTGTTTAATGTACCAGAAGTGAGCAAATTCGTTTTTAAACGGCTATCAGCCGGTCATTAAAATGGGAATGTGCGTACATTCAGAATGCATGCTGTATCTATGGCTGACATTTTGATGAGTAGGGTAGCCATTCGTTCGATGGTTCATAAAATAGTGTTCTTGTTTTTTTTTGTATTATAATATGGAGTGATAAAAATATTTATAAGAAGTTTTTCAGGTCAAATAATAAATCAAAATGTGTGTTTTAATGCAATTAAAATATGTTTTAATTCTTTTGATTGATTTTACTAAAAACTGTTAATTCAAGTGGTTAATTTATTCAAAATCAGTGACAATTGAAAGTTAATGAATTCATTTGATCACGTATTCATTGCTATAATGAAGAACTTCTTATTCTAAAATAAAACATTTTAGCCGGATTTATCGAGTTTCTTTTATATTTATTCAGAATATCGTAAAAACTTAAGAAAAAACCTCTTTGGTTTACCCGGAGTAGCTACATGCATCTTATATTAGGTTCGGTTAAAAATTGAGGTGGTAATCATTTGCAAAAATTATAGTTTTTACTATAAATTACGTGACCAAAGACCGTTTTAACAAAAATTTAACAAAAAAAAACACTACAATAAAATCATAATTCACTTAAATTCTCAACCTTTAGAAATATAATAAAAATCATTTTGATAAATACTAAATACTTATATTTAGAAAAAATAAAATGAACACCTTATGGACACCCTAGCCATAGTAGTACATTAAACATCTCTAATATGAACTTGGTAGTTGAGTCAACAATGCGACGACGTTTGTCACCGCACACAAAAGGACCACGGCACAGTCAAACATCACTGTTTGGACATCTGGGGTCCCTAATATCACTTAACATGGAGACACCCTATTTATTCCATTTTCAAATACCGCGCGTCATTTTGTATCTGAGATAGTGATGGCAGTTCTATTTTTGAAATTTAGAATTAATGATGGCGTTTTATATTTGGTAAATGGATCGCTATTATTATTAGCCACAAATGTTTGGAATATTTTAAGAAAGAATGCTTTTGAGTATTTTTTTTAATGAACAGATGTTTGTCGATGGTAAATAAAATATTACAAAAAAAAGATTTTTGACAATTATATTTTTAACACAATTCTTAAATTCATATTCATTTATAACTTCTGATTACCTTGCGTTTTTTATTCCATAATGTAGTATACATTGTATATTTATATATTTAAAAACGTATTGTTTATACGATTCATTACATTTAATATAAACTATCTAAATAAACGTTTCAAAAATAGAAAGCTATACCCAACAAGTACTCCATTTAATCTAAGTAAGCACCCTAATCTATCCTCCCCTCAACTTCATATACAATTACAACGCAATTTCCAAACTTGTATCACATTAACCCAAACTCCAATACTAAACAACTAGGTATGAAATTTACAACAGACCCCATACATTTAATACATCTACCGAACAATATACATAGACCTCACAAACCCAACTAAATCTACCAAACTAGAGGTCTATGAAAACTAGTTATAACGCAGCTATCAAACCAGTTTATGTAGATCTCTGAAGTCATGCTTTTGTA
This sequence comes from Stenoptilia bipunctidactyla, assembly GCA_944452665.1. NCBI lineage: Eukaryota > Metazoa > Arthropoda > Insecta > Lepidoptera > Pterophoridae > Stenoptilia > Stenoptilia bipunctidactyla. The sequence continues at coordinate 14,815,220 of OX101744.1, forward strand.
ATAGTAAGAAAGGTCATGATAAATTGGCTCTAGGGTGGCCATGCTAATAATGACCCTTAACAAGTGATAGGTAATTTAGGAATATATAAAGTAGCTACATAATAGGATCCTTAACTTAAGCTTAATGAGGTGGAAAGTGGAGCGTTTACCCTATTATAGCTTTAGGTTGTGCTTAACAAAGTTGGGTGATAAAGGGATGGTAATGTAATAAGTATTGTATCGATTACTTAGGTATTACTTTATTTTGTAACAGGCATTTTTGAAATACGGAGTGTAAAGTTGATGACAGTGTATTGAGCTTTTATTGTAATGATCACCCTGTATAAAACGATTTAAATTTTTGATTTTATCGCCTTTCATTTTATTTTAAATTTTAATTTCGACGTTTTCAGCACGTTGTGTGACAAGTGACTGTTTTCAATTTAATTATATTTGTAACTTAAATATTTTATGAAGACAATAAAACAAATTTTGTCCCTTTAGTCATTACTCGTGACCGTGATATTTAAATAGGCACCGAAAAGTAAATAAATTTATTAATTGTATTTTATATACGACTTAAATTTGGTACAATTACCTGTTATTTCATTAAATTAATCATGATTATCGTTATGATTAATCATGAAATTGTAAAATCATTATTTAAACAAAATAAATAATAAAAATGTAAAACTTTAAATATGCAAGTGAACCTTTAATTATGCATCACTAGCCACCGCGCGCGGTTTTACCCGCGTAACTTTTGATCCCGTGGGAATTTCGGGATAAAATATAGCCTATAACCTTCCTCAAGAGTTGGGCTATCAAATGCAAAAAATTCCATTCCATTTTCAAATTCCACTTGTACTTTCTGAGATTAGCGCGTTCAAACAAACAAACTCTTCAGCTTTATATATTAAAGTATAGATTTCAGACTTTCGTAGCTTTTTATACTCTTCTTACATAACAATAATTTAGTTTTACATACTTCCATGTCTACATAATGGATCCTCTTCTTCAATTACAAACAAGATTTTTAATTTCAAAACATATTATAATGTACATATAATATTAATATGGCATATCTTTAAAAGCCAAAGGGTTAAAATTTTATCCTAAAAAGCGTGTCCAATTTTTTCAAAACGACATCAACCGAAAAGCAGATGTGCCATTATTTTACAACGATTTAATGCCATAAATAATTTGATTAGTCTCGTATTTATCAACATAAAACCATCTATATGGAAAAACGTCACCCATTCTATGGACTCTATTCATTGAGTGGACTTTATTCAACTGTGATCCCAAAGCGTTTATAAGCCACTAATGTTATCTAGATAAGTATATCGTCATGAAAAAAAGACATCTTATTCGTGAAGATTCTATTGTAATAAATATAATGGCAATATTAAAATAGACTCCAAAACTTTACTTCAATTTGAGTTCTATTCGTAAAAGGTGACGGTTGTATACAAAAGTGGTATAAACTTGAAATTGACAGTTTTTACACGATTTTTGTAGTTTATTGATGTCATTTCGCATTTTTTTTAATGACTTGATATCAAAAGGTGTAAGGATCAGCTTTTGTACATTGACAATGGTGTTTTTGTGCACGTGTGATAGAGCACGCGTTGTGTTGTTATTTTTTGTTCCACTTCAACTGTTTTATAACCCGATTTTGTTGAGATTTTATATCTTTAAAAACAAAAACATCTTTATATTTACTCTATTAGTATAATGTCATATGGCTAGAGTATGCTATGGGAGTATGAAATACTATATATCTTTTATACCTTTATTAGCATATTAAATCATATGATCAATCTTGACCATTAACCTGCAAAGAGGCAAGTTTTAATACTTTCACTAATTTTAAACACATTTTTTATCGCAATAGTATTTTGATGTTTAGCTGCAATGAAGCATTCGATTTTTTTATGGTTTTCTTTCCATTATACCTTCTATTTATACTTGAATATTCCTGTTTTAAAATCGACAACATCACCAAATTTCATGAAAGTCTGCTTTTTACTAAACATGTTTACTTTTTTATTATAAAAGTGCCATAAGATAAAGAAATATAATCGGCCGCAATGAATGTGCTACCCTTCGCTTCACACTTTCAAACTTTCTACAAAACAAACAAACAAACAGAACTGCGCACACGCAAACAAACACTCAACGTGATTATCCCAATTCCAAGGACCACACACGAAGCCCCCTTAAAAGCTAAACAGTAAAAGGTGCTAACTCGAAAAGATCCATTTTTGAGATTTTCTGTAAATATGGCAAGTAGCGCATAAATGCTATAATCTGTGGGATGGCGCCTCGTTTGTTAGTTTAGAAGTTATAAAAAAAGTGTTTGTTTGCTTAGAATTATATTTGCTTCTCTCAAATATTGTTGTAATATAATACGAAATTTTATAAATGCATGAATAGGTGCTCGGTCTAACTTTGATGTTGCTGTTGTATCAGTAATTCACTATAAAACAAACACCCTGTAGTATTAGAATTTACAGTGCATGTGAAATCTTACTATATCCGGCTTCCTTTTGATTAGGTTCACTCCAATTGACATTTACCACTAAATATCACTGACGTAACACTTGAAGTCCGATGGAGGCATAATCGGTCTTTTCTTATCTGCAAACATTTTGCTCTTATCAATAAGTTTTAAATTTGCTGAATTGAACAAGATAGAAAGCAAATAATCAGATTGCACCTTTTAATAAATGTACCTATTTATACATTTATTGAGCTTATCACATCACAATATCATACCACAAGACCTAAAAAGGTCAAATTGGGCCATATCCTATGAAGAAAATATATTTATTTGAAAACATGAAGATTATACATATAAAATTACGATTCAATCTTTTTTAAAACAAAGCATCGATAAAAGGAAACAATAAATATAACTGCTACAAATCCTTTGTCAGTTAACAATATTTGCTTTGAAAATAACGCGACCAATCTAACTTGAGCCCTATTAGAAGCCTTCACTTTGATGTTTTTTTTCTAAAACATCCACCACGGTGAGAGCGTGCGTGTCAATTTAATATGGTCGTGTTAAGTGATGTGCTTAAGGAGCTTTATCCTTTTTTAGGGTCATTGTTTGCTTTTAGACTTAAACACGGGCGTCTTAACAAGAAATTTTATTTTTATTTTTGGTTAAACGCTTTTACACGACGACTACATATTATGATTGTCAGCTGAGGACAGTTTGTTAATTGTATGCAAAGTGTAAAGCAGTTGTTTTAGCAATAAGTATGGATGATAAATACATGCATAAAGAAACCAGGCACTTATCTTAGAGCTCGAGTCAGTGCAAGGACAAAGTATAATAATAATATACTCTTTATTGCCAAGAAGTAAAATATACAATTATCTCGTATTTATTTGACACTTAAATATACAGGGTGACTGGTGACAAATTTTAGATACTGAAGGAGAACACTCTGTACTCGATTCTGATCATAATTATGAAATAAAAGTGGGTACTTAACTTTTCACCAGAATTCCCTATAAATAAATAAATAAAGAGACATTACTACACTTTTCCCGACTCGCCGCGCCGACTCAGTCAACACGCACACCGTAGTGTTCCCGCCACACACACCACCACCCGTGTATTGTCTATTGTATTACGCTTATGTATCCATGCGTTGCGTAATGAATTCTTTAACTCTCGGTTAAGTTTATTCTGTAAATAATTAATATTCACTTTTATTTTCTTTTTTCTCTTCGTGTCAAACTATCACGTCCTCGAATTTAGAAATTTACCCACCAGTCACCCTGTGTTGCAAAAATAGCTCAAAAAAAAGCAAAAATAAGTACTTATAATCGAAGAAAGCGAGACTTAGAACCTAGACCTAACATGCAACCTATTAGCAATAAGTATGAAATCCCCTAAAATAGTGAATGTCTTTCACTTTACGATTTTGGCTAGCTTGATGGCGTAATTATTTGCAAGTGGCAGGATAATAGCATTGTGCTATCGAACCAGCGTTCGTTGAAAAAATGCTACATGCCTCTGATTCTGTACTGTGTTGATGTGTTTGTGCAAAATTCTTGGTTGTTGTACATACATAATGGCAGAGTAATGGACTTGCTGATTGCATATACATTACGTTATTAAAAACAAGAGACAGCGTGAAAAACCAGATTCTAGTCGACCATTGTTACTCATATTTGCGATATCATGGCAAATAACACTATGTTACTAAGCAAGAAAAGGGAACCAGGGGTAGAAAATATAACAAAAATGTTTTACAAGATGAAACACTTGCAATACTGGGGTCCTTGTAGGATGTTTTATTATAAACCACAAGAAAATGTTAGTATAACTCTTTAGTGATAATCTAGTATTTTTTCATACCCATAGTTCTACTGTACCACATATGGTACACCTTTTCAGAGTTTATAGGTGTCTCTTGGTGAGTTTTTGTTAAAAAAGCACATACTTTATATAAAAAAAAAACGGTCTAAATGGATTAATTTTATGCACATTGTATCAATAATATTCTTATGCCAATATGGCGAATCATGGATGTACTTATTCCACCAATTACTAAGTACTTAGTTCATCGATTATTTGGATCCATAATCTAAGTAACCTTTGATTATGGATACAAATAAATCGATGAAAATAAATTGAATCGCGGCACGATAAGAATGCAGAGTTGATGGGCAGCTTTTTTGGTTTTTATAGCCTTCTGGTGAGGAGATGAGAAGTTTTATGAAGGGATCCATGACGCTGGAGGTGCCTTATTATTGCCATTTTTTGCAATAATAAGACCTCCATGGCGCAATGATGTAACATGTCGCACAGAGCAAGAAAGAAAATGTTCCGGGTCTGAGTGTTTCTCTATAAACGCATTTATATTCTAGGTTTTCCAAAAGTTTGCTACATAGTATCCCATATCACAAGCTTTGTTTAGTTTGGGGCCATGTAGTTGGTGTGATTGTCTGGGGATTTTGTTTTATTACAAACAGGTTGTGAAAAAATGACACCAAGACTGCGTTGCTGCGGTACACCACCCCTTTTAACGAGGTATAAAACCTTTTAGGTGCGTTTTAAGTTGCGTTAGTAAGTTAAGTATATACCATAGGCATTAATTTACAGTTAAACAAGAACATATTATTATTTATTATTTTATAAATAATTTAGATATCCATATATTTTGGATACTTGAATTCAAATACATTTGGGAATCTACGAGTGAACCCCTACAGAAATAATTTAAACCCATAAAATAATTAAATCAATTAACTCTATCCTTAAGTCCAGAATCTTATTAAAATTTAATGAATCCACAAATCAAAAAAAAACCCTAAATCTCGAAAAAAAAATTCAAAGCGAATGAAAGTATCAAAAAATTGCGACGATATTAAAACCGGGGAAGTTTTTACGATGACAGAGCGGGTGGCGGGGGACGCGGCGGGCGGGCAGGGGGGGTGACGCACGTTTTATTGCAATGCCGCTCTCATTGCCGCTGTTATACAGGGTGTTCAGAAATATAATTTAAAAGAGAAAATAATACATAGAAAATTCTTTAAGTGCCTATTGAAATATATTGACAGTTTTTTCTTTTATTTAAAATCAAGGATTGAGTAAATAAATAAACTATCAAAACTGAAACACCAATTCTTAAAAGATAAAGCAGATAAGCTTTTATATTCTAATAATAATCATTTTGTTCTAACATTAACACGGAGGAATTATGTGGGATGTCATTTCTAGTACCTACATGATTGATATGGGTAGGTTATTAAATAGGCAAGTCGAATATGATAAACTTTATTATAATTTAAATTTAAATTATATATAAATATGATAAATTTTATTTAGAGGTTGAAAGTTTAAGAGATTAAAAATGAGGATAAAAAATCTACACCGCGATTGTAGAAGTCGTTTAATGTTTAAGTTTTAAGGTAGTTTATACTTAAACGATTGGGTTTTAAAAAAAAGTTGTTTGTAACTTAATAATATATCACAAAACATAAAAGGCACATTTTAAATATATTTTTTTAATTTTATTTAACTTGGAACACATTATAAAGCAAATGAAGGTTTTTCCTGCAAACGAAACTATTTAATTGATCAAAATTACCTATACAATAAACCATAAAAAAATAGATTATGTATTGCGTTAATGTTTTTGCTAAATTCCATTCACCAACGCCTTTATCTTCTCTATTATTTACAAAATGAAAACTCAACAATTAAAAATACACCCTGTATAAAAATAAAAAAGTCGCTAACTGAAAACTCATTTCGCGCGAGTAATGGGCGCCAGCACCGATATCATCCCTACCACTTTTTAATAAAAAAAACCTCTCATCTCCGCTAAATTGTCCGTACTACTTGAGAATATGAAAGTCGTTCTTTAAAAAGATTGTGTTATTTCGGTGTAAATTTTCACTTAGATCGTTTTCTACGAGGGGCAGTCGTGTCCCGGGAATAATGGCCTATCTATGAAAGCGTTTATTACGCCGATTCCGGTGAAATAAAATTTATTTTTTAATTAAACTTTTGCGTAATTACGGAATGTGATTCAATTTTTGTCGTTTTGAGGTTTTCGCGTTGAGACTTGGAATTGTTTTAATTATAAGCGAAGATTTAAGTAATGTTCTGTTGGAATTATTACCCTCTCATAATCATTTGACGTAGAGCTTTGATTGTGACAAGCAGCCGGGTTTTACTCGCTAGAATTTTATATTACATCGACGACCGGCTGGTGTAGCGGTAACATACATTGCCTTCTATGCCAGAGGTCCTGGGTTCGAATCCCGGCGGCGGCGGATATTTGTGTGATGAACACAGATATTAGTCGTCAAGTCATGGATGTTTATATGTTTATTTAAGTTTATTCTAATAAAAAATATGTATTTTAAATTTCTTAAGTATATCAGTTATCTAGTATCCATAACACAAGTTCTTTAAGAAACTTAATTTGGGCTAGATAATGTTGTGTGAGTGTCAGAAATATTTATATTTATTTACATATTTATTTCGTGGGAATTGTTTGATAAAATATTGCCCAGAGCTAGGCTGTCGAATGATGAGTAAAAAGATTTTTACACATTAACCGTCGATTCGGACAAGTTTCTGAGATGTGCGTATTCAATTCAAACAAACAAATGCAAATCTAAATTTATATGAGCATGCATTTTTTAAAGCATACGGGCTTAAGAGGATACTGGGTCTTCTTAAAACATTGCTGGAGCACCTCACCGTTGAAGCTGTGATATTTGGCTCCAGATTTTATGTGAGGAGTCGTTTCAGTCGCCTTTCACGACAAGCTTTTCAGTGGATGACTCTACGCTGCTACAAATTAGGACGACTACACCAAAACAATATTAACCTGTAGAATTGTAATAATTTTCTTAATATATAAAAATCTTCCGTTACTGACTGAGTGACTGACAGACAACGCACAGCCATAACCACTGGGCTTAGAAAGCTGAAATTTGGAACATACATTTCTTAGGGAGTGTAAAGGACCCCTAAGGAATGAATTCCCGAAATTCACACGGGATAGTTAAATATTGGACTTTTTAGTTTCTATGAAGAATCTTACTCCTTTATTGCACAGATATGATACTTGGTATAAAGGTTTTTCAATGAGTTGCTGGTTTCAAGAAAGAAATTTCTGAAATTACCTCTGGAATGGGAAATACAGGATTATTTAATTTCTATGAAATATCTTATTGAGACCACGGATGTGATACTTAGTTTTAAGGTTCTTCAATGGGTATCTGTTTTATTATGGCAGGATTTCCCGAAATTCCCACGGGAATGGGAACTATTGGATTGTTTAGTTTGTATGAAAAATTATATTTTTTGAGTGCGCGGATGCGAAACTTAGTATAAAGGTTCGTTCAATGGATGTCTGGTTGTATTATGGAAGGAGTTTCTAAAATTCCTACAGGAAGAGTAGTTTAGCGCGTACGAAGTCGCGGGAAAAAGCTCGTATTCTTTATAAGAGCAAGGCTTACAGGTAAGGTATCGTCGATTAGGAACAGTAATACCTTTTTTTTTACTTCAGGAAAACGTGCAATCTCGTCCCCGACCGTAGTCTTGTTTAGTCAGTGTTTATATTTTAATCACAGAAAAGTTCACAGAACAGTATTGACCTCTAGAACAATCACAGATATTAATTATTTTTACAATAGTTTCTTTATATAGGTTTCTTTATGCAAATAATCAATATACATTTTTTTTTAACAAAATACAAAATACCTATACAATATAATCTATTTTTTAACAATCCCTCATTTAAAAAAAGTCTTGTTTACATTATGGTACATGATTACTGTGAATATTAACAAAGTCACGTTCACTATAAAATTTCACTGCACAATCAAATTCAAATTTTCTTCTATTGCTGCACTTGTTGTGTTTCACATGCCTACGTCTTTTAGACGTAGACATGACCGGCATGCAACAAACACTTTCCACAAAATCTGTTTATCACAAATTCGTAATTGCGTTCGCGCCCGTTAGAAGGTCCTGCTTCTGATATGTTTGAGTGACACACTGACCTCGCTTATTAGTTACAAAAACATCTTTTACCATGCTATTTGCAAAATTTGAGTAAAAGAGAAGTTTAACAAAGTAAACAGAGACGGACATATTATATACCTAGTCCACTATTGTTTATTGTAACTGGTTAGTGCCCGCGCCAGCGTAGGTATTTTTTGCAACTCTTTTCACCTTCTTCGTGCCTCAAGTTTAAACATAAATTGTTTAAAAAATTGTTTAATCTATTCATTTTTGAATTAGGCAAACCATACTTCAAAATAATGCAGTAATATTATATATTTTGGTATCATTTATACGCAATTTAATATTAAATGAAATTTTCAACGAAAGTATTATTCGAATAAACTAAATTATTTCATGGAAATACATTTGAGATCTTCTGTTGACTGTACAAGTTAAAAAGTATAGGAAAATGTAAAAATAAAAATGTGATTAGATTTATAGTATTTTACGGGTTGCCTGGTAGAAATCGCTTGGAGCAATAAGGCCGCCTATATTGTCCATACTTGTTTCATGAATACCTAATGTTTGTGTGTTGTGTTCTGATTGACAATAAAGTGTATTTATTATTATTATTATTTGTGGTTCTCCGGTACGTGTACGTTGGGGACTGTGGATCTCCGGTACTAACCCGATAAATCGCGCAAGAAGAGTTATAAATGACTTAGCTATATTTACTTTGTAGACTGCGAATTGAATGGCCGCTTAATGACGTCACAATTTTGTCCTTCTGCTTTAACAAGTTGTTGATAGTTGTTGAATAAAATATTACAGTAGACCAAGAGACAAAAAAACCCGGCGGAAAAAAACTCTTGGCACTCTTTTTCAGTCAGGATTATACGAATTAATACAAATAGGTACAGTACAAACACAAGACAGCTAATTGTGAGAGCCAATGTCATGCCACAACCAAATTACTTAAATATTAGGTGCATTGAGCTATGGATGCATAACACGAACATGACAAACTGGGACCAGAGTATTTAAACAAGAATGGAATAAAATAGTCGTAGTATCATCAGTAAAACGACCTGGCACCGCTAGCAGCACCCGTTCACAAGTATGTCGCAAGCACCCAGCCATCACCCTCTTCAACCATATTTTATTCATCCTCACTTTCACAAATGTAATGTTAGTCACACCTCTATTTCCCGCCTAGACCCTTGTTCCTCCATCTTCGACCTCAGCTTCAGGTAAGATAAAGGTCTAAGTGGGCTTAGTGACCGATAAATTAAAAAATATGCTCTATTTGACTTCCATGATTTTTTTTTATATTGTAAGGATAGGACGTTTGTCTTCCATGCCACCTGATGGAAAGTACGCATGAAGACTATGGTGTTACACGTTCATCCACGAGAAACCTATTCACTCGTCACTTAAAAGTTCAGGACTGTAGTGGTCAGGAAAAACAGACGCAGGCAGATTGTTCCACACCTTGGCAATCCGTACCAAAAAGGAACTATCGAAGCGTTTTGTTCGACTTCATGGTAAATCCACTATATAGGGATGGAAGTTCTGTCTGCGTCTGGTAGATCGGTGGTAAAAAGGGATGGGTTCAATTTGGTCAAAAAGAGCACTTTTGTATTTTGCATTTTTGTTAAAAATTGCAAAAGTGTGGAATGAACAACCTGGGTCTTTTATTTCTGACCATTGTTTTACTTCATCTTGGTTTTTTAAGTGCTTGACACTTGAATGAATAGGTACGTATAATCTTTAGTGAGACATCTATAACCCTTAGGCTGCAAACTGGACGGCAGCGACAGTGAGAGCGACAGCGGCGCGGAATCTGGGCCGTTCTCGACGCCAGCGGGCGCTCGAGCGATTTGTCGCGGTTTCATACAAACTCAATACTTTCTATCGTGTCGCGGAAATCGCTGCCCGCGCCGCTGTCGCTCTCGCTGTCGCTGTCTCTGCCGTCCAGTTTGCAGCCTTATTTTCTTCTCATCACTGTGCATCAGGTAACATGGCAGACAAACGTTTAATCATTGTCATGTTAAAAATATTAATATCAATAAACATAACTTAAAATAACCTCAACAATTCACATCACGAACTTGACTTTTCGCCCAAAACACAGACAGTGTAATCCGTACGAACCAACCATATAACTCTCTTTCAATTAAGGCGCAAGTTAATCTCACAAACCGATTATATTACATTAATTGGCAAAAGGGGACTCAGTAACACAACCTCAGTATATCACTCCGCACTTAATCCCCCGTAAAAAGGACTATATTCGAAAAGCAAATTTAGAAAGATGATCTTTTGTTAATATTAGAGATTACGCGACATTACTTTTAGGGTGCGATATTTGTGATTGAAATTTAGACCTTATTTGGTTTGCGATATAGTTGTTTGTATGTTTTGTTATGTGTTTATCAAAAGAGAAGCTTTTTGAATGATTTACAAAGAGATTTTAGATATCAGTGTAATAGGATTAAGTCAGTGTTAAGTGACGTGGTGCTAACGATTTGATTTCTGGATAAATGTTTCTGTAATGATGTTTATTGATCGCGTTTGAACGTTTAAACGATTTAGATAAAAGTGCTTGTAATACTTTATGTCTGAGATGGTAGCGGAAGTTAGTACAGGGGAAAATGTAGGCTATGTTTACTTTAAAGAAAAACGAAATCATTTACTTAGCTATATTTGTATTTTTCTTACTAGCTAGGTAAACGGTTCGTTTGAAGTTTGTGTGGGTTAAAAATACTACACGATGTAAAAAAATATATTATAAGGCACCAGACTTAAAAATAATACCTTTTTATCTCAAGGTTTCTAAACACTTTAGACATCGAAACGCGAGGTCAAAGGAGATATCCTAAAATTCAAGGAGTCTTGGCCCGGTCTCTGTACCTACCTACAGCTATATCTTAAAATGAATAAGCGGTTTGATTTTCTAATGATTTTTAATCCCTTTATTTAATGGAAAAATAAGTGAATTTAACTTGATAATTCCCATCATATAAATGACGCAACATCAATAGGTTTTGCCCCAAAAAAAGATAAGTTGAATAAATATTATGGTGACTTAATTAATTTTCCCTAAACTTAAGATTAAATTTCAATATTAGTTTTTTCTTATAATAACCATTTCTTTATCAATTTATTTTTATGGTGATAGATCTGGTAGTCGTCGTAACGCCGTGGTTACTGTGCATATTAAACGATATCGCAAGGTTAAGCGCGTTAGGTGCGGCCGGTATTAGGATGGGTGACCGCCAATCATTCGTTTCTCACGACGAAGGGCACGTTAAGCAGTCGGTCCCGGGTGCTGTATACTTGTATACAGTAGTCGTTAGGGTTTGACAGAAGCCATTTCGGCACCCTGAAATATCTGACATCCACCAACCAGCACCGGGCCATCTTGGTGGATTACGGCCTAAACCTCCTCGTCACCCAGAGGAGAGACTCATAGCCCTGCAGTGGGCTCATAACATGGAGTTGTGATGATGATGATGAGACCTGGCCCCGACGTTGAGATCTTTTGTAAAAGATGTTGGTACCTGATACCTACAGGTAATATCAACTACTGGCTTACTCGCGGTTATAGAATAGTATAGGGATAAAAGTATGTGTGTTATTTAGACTTGTAGGTAGACTGTCTCCAGGTTGGTATAGGTATCTGTTACCTGATTTCATGCAGATCCTTCGAGCCGATTTTAAGTATAAAGACATAACAAACATGCATCCATTCATATTCCTCTGCTGAAAAAAAAGCTTCAAATCATACCTCATCTTGTCGGAGCAACTGTAGGTAAATATTCTGGGTTTGATTCTTAGACCGGCCAGTTTATGAAACTTAACTGACTCCAAGCAGTAACTTGATTTTGGATGTAAGTAGGTATAGGAGCCGCAGAGGGTCAGCTTATGGTGCGTACAGATTGCTGTAATGGAACTTGTAATGTATTCTGCGCACTACACGTCCAAATACGCAACGTGCGCAGAATGTTACATTACTAGTTGCATTACAAGCAATCTGTACGCACCATCAGAGTAGCCCTACTGCACCTGGATGGCGTCTACTAAGAGTAATCCCCACTTACAGGTGGTAGGAACAGTTCACCTGGTCATTACATCAGTCATTTTATAAAGTTATTCAACATAAATCTGATAAACACTGGCCAAGTCAAACCTAATCTAGGTACTTTAAGATCATTTTTAAATAACAGCAATTGTTGTAGTTATCCAAAAAAGCAAAGAAATAGAATTTAATACTTGTTCATAAAGTTATTTTGTTCCTTTAAATACATATTTCGATTGTGCATAGAACTTGGCACTCATTTAGATCTCCATTCTTTTTGAGGGGAGGCTGTAGCACAGCATGATTTTTGTATTGAACTTGGCTCTCCTTTTTAATTTTTTGGTAAGATAGGAAACACGTCTGACCCTTTCTTTAATTCGAAACAAAACTACGCTTATCTTTACTTTTTTATCTTTTCCAATATAGGTACTAAAGCTACAATGGTATTTTCCTGTTTAAAAGCGTTAATATCAGACAGATTTGAAAACTGTCCATTAAATAGATCAGTTGTTGGGAATTTAATGCCTATAGGTATTTTATCAAGATATTCTTACGAATCTAAAGGTTTCCTTCATAAAATAAGGAGAACAACACTTTTTTCTTTATTAGGTAAATACACTATTCACTTGTCAAATCAATCAACTGACAGTCTCCGTAGGACATTAGACCTAAATTGGGTTAAAGTATATGAGGTCTTGGGATTGAATACCAGTCTCAAATTGTAGCAGTGAATTCTGTTGTATTTACTTGTATAGATATTCCCTAATTCTTCTTTGAGAAATCCAGAACAACAGCTTATCCGGTTTCTGTCATCTGTCATTTTATACACAATTTCTGGTTCCGTATTGTCTCAGATTCGGATCGAGTCCTGTATAGTGCGTAACTGCTCTAAGCGTTATAAATATAGATAAGTAGGTTCCTAGGTACTTGATACATCAGTTTAGTTTGATCAATTAAAGTATTTATTGATAAATATGAATTCAAAAAAGAAACATAAATAATATTTTAAACGCTATGTACCTATAATATCCAACAAACCAAGAACATAGGAACGTAACAAAACAAAACTCAAAGTTACAAACAAGAGAAGTAACAAACATCCAAACTCATCCCATGATCTATTCACAGAAATTAATTCCAGACGAAATACTATACCGTGCCAACCGCATAGAAATCTATACTTCCGAAATCTCACAAAACGTGCCAACTGCCAACAAACAATCCATTTACAAAACGTTGGTTAGATGTCACTTCTCACCTCCCAGCTCCCGTCATAAACAAGTCAAACATGGCCAACGATATTAATGAGACAATGAAACATTAGCTCGCTACAAAATGCCTCCGCACTTGCAAATAATTAAATCGTAAAGTCCCCTCTACACCGCCTACGAACTATTTACTCCTTTTTCATTGAAACACAATTGTCACTGCAATCCAACACTCTCAGTTACATTTAAGCTTTTTACTTAACCTCTCCACGACTAAAACTAACCTCTATCTTTAAAACTACAAAGTCGATATTTCACAAACGGTTGTATAATTTATAAGGCGTATTCCGTGGAGACTATCAATTTGAGCGCGACGGACCCCGCCTATCTAATATCGCGTTTACACACATGTCGTCGTGTAGTGTCGTCTCGCTCGCTCTGTGCCGCATATTAAAATTCCTCGGTTTGTAGTTACGTCTCTCTCGGTTGCAACGAGACGAGAGGCGGGCCGTTTCCCGCGGATTGCGCCCCAATACTGTCGCGATTTCCACTGCGATTCCACGCGAATCTACGCGGATCCGGGTTTTCGAATTTCGAACACCGCGAAAAGTGATCTTTTAAAAATAAGTGCGTATTGTGCTAACTTTTCGATCTGGCTATTGTAGCTAACAGTTGTGATAAGTGCAATTGACGAGGAAAAGTGAATTCGCATACATAATTACTGAATGAGTTTGAGGACTTGTACGAAAAAATTAAAAACTTTTTCAAAGAATATTGGCGAACATAAAAAATCGTTACCGTGGACACTAAACGATCTCATTTAAAATGATACCTACCTAATAACTGTATTATCATCCCCCTTATAATCTTAAAAAAGATAATGCAAGTTTCTCAGTTCACACATGAGTAAAAAACATTACCTTTAAGCTACTTTTAAATTAAACACATAAAAAAAACATAAAATTTCACAATAAGAATCGAATAAGAATTTCAAATTCAAATCTCCAACAACAACCGAGAACCGCTCCAAATTCAAACTTTAATTCGGATCAAAAATGGCGACATGAAAGCTCCGTCGGCAACTGCCAGCGACAAATCTTCTCTCTGAAATGTCATCTAGCAGGTGAAATGAAGACGTCGCTTGAATGCGACCGCCCCGACACCGCCGAGAGCGGCAAGGGCCGGTTCTCATACAGCATTGACGCGTTACTTGGCGCCAAAACGGTAACCCCGCCAAAAGAAACCACAGATACAACAAGCAATGACGCTGAAAGTACCGACGCTGCACCAGAGACTGACGAAAGCGACGTCGATATTGAAGACGTGGACTCTACAGCTGATGATAGAGAAGATAGGGATAATACAAATGATGGAGAAGAAGTTGAAAGCAGGAGTGGAGTGGTGGTTCCTCAGCCGTTATTACCGAGGTTGTACCAGGGTCATGCGCCGCCGCCTACTTGGCCTTTTGGTGCTTTTCCTTGGATGGCACCCAACCATATGTTTCGAGCTGGATCTCCTAATAGTAAGTACCTAAATTAAAGAAATCATTTATTTCACTGGAAATAATCTTCTACAATATCTGGTCTGAGCAAGGACATGGTGCAATGACAGGTGCTATGTCAAAACAAATAGACATTCTCTTTTGAAAAAGGTTAATGTATTCGTATCTATACGGTATTGTCAGTTTGAACTATAACCAAATAGAAAGGTTAGTTACAGATACTGTTATTTCTTTATATGCAAGAGTGAATATCAATTATCATGTCTACACTACAAAGTCTGCAGTCGTAATGAAATTATTTATATTCTGTACATTCGCCGCATAATTAATTAGATATAAAAAGCTTTATTATTGCATCAAGTTTATGATCCAACTTTTGAAATTAGAATCATGTTTTTTTTTTTAATAATTTTAATAATTTAAACGTCATGAAAAAATTACATACGGAAGAATAGGTTCTTGTGCTTGCTATGTTATTAAATAAACTCGAAAATTAAATGGATTATTTAGATTGATGTTGAATACTCGGAGAATCTGTATGAGCCTTATTAATTTTAGAAAAAGGGGCAAATGGAGGGAATTTTTTTAAACGGTGACTAAAGGTACCTAAACCTCAATCTAAATCTCAACTTCACTTTTTACTCAATCTAAATACGATAATTTTGACGACCGGCTGGTGTAGCGGTAACATACATTGCCTTCTATTCAGAGATCCTGGGTTCGAATCCCGGCGGCGGCGGCGGAAATTTGTGTGATGAACACAGATATTAGTCGTCAAGTCATGGATATATGTTTATATGTTTATTAAAGTTTATTCTAATAAAAAAATATGTATTTATTCAATATGTATGTTTATAAATTTTCTTAAGTATATCAGTTATCTAGTATCGATAACACAAGTTCTTTAAGAAACTTAATTTGGACTAGATAATGTTTGTGAGTGTCAGAAATAATAATTTATTTATTATTATATAAATAAAAGATGAGGACTAAGATCACCGATTTCGGAAAAAAGTGGCTCTTCATATTGTCGTAACACATCACCGCCGGAATGGTGATATTTAGCTGCAGAATTTTTGTGAAGGGCAGTCACTAACCTGACGAACCACCAAGCTCAAACTGAGGTCGGATTTGTCACCTTCTACGCTTATACATTAGCGGTAGGTATTAAGTCTAATCTAAGCCAACCCTACACGGCCATACAACTTTTTTTAAACTACTTTATAAGCTTCGTGAGTTGTTTTATTTCGGATGCTTACTTAAGCAGATTGTAAAATTGAAAATTCTAGATACCTTCACCTTTAATAATGGTCTGCTTCAAACTAAGGAACCATTTTGAAAATCAGAAAAATAATAATGAAAGAACAATTATGAAGAGTTATTAACAATTTTAAGGTACCTATATTTAATCACCTTTTCATAAAAATGTTAAAAGCGATATACCTTACATACATACATACATAACTTCACGCCTGTATCCCTTATGGGGTAGGCAGAACACCAGAGGTTATAAGACCATCTGATGTCACATTTCGCAAATTTGGAGGTATTATAAAGATGAAGACAGACTATTGTAGTGACATAGGGTCAGCCCTATCGCCCACAAAAACGCCTTTAAAACCTCTGTCCCTTAACTGATTTTTACAGTATGCCCGGGAAGAGATGCAGCTGGGACATATTATGTTTTTTTTTCGCTCCCAGTCCAGCATGGAAGACGCGATTTTCCTTATCAGATTATTTTATGAATATCAAAGTAGAATGACTCTTTTCTGTAATTTGGTGCCATCAAAGTAAATCAAGACAAAATTGAGTTTTCAATCTGAAAATGACCCTTCATTAATATTAGTGAAAATATATTTTATACTGTAAAATTACAAAATCACCAATAAATAATATTGTAGGTAGAGAATAAACTTTTTTTTTTACGGCGTGTAAACATCAATCTATATCTTACCTGATGGTAAGAGGAAACGAGGTCGAACACGGGTTTAGTAAAGCTCTATACCTACACAGAGTGTCCCGCTTACCCTATATAATACCTTCTCGGCGGTATTCTATTACCCATAAGGATTACAGAAAAAATATGAAAAAAAAAACAAAAATTAAAATACAAAAATCTTTTGTATGAAAGAAATTGTAGAAATTTATTGCTGATTTCTGTAATCCTTATGGGTAATAGAATACCTCCGAGAAGGTATTATATAAGGTAAGCGGGACACCCAGTATAAGGCCCGCACAATGTCGAATCCCGCGGGAATATCGGGACAAAAAGTAGCCAATGTGCTATTCCAGTCTGTACACTATCCCTATGCTAATGTCCGCTGAACCGTACTGGTGTGATTGAGGAACAAACATCCAGACATTCATCCAAACTTTCATATCTATATATGTATATCTATACTAATATATAAAGCTGAAGACTTTGTTTTTTGTTTGTTTGTTTGTTTGTTTGAACGCGCTAATCTCTGAAACTACACGTGGGATTTGAAAAATTCTTTTTGCATTTGATAGCCCAACTCTTGAGGAAGGTTGTCCCGAAATTCCCACGGGATCAAAAGTTACGCGAGTAAAACCGCGCGCGGCGGTGACTAGTTTAGAATATTAGTACGATTGACGGAATACGTCACCGCGGAGTGGTGATATTTGGGATTCCATTTGAAGTGAAGGGTGGTTGCTCGCCTGGTGAAATATGACGGTGCACTAAAACCAAGAATGGAAGACGACCACTTTGGCGATGGGGTAACACTGTCTACCTCAGACGCCACTGGCGGGTTCAATTCCCGCACGGAACAAGAAAAAATGTTCCGGGTCTGGGCTTTTATCTATATATGTATTTATATTCTAGGTTCCCCCCTAGTTCGCTACATGGTATCCCATATTCAGTTCAACTTACATAATAACCAATGTTTAAATGATGAATGAACAGAACTTGTCGCTGTTTTGATCCAATTGCTGGGCAGCGCTATATTACGCCGTTTTGGAAGACCCTCGTAACCTATGAATCTGTAATATTTTTTGGTCAAATATAGCCATTAAATAACCTTTCTCAAGAGTTGCGAACCAAATACAAAAATATTTTTCAGATCCCGACGGGAAATATGATACCTATCTATACTAATATAAAAAGCTGAAGAGTTTGTTTGTTTGTTTGTTTGTTTGAACGCGCTAATTTCAGAAACTACAAGTGGGGTTTGAGGAAGGTTATAGGCTATATTTTATCCCGAAATTCCCACGGGATCAAAAGTTACGCGGGTAAAACCACGCGCGGTGGCTAGTCTAAGATAAAGGCGTTCAAATAAGGCCGATATTTCTTTTTTAATAAATATCTTAATTTTAAAAGTTTTAGCGCTAAATAATGTAGGTATTTGAATGTAGTCAAGTGTGAAAATATTAAATCAAATATACAATATTGCCAATCGATTTATGGGGTGCAAAAAGTTGAAGGGTGCAGGGGTAAATTAAGGACCTTCCCCGGGAAAATGCGGTCGTCCTCAGTTTTTATATTACCTACTACTACTTTTTCATCAATGAGCTTCTTCATATTTGTCAATCAGAAAGCAAATGTATTGTTTGACCTTTTTAATATGCCTTAATTTTGCTTGTCCTAAAATTCCCATAGTATTATTATTATCGAAACAATTGCAACTTTTTTTGTGATATTTTATGTTTAATGTATTATTAAAATGAGAAATTTAATACTGGTAAAAATATCTTTCTGCATGGGTACCTACTTTGAAACGCAAAAAAACGAACTGGAAATCAGTAGTTTTCGAGTGAAGGTTTAAGAAATTCTTTGGTTAGGTAAAATAATCGTACCAAATAATAATAGGGCCTGAAAGACATAGCTGGGAGCGGTAAAGCCGCTCAAATTATCAATATTGATCTATTACAAGAATAATTTAATATATTTGAATCTGATTGAAAATAAAACGTTATTATTTTGTTGCTGTTATTTTCAACCACACTTTGATTTCGACTTAGACATAGAAATACAAACGAGCTGAAAAATACGCATTTAAAAAGTCTAAAATTGATCAGTGATATAAATGAAAAGAAAGCAGGGACTAGTTAAGTAGTTAAGACAGGAAAATAATACACAGTTGTTAAGTTAAACCAGTAACGCTGGTTAAACCGATCTTATATTCTAGCAGCGCCATCTATCCATCAAGGCAAAAAGGTTCAGTAACGGATATAATAGGTAGTGTTTTTTTTAAACTTTTTTTTGTTAGAATATTTTATACAAACTAAAATAAAATAAAGAAGAATTTAAATGCACACTTTCGACTGTGTTAAGATAGTATCGAGGATGTGGCCACTGAAAGGTGTCAGCAGTAGGTAGAGCGTGTTCATGCGCCCGTTCAGCGCACACTACGCGCCTCATCACTGGCTATGTAATTTGTTCTACATAGTAAGAGTTAAATAAGACTTACCTAAATTATTATATATATTCCTACATAACAAATTGCATTTTTTGGTTAGATGCGTGAGGCGCATCGCATGGCGTGCGTTGGGCGGGCAAGGGCTTACAGCACTACACATTAAATATCAAAAGAAATACTTACATAAATATTTCTGACAAATAAAATACATTAAATTATGCGACTCGCTCGTGACCACGGGGTCTGCAAAAACACCGAAACGTCGAGTTAAAATGTACAATATAAATTATACGCGATTAATCCGGTTAAAAAGTAGTTTTATTTAAATTATGAATCGTGAAAACTAAAGACAATATTAAATAGAATACATACATTTTTAATAGCGTAAGAATTTCTTGATAAAATAAAGCATCTAATACATCTCCTAGATCAAGAGTTAGTGGTACATACAAATCGATGCAAACTTTTAAATGCTTAGTTTCAGATTTGCGCGTTCAAACGGCTATAAATAAAAAAAAACTGAATATAGAACAACGTTATTCAAGTTTGAGTTAAATGGAATGTTTATTTCTCAGACATACTTTCATTCGTCTGTACCATCTTATATCTGTATAAAAATCTCCTCTTTAAAAGAAGTAGTTAAAGTGAAAACTCAATCAGTTAAAATTAATGACGCAAAATTATTTAAACTATTCACTTATAAAAGCAGCAATTTTCTACTCAATAACAATAGAAAGAATTCTGTATTTCATTTCGTACACACAACAGCAAGTTACATTTTATATAATGGCGTGAAAAACAACCTTATGTGCTAGGAATAAAGGCTAGTTTATTTTAAAAATAGAAAGCTTAAAAAGAGGTTGTTTGCCTATGTTTAAGTTTTTTTTAAATAAAATTGGTGTGTTCCCTGTATAGAAAACAATACATAATTACTGCAATTAGTGATAGATTTTTGCTTCATTTTCTGTATTCATAGTCTGTGTGTACCTAATTATATAATTCTTCTTAACATTGTCTTGTTTTTTTTTACAATTTTAGATAATTTGAATAAAATCTTTGTACGGCTTTAAATGGATAGGTAAGTAGGTAATGTTTTAATTTACAATAGGAATTAATCAACATAGCGTATTTTAATTTAGCAGCATAGGGTTAGGTTAGAGTATCCATGCCATCTCTGGATAAGCTTTTATGAAAGGCAACTGATCCAAATGACCCCCGCTTGGTGGTAGGGTACTACCCTTCAGGATCCACCTGGCTCGTAACCACTTTTCATATACAGGGTGACTGGTGACAAATTTTCAATACTGAAGGTGAGCACTCTGTACTCGATTCTGATCATAATTATGTAATAAAAGTAGGTACTTAATTTTTCACCCGAACAATTTTTAACTTTCGGAGAAGTTTACTCAGTAAATAATTAATATATATTTTTTAATTACTTTTTTCTCTTCATGTATGATCTTAAACTATCACGTCCTGGAATTTTGAAAGTGACCCACCAGTCACCCTTTATAATCAACGAATGCAGAGCATTAAAAAACCGACTTCACGTCAATACTTTGGTCATCAAGGCAAACAATCTCCGAATTCATACATATTTTTAAAAAAATTCATGAAGAACTCAATCGATTTCGATCAAATTTAAATGGGAAGTACCTATCCTCTATCATATGAAACAAGAATCATCAAAATAGGTTCACCTCGTCCAAAGTTATGAGGTAACAAACATAAAAAACACACGGTACAAATGGAAAACCTCCTTCTTTTTTGAAGTTGGTTAAAAATCTGCTCTCAAACATCACCGCTCCAGCGGTGTTCTCCAGAAATATTTATGAAGAGCCAGATCCTTCCTTAGCCTGTGTGCTTCTTCGACCTCTTCAACACTTAACATAAGTGGGGTTGAGTTCAGTCGTGGGAGTAGTCACCGATAAAAATTGTGTTTTTTAATTTAACCGTTTATGTATTGAAAAAACTTTCAAAAGATAAAACGTTTAATAATACGTTAGTATACGATAAAGCTCAAATTTTTATACTAATGCATCAGCTACAATTTTTAGGGGGTCCAAAGCTAAAGACATTATTATTATTAGTCAGGATTGCATCGAATTCTCTAAGATCATCATCATCATCACAAATCTTTGTAATGAACCCACTGCAGGGCATGAGTCTCTCCCCTGGGTGAAGAGGAGGTATAGGCCATAATCCATCAAGCTGGCCCAGTGCTGGGTGGTGGATGCCAGAATTTTCAGAGCGCCAAGATGGCTTCTGACAAACCCTAGCGACTACAGTATACAACACCGGGACCGACTACTTAACGTGCCCTCCGAAGCACGTTAGTTGTCGTGAGAAATGGATGGTCGGCGGTCACCCATCCAAGTACCGACCCCGCCGAACGTTGCTTAACCTGTGATATCGTATGATACACACAGTAACCACGGCGCCACGACGACTTCCAAGCTAAGATCTCTAAGATCAGCCGCCAGATATCTTCGTATTTTCGTTGATGAGGTTAATAAACTCTTGCACTTCACAATTTCAATACAGTCAGCGTGGGTGTAGATTTGAGCAATACAATTTCTTCATATTAACTTTCGCTGAGACACTTGGTCTCAGGTAGGTAGGTACAGATTAAAGAATGAAAACAACTTTGAATTAAGTGTATTGTGCGAGAAAAGTATTCCGTTAACAATCGTAGGTATTTGTTTTGAGGTTCTCTAACGAGGCTTTCTTTTTTAAACATCCTTTATAACAATTTATACTTAGGTCATAATGGTTTCTGATATTTATTTTGGGAGTAAAACTTATATAAAAAGTTCCTTCAAAACGGTCCCAGTTCAATTGTATTGGAAAAGAATCGTCAACCAATTTACCAGGCTTTTGATATCCTATGTGCCTACCTACATCATGAATTATGAAAAATCTTCAAAATATATTTAATTTATAATGATTGAGTGTACTTTATGATTAAGTACAAGTTTCTTACGGCTCAATCAATAGTATTCATATAAAAAATATCAATGAACAAGGTCGCAACTGTTTTTAATTAAACAAAAATAAGAAAAACACCTGTTTTCTACAACTTCGTTTACCGACATCATTAATTCTCGCCCATATCACTAGATGTCGCCGACAGAAAACTATTCATCAAAACAATAATTAACAAGTTTCTGCATCGAAAATAATTATTGCCAGTGTGTTTTTGTACGTATACTTACTTAATTGATTCTTTTTTTAAACATTACTTGTTTATTTTTTATAATGAACATTGAAAGGCTCAATGTATTTAATTAATTAACATGGTGAAAGTTAGACTATGAATTGTGCCATGTATGCACAATGGCAGTTTATGCTTTTTTTTTAATTATGACTATTTATTTCTATACAATAACGGCTTAAGACAGTTCGTTTTTCCAAAAAGCTGTTAGGTGCTTGAAGTAATGCAAAATATTTTTATTCATGGCGATGAAAATGAAATCCAAAAGTTTAAGAACTCATTTAAGACATTTCTTTTGTCATCTATTTATTTTCTGCACTATGCAAAAACCTAGCGTTGAAACTTAATTGAAATTATTTTGTTGACAAACATAACAAGAATTCAAGAAACAGAAATTCTTCTGTTTGTTAAATTATCAGTCAGTCAATCAATCATTCAAAACAAAATACATAAATTAAAAATATCCTTGTGAAAATATAATGTCGTTGCGTACGCGGTTTTTGCAAGACGCAATATGACTCTCAAATCCGTTAGGAGGCGCATACGACCGCAGTGCGTAAGGGAGCGGGAAGATTTGAACATTATGATGTTAGGATAAGGAAATATAAAAGGACTGTTCCGAAGTCACAACAGAATCCATAATATTGGATTTATTATCACAGAGAGAAGACTTTGAATATACTTATAATTATAGCCTAGCGTAATGTAGATATATGCACATCCCTTGTTAACATAAAAATACCAAATCTTAACTTACCATCAGCTGAGATTGTGGTCTATCGCGGCTCGTATAATTCACTAATAACAAAATTCCTATGTGAAATTCAGTTACTAGTACGACGTAGCAATTGGGGTTTCAGATATTCGTATAACTGTAAAATTTTAATAATTAACGTGACATCATCCCTTTAAAGAAGTCGTCGTGGCGCCGTGGTAACTGTGTGTATCATACGATATCACAGGTTAAGCAACGTTCGGCGCGGTCGGTACTTGGATGGGTGACCGCCAACCATTCATTTCTCACGGCGACTTCCGTGCTTCGGAGGGCACGTTAAGCTGTCGGTCCCGGGTGCTGTATACTTGTATATAGTAGTCGTTAGGGTCTGTCAGAAGGCATCTAGGCGCCCTAAAAATTCTGGCATCCACCACCCAGCACTGGGCCAGCTTGGTGGATTATGACCTATACCTCCTCTTCACCCAGGGGAGAGACTCATGCCCTGCAGTGGGCTCATTACAAAGAGTTGTGATGATGATCCCTTTTAATGAGCTCTCATATCGGGTCATATGAGAACGATGAGCTTATCTCTCTCTTGACCCGAGAGAGAGATTATTTCTCTCTTGACCCGTACACCACCAATATAGCCCAGTGCTGGTGGATGACTGAAAATTATTATCGTGACAAAGCTTCATATCCAAATACTTAAGAAACTGTATACCTCATAGAAATAGTCACTGCTGGACTAAGGGGCTCCAGTTCTGCTCCGCCAAAATCCAAAATTTACGGAGACCTTAACCAGATCTTTGTAGGTCCACCTCGCGATGGGCCTGCTTGTATAGGTCTTTCGATAAGGATGGGTCGATTTCAAGATGGAATAAAACAGGCTATGTGTGAGATATTAACGAAATTATTATTTTATTTGAAAGGTCCATTCATGCCATTTTGTTTTGAATGTAACATAATTCAAATGACGGCCGCAGTTTCGCACGTTTCCGATCCAATTTCCAAGTCCAATTTTCAATGACTCCTGCATTAATTCTACTGAAACTAAGTGATGGCCTAGGTTATGTCTTTCAGGCTATCAGTTTATTACGGCTTATTAGTCATTGGAGACTTCAGAAGCCCCAAAGTAAATATCATATCCATATGGTTAAATTTAGGCTTAAAAAATTGGATTAAAATGGATCTGTTGATTGTTGTCCGTCTGTTGAAAATTTGAACCTTCCAGATTAGTGCCACCATTTGAAGACGCGGCGGACATTTTAATGATGTCATATTCAAAACAAAATGGCATGAATGGATCTTCCAAATCACAAAATAAAATCGTTATTATCTCATACACAGCCTGTTTTATTCCATTTTGAAATCGACCCGTCCTTATTGAAAGTCCCTATACTACACATAGTACGTGGTCGCCATTCGAGACCGTTACTGCCCCAAAGGTCATCCGTTCCAACAGCTATGTGCCCTCATAATTGTCACTCCAGCTTTGGAATACTTCTGGCTACGTCGATGATTTGGGTTCGCCTGCAGATCTCCTCATTTTTGGTTCGTTCCCTACGTTCTTTATGCTTTTTTTAAGCCATACGTAGCGGCCACAGGCCCGAAATGAGTAGGGTTTTAACTAACTCAAAAAAAGTCAAGAGACACTTTTGTAATATTTTTGTATGTGTATGAATGTAGAGTTTATCTAGGTCGACTTCAATAACGTAATTAGAAATCGATAAATCTATACGCCATTGCCAGAACTCGATTCAAATCCATAAACATCGATACATAATTTAACTCAATTACACAATTAACTTAAACTAAATAAAGGTTTATTATTAATTTGCAAGTTTAACCCAGTCTTATTGCTAAGTTAACTGTATAAGTAATGTCTCTGGCACTAAACTTTATAGTAAATATTTAGTTCATTTATTTAACAATTTATGTACCTACACACTTATTGACAGTATTAGTTGAGACTTAATCGTGTTAAATATTGGTTTGTTTATTTATCTCAACGAAGTTTCGAGTAATACCGATCGTATACGATAGTTAGTCACGAATCGCGAATGTGTAAAAACTGTTGTGAACACATTATTTGGATGTCAATTTAGAGTAAGAAAAATATAAGTACCAAGATTATTGTCAGTCATCAATTTTTGCAAAGAGATCAGACGAATTTATTTATGATAAAAATAATATTATTTTTTTTCATATAAAAAGAAATGTAAACAATAAACATAATTAGGTTTAGGTACATTTATCAAAACTACTAGTGAACTAAACCGGCATCGCTTTGTATAAACACGGAACCAACGCCTTAATTTACCTTTAGTATTTTTTATTTACTTTACTATGGAATTAAAAATCTTACTCATTACTATTAAAGGGAGAATTTAAGAAAATTTATGAATAGTTACTTAAAGTTGCTTGTTATGCTTTAAAGCTGAAACGGGTTACAAATTTCCTTTTTATTAAACACACCCTTTTTATTTATTTATTCCTCCGGTATTGGTGTTTGTAAAGCTTTGAATTTGATAATAATCTTTATTTTTTATAAATCAGATAAATATTAATAGTTATTAAACCATAAATATTCCTGTACGTTCACAATCAACAGTCATTATTCAATAAGAAATTTCAATATCAGAAACAGATTCGTTGTTTATTTTAGTGCCTTCAATAACGTACAGTCAAAACGAAAACTGCTTTATTATTTAACAGACAATTACCCAATAATTAATAAAAAAAAAAACAAAAAAAATTAATGTTGAATATTTTACTACAGCAAAAACAATTCTAAAGCCCGATTTACATTTTTATACCTTAGTTAAGCAGTAAAGTAACAGCAGCGGCGAGTACGAATCAAGTGGAATTTAGACATGGCTAATAAATTAAAGGCTGATGAGAGTAAAAAGATTTTTTTAAATCCATCAAGTAGTTTTCAAGATAGGTTCGTTCAAAAAGACAAATACTTGTTTTGAAACAATATTAATTCAATATAAAAGCTGTAATTACTATTGATATTTAAATAATTATAAATTTAAATAATTAATTTATCATACTATAAATGTATATTTATCAAAGAAGTTGCTACCCTAAGAAAAAAAATATTGTTTCTACTCTAATAGCCTACAGGCCAAGTTATCATGCCAACGTCAATTCATTCACACAACACTGCACATGCTTACTATACTATTGTACTATATACTAAACACTTTATCAGTGTAAATCAGGAATAACTTGAAATATTTTGATTTATAATTGCATAAATCTTAATTTCAAGACGTTAATTTTGCTTTGTGAATTTACTTTTTCCGTTGTGAATACTAATTACTTTACATTATTGTATATTTTACGATTATGATAATGATACTTTATAATAATAATCTGCATCCGGCATGCTTATTATGCCACATTTAAATTCGTCATGCTAGGCGCCATTTTATCTATTTATTTGTTTAACTAGCTGCTGCCCGCGACGTCGTCTGCGTGAACGCTATGCAGCACCAAACGCACCTACGATTATAACACTGCTAGCGTGATAATATGTAGCCTATATGTTGACCCGACTTCTTAACTATCTTCATGCCAAATTTGAAGTAAATCCATGCAGTACTTTTTGAGTTTATCCCGGAAAGACAAACAGACAAACAGACAAAAATTCTAAAAACTATATTTTTTGTTTCTGTTTCGATTGTAGAATTAGATCATACCCCAAGTATTCTTTTAAAAAAATATTCAATGTACAGTTTTGACTTTCCTACCATTTTATTATATGTATAGATAATCCACCAAAGTTACATCACAATTGGCTTAGAAGTATAGGACAAATATATTATCAAAATTCTTTTTAGTTCCGTACCTCAATTAAAAAAATGGAACCTCTAGAGGATCACATTGTAGTCCATCTGTTTGACTGTCTGCCTGCCTGACTTTCAAAATCCTTTCTCTCAGAAAAGCGTAGAAGTTCCAAGATGAAATTAATTTCAAATGCATTCCCTCTGGAATAGGGTTACAAACAAAGTTCTACCATTAATGTCATATATTTGTATGCTCGCAAGATGATCAAAACCTATCAGGTACCTACTTTCTCTTGACCGGTTTTTATTTATTAATATTTTCAATTACGGCCTTATCTAGTAGCACACTCGAATTCATTGCAAATTTTCATAAAAACTTTATTGTTAGGTCATTACTTTAAATTTTAAATAAGAAGATGTTTTTAGAAAATGACATGGATTTTTCAATTGGTTAAGATAAATATTACTCATAAATAGTTCTAAATAACTGTCAACTAATAAAAAGCGTGGTGTAAAATTTGCGGTTTAGCTTTGCGATTCAGTGGATGAAGTCAGCTGAAAAGTTTAAGGGTTATGGATTTGATCCGGGCTGCATATTTTTTTTTAAATTTACATCTGGAAATATCTCTAATCTGCGACTCGTATGTTTAAGAATGTTCGTATAGTATGTAGTCGGTTGCAAGTTTTTAGTAACATTGTAATTTTTTATTTTACATGTTTACAAACATTTTAAATTAACAAGGCACACATTTATTTAAGCTGGCCGTGCGGCAATGGATAGATTTCAATTATTGCTTACAAACCGTCTCCATACTATACGAACATTCGTAAACATACGAGTCGATAAAGTTCTGTACTCACAGTGCTGCTCTGTTTTCGTAACTTTAAAATAATTTTTATACGCAGAAAAAGATTCTGTCTATTGGTTATCCTCTAAGGCAGAAGCTATGCTTAGTTGAAGACTCTGTGGCAAAGTGAAAATAACGTAAAGCCTTATTTATGTAAGTATTTATGAAAGTTTTTTTATAGCTATTTAAATCAAATAGGTTCAAATAGTTAAGAACTCATAAGGCTGAAATCGGTCCTGTTAAAGAACACCATATATGAGTCCGTAACTATATGGACCGATTACATGAAATAAGTTTAAAAGGCCGATCATTAATATATTATTAGCAATAAATTTCCACGGCCTAATTACCTACTCAAGAGCAAATTGTGGCGTTACTTCTCTATATAGTAATGTTAGTTTGACTTGTACAGTCAACTACAATATCAAGTGTAAGGTCGAAGTCAAAAATGGAGGCATAGTTCATGCTAAGTTCAAAACAAAGTTCTTAGACAGAGAGGTCGCTTTGAAAGTGAGTTTGCCAATTTGAATTTTAAATACTTGTGATTAAGTGCTCATTAAACTGACAGTCATCTTCATGAAAGTGTGTGTGAGTCAATCAATGATCGAGTAGGAAATTATAACTTGTTGTAATGTGCCACTATGTGGCTCTACTTTTGAATTTGAGCATGCATTCCATGATTTATGTAAAAGAAATGATTCACTCATACTTAACTACTTAAATTAATAACATATAATCAAAATTTAATATAGAATATCCCACAATATTAAAACTTATTTTTAACATATTCTATATCCGTGTATGTGTACTGGAAATGTTTTATGAAGAGTCAGTTCTTTCCTAAGCCCGTGTGCTGTCATTTTCGACCTCATCTTCACTTACCATCCGGTGAGATGAAGGTCAAAGGCGGGTTTAGTCACAGATAAAGACAATTAAGCTTAAGAATGTGCTTGTTTTAAGCGCGCGAATCTCGGAAATCCAGTTCAATGTGAAAAACATCTGTTTGTATTAGATAGCCTTATTCTTGTGGAAGGATATTTCATCAAGATTTTTATAGTATCAAAAGTAACGCAAGCAAACATAGCTGCCGTTTATAAATACCTTCTAATAGTTTTGAACTATATTTTGGCAATTGTATCTTCACCAAACAACAATACATTTTGATGTAGATGGAAATCCATTTCAACCTATCTGATTTGGGTAAAAAAGCAATTGAGAAGAATTATTCTGGGTACTGCGAATAAAGTTTTTGTCATATCTTACAAACGGTTATCATTTTACTGTAGGTGACTGTACTAAATGAATAACTACGGTGAGAATGTTTTAGACTAATTTATTGGTATTTCGATAAAATTTTAAGCTAATTTAATTAAAAAGCTTTTAGAATATTTCGGTATATTAGGAAAATCATTCCAGATCTCATTATAAAAATATTGATTATGTTTTATGGTCATGTAAATCATATTTATAAACAACGTATTTCACGATTTCGTAAGATTTTAGAAACATACAATACAATATTATTAATTAAAATTTTCTTTGCAAAAGTCCTGCCAAGTTGTAGTCGCATTCAGCGGTAAGACAGGCTAATTTAAAAAAAATTTGTTAAAATTATGAAAAAAAAATTTTTTTTTCATAATTACCGTTGGCACCGGATAACTTTGATAGGAACACTACTTGAAAGGAAATTTTGTATATATTTTTAAACCTTCTTTTGTCGTCTTTAATCTTAAGATGTGCCAAGTCGTTTTATAAGTAAGTTTGAAGATATTTTAAAATTGTTTTAAACATTTCATATATTTAAAAAACACTTAAAGTGACTTGCGGTCACACTCACCATATTTATCCATTATTTATTTTGTTTTTCATACTTATCAATAAGTTCCACTTTTTAGCGAAACTAACTTATTATAGCAATAGTGTCCAAGCGTGCATTCCTCTTTCTTAAGTAACATATCTGTACTCAAAATTCGAACCTAACGACATCTATAGATCATAGCGAGGAATTTTTATAGGCAACCTAAGTCGGAAAAAATATAGCAATTAGTACTACGTCCTGGCTCGCTAAGTTACGGAGAATGTAGACGGGGCTTTATTTTATTTTTTAAATTGATTTAGTGTTTCCTGTAGGAACAGGGTTTGTGTGGGATTTCTAGTTTTCTTTTTTGTTTTCGATTATGTGTAACTGATCAATGAGTTTTGTATTGAAGTCACTGATATATAACGAATTTATACAGTTATAGTCTTTCTAATAATATATTCTTACCAAATATCCCCTCCAATGCGACTATTGACACTGACAGTGACATGGAAGGAAGTGAAAACCTCATCTGGGCATCTTGCTAACTTATCTTTTTGCTCTTCTGCGCGACGGCTGTGTTTTTAAAATGAATTAGTTACTTTTTGGCGGGCAGACTCACAGCCGAAGGGTTTGTTCCTAATTGGTGAGAGCTTTCCATATTTTACTACTTTTGTGATTATTTTATTGTTGTATTTTGTGTAAAATAAATAAGCTCTTTAAGGGTTAACCAAGTGTCGTTAATTTGTAAAGTAAAGTTATTGATGTTTACTTATCTAAATATTTAAAGATGATTCCTGTTGAGTTTCTTGCCAATTCTTTTCAACAGAAGGACATTCCGAATTGGTGGTAGTTCATAGAATGTTGAATACATCGATTTGGTTTCTTATTTAATTATTCCATCCTGTTAATAGCCCACATTGATTTCCAAGAATATATAAATTAGAAAGACTTCCATGCTGGACTAGGAGCGCAAGAAAAACATATAATGTGCCTGCTGCTTCTGCTCCCGGGCATACTGTAAAAGTCAGATAAGGGACAGACGTTTTATTAGATGTTTTTTGTGGGCGATAGGCTGACTGCAATAGTCTCTCTCCATCATTATAATATTTTCAAATTTGTCAAACGCAACATCAGATGTTTTATAGCCTCTGGTGTTCTGCCTACCTCATAAGGGACACAGGCGTGAAGTTATATATGTATGTATGCACCAAATATTTTCTGACTAGTTTGTTGTTAATTAGACCCTAAATATTAAATTAAAAGAAACCCTAATATTATTTGTAAAGAAACACATTGATATCGGGATGCACAAAGATGGGATTCCCTGGCTGTAAGTCGTTATTGTATATTTTTGAAACATGATTGCAGTTGAGTTTCTTGCTACTTCTCAACAGAGGTAGTTTCAGTTCAATTTGTAAATAAGGTACTATCGAACCAACCGAATCAAGATTTTTGCTGATAATTCTTTTGAAATCGTCAAAATTGTAAGGTCTATCGCTTATAATACACTTAGGACATTTTAGATACTGTACTAATTCAGTGTTCAGTAAAATATGCCAGTGTCAAATGAAATGACAACAAGTTCGTCACCAAGGAAACCTATCTTCAAGCGAATTTCGACCTTCTAGCATTTAGACGGTTTGCCAAAATGTGCTTATGGTGGGTTCGACTTAGGCTTGGTTCGATTGGTTTGATAGTACCTTCTATGAAATAAAGATTTTTTTAACCGAATTCGAAAAAAGAAGGTTCTCAGTTTGACCTGTAAGTATGTATGTTTGTCCGCGATTATCTCACGTTTGGCTGAACCGATTTGGATGCGGTTTACAGAATATTTGTCATGTTTAGGAGAAGGTTTTAGTAAGTTCCTATAGTAACCGACTTCAATAACTATGTAAATACCGACTCAGACAAATTATTAATGTTCTTACTACATTATTTAGTATTAATTCATTTTTGACAGAAATTTACTATGCGGTGTAGTAAAAACAGGAATAGGATGGCGTTTATAATCATTATTTAAACATTTTTAGTGTGTCTGTTTTTTAAAGGCGGTTCACTTTTTCTGAAAAAGAAATAATAAGTTTGCTTTAATTTTTGTTTTATGACTTTTTTTATTTCATTTTTTTTATTTCATCTTTCATGAAATCCTGCAGTGCAATCACAGACAGAACTTTAGCGATACATTCGTTTACGAATATTATGGAGTCTTTTAAAAGTTACCACACGTATTTACTAGTAAGTAAAGCACGTTTTTTACCTATATTTATTCTTTTTAAATTACAAAGATATACAGGGTTGTTTTCAGTCACCGGCCAAATTTTTTTATACAGTAAGTATTTTTTTACAAGGAAATTAATATTTTCGCTATCATTAGTATAATAAGCAAAACATGATTAGGTACTCTAAATTATGAATGAATAAGAATAAAATAAAGATGACTACGGGCTACTACAAAACATCTTGTAATACTTACTACGTCGTAGTAATAACAAAGAAACGCCACATCGTAGTAGCTGTGTTCATTAACAGCGACTATTTGTAAAAAAGTTTGTGTCGTCACATCTTTTATTTCTACTGAGCGTTACTAAAATAATTATGCGGGTACGTTTGTATCGTATCAGAGAAAATAACATATAAATTTGGCTGGTGACAAAAAAAAACCCTGTATTGTCAAGGTGACAAATGAAATATGAAATATAAAGAAAATACGGTTTTCAGGCTTTAAAAATGCTATAAATAGAAACTTAACTAAACGGTCTTTGGTTTCGTAACCCTTTATCCAAATTATTTTCCTTATTTAAAGGAAATATTTATTTTTCTTGGGAACTGGGGCTGTTCTTTGAGCACTCAATCACAGTTACAATTTCACTCAATTACCTTTACGATTTACGAGAAGCAGAACATTAATTTTCAACAATTATACTTCTCCCACTTTCAAATAAATCTGTTAAATCAAATGACAAGAGAAATTACAGCTTTGAAAGTAGAAAAACTGTCAAAAATGGCGTAATGTAAAGAAGAATTGCATCGCGGTTACGGTTTAGATATAATATACCTAATATACTATAATAAGCTTATTGTAATTTCTCGAGATTTGTATCATAAACAGCATAATTTTAACAAAAGTTTAGTCTTGTGCTTATTGATCAGCTTTATTTGAATGCACTTCAGGCGGCTCTGAAATGTATTTACTTAATATTATTAAGTTTTCACTAGGTACAGACCAAGCGAAAATAAACAGTACAACTTTTAATTGATAACGGTATTTGTCGTCAACGACTTCAGTGTGTCATTCCAATCAATGTAGTTATCGGTAAGCCATTTTACTTCCTTATTTTTTGCTTCAAAAATGTACTAACCACCAAACAACTTGACGCTACAACAACGCCAACCTGAAAACATTATACTGTGGCATGCGAATTGTGCCCAAATTGGTCATCCCATGGACGATATTAAATAAATAATTACACATTTGTCAGATAACTAAAAAGCGAAGAAACTCGAGAAGGCCAGGCTGCCATATTTGGTTTGTTAAGTTGGCTACCTGAAACAGGTGACTGCCAATTACGCGGGAGTGCAAAAAGCGCGCGTCGACAAATTGTGAAATTGTAAAGGCAAAGGTTTTCTTCATACAGCCGAAGCCGTTGGGCTTCGAGTCGTTCGTTGCTTGCATTATTCTGAATTATGTCAGTCATTTGTAATTAGAACTGTGAACTGAACTGGCCATTTATATTTTCAAAAAAGGAAAACATAGCTGTCATTGTATAGGTTCATAGTAATAATGGCATGCTTAAGTATAAAAGTTATAATAGAGTAAGCATAATTACGACAAAATCATTGAACTTTTATACAGTACAAAGTACCTATGCTCCTTTATAAACATTCTTAACAGCTCAACTCTTCGCTAAATTACTCAAAAATGGCTCTGAAATAATATGACCGCTAGTTTTCCAAGAAGTTTTTATGTCTTAATTATCTCTGCATAATATCGTAAAAAATAATTGTGCCGACATGAACCATTGATTAACAAACAATAACTTTGCAATAAACAATAATTGATACACTGGCATGTGAAATTATTTATTATAAGTCACCATTTTGTTTTTATGATTTTTCCCGTCTGCCATCCTGTAAATTAGTCGTAAAAGGACTGTCTTTTATTTATTTATTCATGCAGTCTCTATATTATTCCAGTATTTTTTGCATAAATTATTACACAATTATGCAAGAAAGTTTTTGTTTCAGTAGTTGGAATTTATAGTGTTTTCTCAGCACGAAATTAAATTAATGTTCAATAAAAATACTGCTAACAAGTTTTTTTAGGGATTACCTATATAGGTGGATATATTATGTAGCCATTACGGATGGTCCACTGTATAGCTATAGATCATAATAGTGTTACAGATTCAGTATTCAAATATAATGCCATTTTTGACTAGGTGCTGTGATAGATTTATTTTTCAGCCTCAGGGTTTTTTTAAGAATTAAGCTTTGCTGTTGTTATTTGTTGTCAATTTTTAATTGTTTTTTGTTTAAGTTTTTTTTGTGTGCAGGTACATACTACACAAATTATTAAATAATACTAATTTTCAAAAAATATATAAATTTAGTATATCTAGATGTGACAATTTTTAATTAGGTAAGTATTCAAACTTATAAATATTTTAATTGGAATTTGGTTGCAATTGTTTAACTTGAACTGAAAATTGACTTAATTTCCATGGAAAATAAATAATTTACCGATCAACTTAAATTACTTGAACTACTTAGGCTATTCATGTATTTTTTATGCCATGAATTGAGCAAAATAATGCCCGTCCAATTTTGGCCGTAATTAGAAATGTTTATTATTATAGTCCGATAAAAGGATGTGAGTGCACTTTTAAAAGTTTTAGTGTATATTCCAGGCATCCTTATATTAATTGCTAAACTATTATACAGGGTTAATTTTAATTAGCGCATCACCTCTTGCAGCCTCTCCACATCAATCCCAACAACATTTGTTCCACAACTTGTCAAAATTAATAGTTTTAAAAAGTTTGTTTTCCCATACAAAAAATATTTTTTATAGCCTTGGTTTAGTTGGCTGAGCGTAGGTAT
The DNA here is from genome assembly GCA_944452665.1 of Stenoptilia bipunctidactyla. NCBI lineage: Eukaryota > Metazoa > Arthropoda > Insecta > Lepidoptera > Pterophoridae > Stenoptilia > Stenoptilia bipunctidactyla. The sequence continues at coordinate 14,850,334 of OX101744.1, forward strand.
GTCACGCACTTTGATTAATAAAATATCACTTTAGAATAATAAAAGGCACTTCTTGCAAAATGTAGAGTTAGGAGAAAACGCTTTACTTTTTTTTCTTTTTGTGTTATTTATCAAGATTTGTAAAAAGTCGTCTCAAAATTCACGAAGATTATTCAAGCATCCCAATCAATACCTAAAAACCGATTAAAAGAAAGTAAACTTCAGACAAACAAAGATTTCCAGTTAGCATTCCACCTGATAATTATCAATAACGAGATAAATATTAACAATTCGAAATTCATATAAAAACAATGGATGTATCCAGTGAAGCATTCATAATCCACGCTTACCGGAAAATACCAGACGATGGCATTTCCAGCTAATAGCGCACATAGCTCTGTGTAATTGTGCACGGCCATGAAACATACTACTGTGAAGAAAAGAAGTTCTAATTACTTCAAAGTTTAGTTTTATTTTGCCAAAACAACCCTGTTTTAATAGCCGGCGTATTTCGCTCACCACCCCTGGATAAGCGTGTCGTAAAAGGTGTCTTATCCCAGGAGACACTTCAGGGTAAATCTGGCTAGCGACCAGCCTTCGTAAAATTCTGCCGCTAAATATCTCCACTCCTACAAGAGCCAGATCCTTCCTAAACTCGTGTGCTGTAATCTTCAACCATCAAGTGAGACTGAGGTCAAACAAATAGGTCATAGATCTTAGTGCCAACGCGCGTTTCATAGAAAAGAAAAGTTTCATACAAAACTGCAACGTCCGTACCATACGCGCGTTCGATGCGGACGTTCGGAATACTCCAAGCGCCGCGTATGATACGCGCGTACGGTACGGAAAATGTTATAAAAGTTAGTATGTTTGAATCTATCTTAGTAGGTGTTATATAAACCTATGGGTAGGTGTGCCTGTTTGATGATACGGACGTACGGTACGCGCATTCGAACGCGTAACGCAGCGTTGGCACTTATCCCCGGGAAACGAGAAGATTTAGCCCATAACCCACCAAGCTGGCCCAGTGATGGTTGATGCATGACGGAAGGGCTCATCACGTTTATAACCTCAATTATGACCCAATTCTAACATGGGAATGGTCAAATTATACATACCTATAAAAATGAAGTTGATACGTTCCGGTACCGTTGTATGAAGCTTCGATTACTCCCCATAAATACATAGACAAACAGGGAAGAAAACGAAAGGACGGGATTTTTAGTTTCGTATATTTTTGGCCCCAACTTTACTAGGTATTAAAAAATAATAAAATAATAATAATACAACGTTTATTGCCAAAAACTGAAAAAAAAATTGTTACAGAATAGAAAGTATGTTTAAATTATTATCATACAAAAATGAAACTTAAAATTAACTTATTCATAAAAGAAATACTTATAAAAATTAACTTATTCAAATATAAATAACAAACAATTTATTGGCAAATGGCCACATGCTCAGCATATGTCATTAGATAGACTACTATCTAGATGACGCTGGTTTTCAGCAAGGGCCAGACTTGGGAGTAAACATAAAAAGAAGGTTAGGAAGGTAGAGAGCGAAGGTATTACGAGCTGTAAGGAAAATAAAAAAATGGGTATTTGGGAAGAAGATTTTATAACGAGTAATAACTGAATATTGAGTAATTCATTAATTGATTGTCAGTGTAAGAGATGAGACATAAGGGGTCAAAATCAATAAAAAATCCAGAAACATTGGAAAAAAGACTACGGGTAAATAAAAAAACCGCTATGCCGGATTTTTCACGGTTCTCCCACTATAAAAATGTGTCTTTCTTTTAGATAGGTATTCCAGTAAAACATATATTTAAGACACTTTGCAGCCGGTCATTTTGTTAAGAAGTTTTTTTAAATCTTGCTAAGTCGTAAAGAAATCATCAGAGCGTTTTCCTATATCAACGTATAGAACTGAAACGATTAAAATCAAACGTCGATTCGAAGAGACTTGTATCAATACACTGTATAACTTTGATAAGAAAATTCAATAAAAAAGAGTTTTCAAGCTGTTGATTAACACATTAAAATTTTATAGTTGATAAGAGCAGCCTATTTCATTTAAATTTTAAGCCTTCGTTTGATTCGAGCGTAAAAATGTAAGTTTACGATACTTATACTGAAATAGTTCATTAGTTTGTAATCAAGGACCACTTTTTAATTAAAATAATCTATATCTGTTATTTCGTAATTGATTATTAACGTAGATAATTAATTTAAGACTAATTAAATGATTTAGGTTAGACCTAAAGCTTAACTGTTGGTAAGTGATGATAAATTAAAAAAACTTTCGCATTTTTGACATCATTGGTCTAATTCATGCAAAAATAAGTAGGATTATCCAGAAAAAGATTTTAAATTACGTCGGTTTTTGTAGAAAGAAACAGAGCAAAAAAATTTCAAAAATCTCATAGTCAATCTCGTATGTTTTACCATGAAAACAATTTACCTACAGACTTTTATAAGCTAGGTTACAATCATTTAAATATTTCCATTCCATTCCATTCGCACCTAATGCGTTCAGGCCATTTTGAATTTTTCTGGGCTCGGTGGCCAAACACGCCCAAAGCAAGCTACGACTAAGGCTTTTTTAAGCGTTGATTTAAGCATAGAAAAGAATTGACTGAAACCTTGTTTACATTATGAAACGAGATTAGAAATTGTATTTTTGAAACTTTCAGTTATTTACCGAAAAAGGAAAATCGTAGAGCTCATAGTAACAGTCCAAAAGAACTAGTTACCATTGTTAAGATTTTTTCCGTATTAAAATAGTAATAGTTAAATGGTTTATTTATGAAGTCTTTAAATAAGAATCAAAATATAATAAAAACTGTTTGATTAATTCTGTGTTCGCTCCATTTCATTTATTTATTTATTTATAGATCACCAACACAATAATGTTAACATCACATACTTAAAACAGATTATTACTTTAGATTAACATCATTGTATTTAAAGGTGATGACAACGTGCTCAAAACAATAAAAACATTGACACAAAAATTTAATATTTTAAAATTAATTACGAATAAAAATTAACAAATTAAATTCTTTAGTCACAATAAAAATTATTAAATCAAATAAAATCTGTAAGGAAAAAATATATGTTCAATCAAAGTAAGTCATTGTCAAATAAATCATAGCAATCAAAAATAAAAGAAATAAAAATAAAAGAATCATATAATAATAAAAAAATATCAATATATATCCTCCGCGACGTAGCAAAGTATTTTTAAAGGTAATATAATGAAAATTAAAAAGTAGTTAGGGTTTTCCAATGCTGTTTGTTTTCACTTAATAATAAGTGAAAAATAAACAATATAAAATTACCTATATCTTCGTCTAAGTCAGAAATATTTCAGTAAGACAGCTGAAATTCCTCTCTAATCGCTGTTATTAATTAAAATTACAGCTACAATCAAAGAATTATAGTATAACAGTCTATTAACATAGCATTTATCATAGCATGACAAGAAAATAGACCAATTTGATCACGAGCGTTTTGATGTAATGAAGAATGTGAGGTGTTTTACCTTGTAATGATGGGCATTTCCTTTTTTAACAATACATAATCAGATAAAAGTAATGATATGGGAGGTGTTATGGGAGGCTTTTTTGTGGGCGATAGGCTGACCCCCTGTCACTGCAATAGTCTCTCTCCACTATTTTAGTGCTTCCAAATTTGTCAAACGTGACATCAGATGGTTTTATTACCTCTGGTGTTCTGCCTACCCCATACGGGATACAGGCGTGAAGTTATGTATGTATGTATGTATGTAGTAATGATAATTCGGAACGATTAAGTTATTATACATGAAAAGAGACCAAATAGTTTTCCTTGTGACTTGATAAAAAAGAAAATGCAGACTGTATTCAACTTAGTACCTAATGATGGCGAAACTTAACTGTTAAATAAAAAAAACATTACATATATACGTCATACACTTACATACCTATTAACATTAGGGTAATTTATGAACCTATGATACTTGTATAAATTATGTTTTTTTCTGTTATATTCGTTGATAACTACCGGTTTTTACCTGATAACATCGCGTTTATTAACATTTATTCTGTTTCAGTTTTATTGACTTTCATATGATTCAAATTAATTACAAAAATTTCAGACATTGTTAAATAAAAGCATGCGGAAAATCGGCATTCATACCTAGAACACATTTAGCTATATTTAAACATCCATAACAACCACTTACATCGCTACAAAATTAATCTCCTTCCACTTCATCAGAAATACAGATTCAAACAATCCAATTAAAGCGCTGACTTTGACAACTAAATCCTGCATAATACCGCGAACAGTGCGTTTAATTGGGTGCCATTATGCACAGGTACTCTTTACTCTATGATCTGTCATGGCCGCACAAAATGGCGGACGCGCGGTAAAATAAATACGTTGCAAAATGGATATTATATCTTCATTAAAGTTCGGTCGCATTGATATGTCTCGAATGCTCGGAGCAGATATCTATTGAAATTGTTGTTATTAAATCTGCGAAGCGCTATCGGCGAGGATTTGTTGATGAATAGAAGTCGCTTTAATCATAAGTAGGTTTTATTACTAACGATGTTCAAACTTAAAAATAGAGTCTTAATATAAAGAAAAAAATTAAGCAAGTATATTTATTAAACTCTGTTCGTATTAACATTACGGCTTTGTAGCCGTAGGTGTACCTAACATGTTTCTTTTACATACCTACCTACACTTATCACAACAAGGGTGACCGGTGACTGATAGACTCTTCAAGAAATTTGTTGATTGACTTAAATTGTGTAGCAAGTATACATAGATCACGTTGAGATCGTTAAAAGTGGAGATCCTGAAGTCGTTGCGAGACGTTTAGGCTGCAAACTGGACGGCAGTGACAGCGACAGCGGCGCGGGCAGCGACGCAGAGAATCTGGGCCGTTCTCGACGCCAGCGGGCGCTCGAGCGAGTTGTCGCGGTTTCATACAAATACAATACTTTCGATCTTGTCGCGGAAATCGCTGCCCACGCCGCTGCTCTGGCCATTGTCGCTCTTGCTGTCGCTGCCGTCCAGTTCGCAGCCTTAGGCTTTCTTGTAAGTAATATATCTGCGCAAAACGTCATGCAATCATTGATAGAAACAGGCGTTACTTTGCGGAAATCCATGACAACTACTAGGTATAACTAAGTTAACTTCTTCTTTACCTTAAGTTAAGAGGATGCTTCTGGTTGAAGCGAAACACGTGTCGGTGGAAGCTCGTGGTGTGGGTCACAGTGTTCCGAGTGTGCGTTTATTGCATTTCTTGCTTCTTGCTTGAGGGAGGGAGGGCGGTGAACCAACGCACGAAAATCCTGCATCACTAGTGCAAGTGCAAGTCGTGGATTAAGCAGAGGTAGCTTAGTTATACTTAGTAGTTGTCATGCAATAAATTCAGGGGGGACTAGATGGTTGGCGCGATCATATCCTACTTTTAGCTTTTTTCGATTGTAATCTAACTTTATGAACTTTGGGAAATCTCTAGATATGTCGCGTGCTATCGATAAGAAAATGAGTAGGTAATTTGAGTTCGAATCACGCAATAAGCGTTTAAATAGTTAATCCCTAATAGTGGATAACTAAATTGGTATGATGGATTGAATCAGAATCAATTTCAATCAAACAAAATCGATTTCTGCGCAACAGAGACGAAAGTGGAGTTCCTAATAAAAGCATTTTTTTTGTTTATCGACGTCGTGTTATTCTGCAAAAATGTCCATCCTTTCATATTATCTTTCTATTATGCACATGAGTGCGACAAAAAAAAAAGTTATTGCTCTAGTAATTTACTAGGAGTAAATAATTTTATTATAAAACAGTAGTTATAATTTTTTACCTAGCGTTCCGATTGGACAAAGTATGGACTCATTACCCTGCCCCCTAAAGTTACCTCGTAGCACTTGCATAGAATAATTATTTTCTAAAAACTGGACGTGTGGCCGTGTCTTGTACTGTACATTGTAAAGGAAAAAAAATTAAAACCGTGCTAGTACCTACCTACGTAACCCACGATGACTCAAAGTAAATAAAATTACAATCACATTTGCACGTAAATTAAATCGAAGCCCTTTAATTAAATATAACGTTTCAATTAATGAGATTATTCGTATTTAAATTTAATCTAAATTCAACGTTTTGTTTTGCATATAAAGATTTCATTATTAGGTACGTCAATAAATGTTGAATTTTGAAAGGAAATTGGAAAATTTACATGTGATTTGAATTTAATTAAGTATACAATTACCTACAGTAAGTAAATCTAAATCTAAATAAAGATTACCTAGGTGTACGATTATGTAAGTAAAGTGATGTAATTTGATGATAATTTAGCCCGTATCTTTAATTTATTTATCCTGTAACATCACTATCACTACATACAAGGTTACACACAGCGTCAATTTGGTTTGAAATCTATATCCACAGGGTAAACACAAAAATCACTAAACTCACAACAGGGTAAAAACATTAAATAAAACACTTTTTAACTCACGAGCGACTGGACCACGGGGTCTGCAAAGACACCGAAACGTCGAGTCAAAATTTAAAATGTAAATATACGCGATAAATCCGGTTAAAAAGTGTTTTATTTAATAGTATGAATCGCGAAAACTTAAGACAATATTAGGGTAAAAACATTCTTTGACGACCGGCTGGTGTAGCGGTAACATACATTGCCTTCTATGCCAGAGGTCCTGGGTTCGAATCCCGGCGGCGGCGGATATTTGTGTGATGAACACAGATATTAGTCGTCAAGTCATGGATGTTTATATGTATATTTAAGTTTATTCTGATAAAAAATATGTATTTATTCAATATGTATGTTTATATATTTCTTAAGTATATCAGTTATCTAGTATCCATAACACAAGTTCTTTAAGATAGGTACTTCATTTGGGCTAGATAATATTGTGTGAGTGTCAGAAATTTTTATTTATTTTGAGGAAAATACAGAAATCACAGGGTCGGGATCATGTGCAAGATGGGTGACGAGTTGTACTTTTTCAGAAGCTAAAAATTACATTGTTTTGTTGGCTCTGAGTGAAAAAGCTTGGTCACAATGTAGGAGAATGCGGTTTTTCGGTCGTCTTTCGCAATTTTTTTGTTTTTATGTTATATTGCTAACCTACCTCCATCTAATGGAGTTATGTTAAGCCTTGCAGCTTAGACCACCTGGTGGGGCCTTTGATCCCACGCCAACAGGCTACCGTGTAAATAGATAGCCTGATGTGATTTTAGAGCAGGTTATATATATTTTTGACGATCGGCTGGTGTAGCGGTAACATACATTGCCTTCTATGCCAGAGGTCCTGGGTTCGAATCCCGGCGGCGGCGGATATTTGTGTGATGAACACAGATATTAGTCGTCAAGTCATGGATGTTTATATGTTTTTTTAAGTTTATTCTAATAAAAAATATGTATTTATTAAATATGTTTGTTTATATATTTCTTAAGTATATCACTTATCTAGTATCCATAACACAAGTTCTTTAAGAAACTTAATTTGGGCTAGATAATGTTGTGTGAGTGTCAGAAATATTTATTTATTTATTATTTAGTTAAACAAGGCGGGCGGCTGCTATAACGTAAAGTGATAGTATGCACACTGCACTGCACTCGCCTCCTAACCATCCAAAGCCTGTAGATCGTCTTTATTCTGTCATAGGTTATCCCTTTATTAAATCAATTCCTCTTCTTGTGTGTAGTTGTATTCGGCGGTTGAATCTTCTTATCAATCTATACTAATATTATAAAGAGGAAACCTTTGTATTTTTGTATGTTTGTATTGAATAGGCTCTAAGGGGAAACGAAGAGGCTGACAGATTGGCAAACTTAGCTTTAACAGAGGGTTTAGAAATATCTATTTTACCAATTTTTACAGAGATCCTATATGAATTGAAAAACAAATGTTATGACAAATTTACAGAATACTATGATGAAAGAAGTAAAGAAAAGGGAATGTGGTATAAGACAATACAGTGTCAGCCTCTTAGGATCCCATGGTTTATCAGTGCGCCAAAAAGTAGACAATATATTATTATAGCCCACAGACTTCGATCTAACCATTATCCATCTAGAAAATTTGGCTTCTTAATGAAAAAACTAGAATCGCCTTATTGTGAAACCTGTAATACTGTAGACGACGTCCAGCATATACTTTCCGAATGTGTTAAGTATCAGAGAGAAAGACAAGACCTTTTGCAAAAATTTGATATTAATAGATTAGATGTCGGCGTATTCTTGACCATATTATCAAATCCAAACTCGGAAGTGTTTAATAACTTAATTCACATATTTTTGCACAAACAAATCTCTCTCTGTGATTCATAAATATGATTATTATAATGAGAATTATTTGTTATAAATTAAGTTTAGGTTACGATGAGGCTGACATATTCTCTTAGAATAAAAGCCTCTTAAAAATAAGAATTAAAAAAAAAATTGAATAGGCTCAAAAACTACTGGACCGATTTCAAAATTTCCTTAACCATTACTTAGAGGGATTCTTCCCAATCCGTATAGGCTACTTTTTATCCCGAAAATCCCGCGGGAATCGAAATTGCGCGGGTAAAACCGCGCGCAACAGCTAGTTATTTGATATTTTTAAGTGCGGAGAAAAGAAATACTTTATATTATGACCCTTACGTACGGGTCTTAATTTTTAACAACGTCGTCAAGTTAGCGGTTTCACAGAGATGACGCGGCAAGCACCATGCCACAGATTATCATACGGCACTGGACTTCACTGTCAGTCAGCGCAGGGTGCAACGCACACTAACGCCACCACAGCAACCCACTCAATCTTACTAAATAATTTAAGGCAAATTAACCGATAATTGGCTTCACCACCACCTGAGACCAATTTCTTTTCAGAAATTGGGAGTCTGAGTCAGTTAAATGTTTAATAATATTTTAAAGTTTTTGCATTTGAATTGCTTAATTATTCTTAAATAAAATTGGGGGCGGTTGCGGATCCAAAAGCACATACAGTCGAATAAAGATCCTTCTTTTTTTGAAAATCGGTTGAAAACCAAACTAATCCCTGGGCTTTCATATTTTCACTGATACCTACGATACTGTAGTGTGTGACGCACCTCCTCGTTGTACTCATTATGTATTCGTTATTTTAATCAATATACCTACTGTCTACTTTGATACAATTTACACGTGTCTCATTTGGCTCCCTCGTCCCACATTGCATGGCGACCCTGCAATCTACGATAAATTGAGCTTGAGGTCAAGCTTTTGTTAAGTAGAATTGAATATTTAAATTCTGCTTTACACTTCTTACATTGTTTTAAGACAAGTTTTAATTAATTTTGACAATCAAAAATTTGGCACATGTAGGGGAGACCGGGGCTGGTTGTGACATTTTTTTTCCAACTGTCATATTTTTGTATTGGTTTCGATGTTTTACCTGACTATGAGTTTGTTTGATTAAGTAACTATTAAGGGTCTTTATTAATAATAAATTTTATGTAGAATTCTAATAGCAACAACACAAATATTTCAATTATTTAAAAAAATCAGTGTAACTTTCCACCCCGTGCTTGGGTCTGGTTGTTACACTGAATGGGGTAAGTTGTTACAATAAAAAACAAACATATCATAATAGTTTTTATTAGCAACAATCATCACAGTAAGTTATTGTTTTCATTTTAATAACGTAAAATTATGTCTATAAAGCAGTCTTTTGCCTCTACAACAAAAATATCTTTAAAAAATACACACTTAATAAATGTTCTTCTACGTCGTAAGAAAATAAACTTATTTTTAACCTATAAGATTAGAAACATCTGTATAAAACATAACATATGAATAAGACGTATTTTTTAATTGAAGATAAACTATAGTTTAATAAAGACCATCAATTTTAAAAGGAAAATGAAGCAGTTTAGTCACTGTAGCCCGAAAAATCACTTTCGAAATTCTGACATATGTAATATTTCCTCTTTGACATGTGACCAATTCTTACAAATTCAACACTATACCCATTCCTCACCAGATTTCTTTGTATCAAAGGGGTCGAACATATTAGACAAAAATAACCGACAAGAGCTTAGCTCTAAAGTTTGAAGAAGAAGAACCATCCTCTACTTCGGTTTCTTCGTCAGTGTCATGTAATACCACGAACTTTTTTAGTTTTGTTTTCTTCCAAAATGGCTGCTGCTTGTTCGTACCTAAATGTCTTTTGATTTTTCTCCTCGGTCAGTTTTTCTTATATACGTCCTCATCCTACAAAAATTATGAAGCATAAATTGTGTAAGTCAGCAACAAACACTACGGGGCAGGTCACCGGTCATGTCACAACCTGCCCCGTGCAAATGTAACTTTTAACCTCAACGCCAAATTTGATCATTCAAGGTCATGCAGTAAAAACATCGATAAACTTAGCTAAATAAACTAACAACCATTGCAAGACAAAACCATAAGGATGTAAAAATCACAACAAGGATATCTGTGACTTCATGGAACATAGGTTGAAAACCAATATTATTAAATGTGTATAATTTTACTAATCTGAAATTTTAATGACAACACGTGCGGACTTCTCTCACAAAAACACTAGCGCCACTGGCTCTCGCGGCGTGGTAGCTGGCGATGGCGGGAGTATATGTCCCTTTCTAATGTCACTATTACATTCCCAGTTTCGCAGAAATTCTCACTGTAACTACCTGCCCCTGTCACAACCAGCCCCGGTCTCCCCTACCTAGTCGAGGAATTGACATTGACATATACAGGGTGTTTGGTCCAACGCCGGAAAAATCGATATGGCCAGTAGAATAGGTTAGGTATCAGCTATGCCCTAGTGGCCATTAAAAATTCAAAAGCCATGTGGTTTTATTTTAATAACATTTTTGAAACTCTTTTGTTTGTGTAAAAATAAAAAAAGTATTCAGTATTCTAGGCAGCCATTTTGATCTGTATAATGTACTGTTTTAGGCTTCGGCTTTCAATTTCTCAAATACTTCTCTTGTCTTTTCTCTTTTCAATGATAGGCCACATGCTAAAAAGACTATAAATAGGTAACATCGCGAAATTCGCTTGATTAGTGAAAGAGGTCGCGTTTAACTAAATTCCTATTTGTGGCAAAAAACTTTTTGCATAAGCTTACACATAAAAAACTGGTGTGTTCTTTATAGTTTTTATAGCATTTGGATATCATTCAAAAGAAGAAAGACTAGAAATTTTTTTGGAAAATTACAAAATTCTGGTAATTTAAAAAAATATATTATACGCATTTAAAGCCAAAGACCGTATGTATTTTTCTTCGATTCCAAAACTTCGTGGGAAAATATAATAAAAACTAGTTAACTCATGATATTGTTTTGGGTCTCAAAATAAGCTTAAAACAGTACCATATTTAAACGAGATCAAAATTAGCTGCCTGCACTGAATACGTTTTTTTTTACACTATTATAATGATTTCGGGGTGATGGACAAAAAAAGTTTTAAAATGTTATTTAAATAAAACCAGATGGCTCTTTGATTGTTTAATGGCCACAAGGGCAAAAAAGATAACCTATTCTAAAGGCCATATCAATTTGGCCGGCGATGGACGAAACGCCCTGTACATTCAGGGTGACTGGTGACAAATTTTAGATACTGAAGGAGAGCACTCTGTACTCGATTCTGATCATAATTATGTAATAAAAGTAGATAATTAATTTTTCACAAGAATTCCATATAAATAAATACTACTATGTTACTATTTACTTTACTTAAGCCTGATTCAATCGCGGCACGTGACCTGGCACACGGATCGCTGCCAACGCTGCGTACGCCAACCATGCGTTGCGTAATCAATTCTTTAGCTTTCAATTAAGTTTACTTAGTAAATAATTAATATTTATTTTTCATTATAGTTTTTCTTTTCATGTATGATCTCAAACCGGCCATCCTGTATATGTCGTCTAAATCATACAAAGAAGGTCAATGTTAAATAATTAACCCTCATACTAAAGCGCAATGTAATCGAAGTATACGAATTAATCTAATTAAAATAACAATCATCAACAATAATGAATAAGGTCGAGTTTATGTCCAAAAGGCATTGTCTTCTTAAAAAAAAAATAGTTTTTTTTTTTAAAAACCCAAATTTTGCAAAAGAATTGTTTCCTGTCTCTAGTGCTTCTTTGAAAACTCAAAGATTTAAAAATAGAAAATAATAGTTACATAATCCTGTAATTTAATTTAAGGAAATCGCGAGCATTCTGAAAAATTGCATTTTAACTTACCATTAGGTGAGATTCAGGTCAAATGCGGGCTTACTTTTATAAAATGACGACAAAATACATAATTAATGAAAGACAACTGATCTGTGGGGCATATCTGTTGAAATATTAAATTAGATTATAGATGTAATAGCTCCTTGCCTCATTGAAATATTTAAAAACTCTATTATTAGTGGGGTGATTCCTTATTTAATGAAGCATAGTAAGGTTAAATTACTTTATTTAAGTCGGGTAGCACTACAGACCCTACTAATTTTAGACCAATTTCAATTCTACCTACATGTAGTAAAATTTATGAAAAAAATATTCTTAATCAACTCTTGGCCCATTTCACCTATAACAATTTACTTCATAAGGGGTTGTCTTATTTCCCACCTTAATTGCAACCTGAGTCTATTTATCTAGTGGTGTAAATGTGTAGTTATTATTGTGTATAAAAAAATAAAACAATTTGGATTTATAAAGGGCCGTTTAACAACTGATGCTGGTGTTGAACAGTTCAAAGTAATAGACTATTACTTATTCTGTGGTAATAGCTGGAGCCTGGGAGGGGTCGCAGGATGCTCTAGGTGTATTTTGTGACCTATCTAAGGCATTTGATTGTGTTCAGCATGACACTCACATCAGGACTCCACCACTACGGCATCAAAGGCACTCACCTCATTCATACCTGAGTGATAGAATTCAGAAGGCTCAGGTTAACCTGAAAAGGTCAGCTGGGTCGGTTGTGAGAATGGGAGTGCCTTTATAAAATATGGATGGGTCGTTTGTCTTCCATGACACCTGATGTTAAAAGCTATATGGTTTTATTTAAATAACATTTTTAAACTTTTTTGTCCATCACCACGAAATCATTATAAAAGTGTAAAAATAAAAAAAGTTTATTTGCATGTCAAATATGAATAAACACCAAATAAAACATTATTGAAACCATAATTAAAGCTTTTTCGCTTTTTGTAAAAAAAATTACGCCAGTAGCGAACTACAAAAAAAATATTTCATACTCAAATGAAAAAGTATCCCAGGCATAATTCAAAAGTACAAAAATAGGACCCCCTTATGTACATGCCAATTACCATTTACGTAACACTTGAACATTTAATAAGTAATTTCTTAATATACCTTTTGTTCAGCCTTTGTCCAGCAGTGAGCGTCAATAGGCTGATATAGACAGAGGTACCTACCTATTACAGTGACATTGTTGCCATAATTTGTTCCATTTAGATAACATCACCTTTATGTTAAAAGCACCAAATAAACAGATACCAATGACATATCTACTTGACCTCTAGAGTCTGACTAACGAAAGTAGACTATGGGGATTTTTGCAAACTTTTTATATGGCAACTTATTCTGGTGTCACTGTTATCAATCTAACGGCTGTTGGTGGTTAGTACTTGAAATTTTGGAATTGTCATATTTGAAAATAAATAGAAAAATTTAGATAGTTTCATAACCAATGTAGGAAACAGCGATACCAGTGACTCTGACGATTCATTCCATAATGAATTGCTGGATTCAGATTTTGATTACAATGAATTAAAATAATTATTATATTTTATTGTTTTATTTTTAAGCCGGATTAATACTAGTTGCCTATCATTTTAATTATATACTTCTCATCAAAAAGTAGGACAGTACTAGAATTGTTATTTTTTACGATAATTTTATAAATAAAATTAATCAAATATCAAGTTTGTTTAACCCATATAATTTCGTACTATAGTCGGGGTTACCATTTTTTTTTATTCGCCAGATTTTTTCAATCTCTACTTTCATAAGCCAGACTATATCTCACCTGATGGTAGTGAAGACAGGTCGAAAATGACAACACACGGAATAAGAAAAGAACTGGCTCTTCGTTAGAATGTGCTGGAACATTTCAACGCCGTAGTGGTGATATTCAGACATAGGTATTAGGCGGCAGATTTTACGACTATATGCAGAATGTTCAATAGCCGGATGTACCTTGAAGCTTACCAACCATGAAGTAATTCCTACACGGATTTGTTGCCTTTTAAGAGACGTTAATCTAAGGGCAGATCTATTCCAAGCAGCCCTACGTGGCTTACAATTGCTTCAGCTTTATAATACCTACAGATACTTTATTACTACATTATTAAACACAATTAACTATGGGCCACCCAGTTCCCAGTTCACGCCTATAAGTAACAAGCAAAATGTGTCAAATTTAACGATCTCCGTTCTAAGAACATACATCCAGCAGAGCTGAACGAGGAAGCACTTATGCTGATTCGCCACGACAATAGGAAGTTGGCGATATAAATGCTGTAAGCTGTTTAGAATATGTAACTGAAATATAGGGAGACTAGCAAACATATTGTACCTGAAAATTTGCATTTGTATAGTTATAATAGCCTAAAAAGCGAGTTATTCAAGTTAATTCCACTTGAAGGTAGAACTCGTTCCACTAAATGTGATGTTTTACATTTCCAGAGAATGACTTTCATTACCAAGTTATAGATCTCTAAAGAACAAAATTAATATATAAAAGGCAAAATAAAAAGACATTGACGAATCACTCTGCAATTATGTCATAGAACTGACTCAGTAATTGCTGATTGATCTAGTAAATCTACAACATTGAATTTCAGTCATGCGCTTCAATCACTATCCTGTGAACCCACATCGGTACTTACACTGTACCGTAAAACAAAAATTGTTAGTTAATCATAATCAATATATATAAAACTGTTCCGTTACTGTCAGTACAAGTGACTGAGTGACTGACAGACAACGTACAGCCGTAACTACTAGGCGTAGAGAGCTGAAATTTGGAACATACATTTTTTAGGGGATGTAGGGGTGCACTAAGGAAGGAATTCCCGAAATTCCCACGGAAACGGGAAAAGTAGGACTTTTTAATTTGTATGAAAAATTTTATTCCTTGAGTGCACGGATACGATACTTTGCATAAAGGTTCTTCAAAAAATAACTGGTTGTTTTATGAAAGGAATTCCCGAAATCCCCACGGGAACGGGAACTATATAATGTTTTAGTTTGTATGCAAAAACCTTATTCCTGGAGTGCACGGATGCGATACTTGGTATAAAGGTTCCTTAATAAGTGTCTGTTTGTATTATGGAAGGAATTCTCGAAATTCCCACGGGAACGGAAAATATAGGACTTTTGAGTTTATGCGTGTACGAAGTTGCGGGCAAACGCTCGTTAAGTATAAATTTGCTTCCATGCTGGACTGGGAGCGAAAGAAAAACTTGGAATGTGCCAGATGCTTCTCTTCCCGGGCATACTGTAAAATTCAGTTAAGGGACAGAGACTTTATTGGAATTTTTGTGGGCGATAGGCTGACCCCCTGTTACTACAATAGCCTCTCTCGATCATTATAATGTCTCATTTGCCAAACGTGACATCAGATGGTCTTATAACCTCTGGTGTTCTGCCTACCCCATAAGGGGTACAGGCGTGACGTTATGTTAAGTACAAATTATTGTTGCCAAGGTTTTTTCAACTGCTACTCAAAAGAATAACTAATATTAAGAAATGGCAATTCAAATTCAGAATACGGGGAGATGACATTTTCACGGCACAAACTATTCTCTAATACTTAAAAGCTTGCTCTGGGTTACCTAGGAAGACTTACGGGATTGACTGTTGCTTCTCATTATATTAGTTTACTTTCGTACATAAATTGTGAAATTTATAAAATATTTTGGGATAAATAAAACACTTTTTTATCACGTATAATTTACATTTTAAATCGACGTTCCGGTGTCTTTGAAGACCCCGTGGTCAAGAGGGAGTCACGGGTCTCGTTATTAAAATGTGAACTATACGCGATGAATCCGGTTAAAAAGTTAAAATAGCATAAATTGCGAAAACTTAAGACAATATTTATATTTGCTTCTATGCTGGACTGGGAGCGAAAGAAAAACTTGGAATGTGCCAGATGCTTCTCTTCCCGGGCACACTGTAAAAGTTAGTTAAGGGTCAGAGGTTTACTTGGCGTTTTTGTGGGCGATAGTTTGTCACTACAATAGCGTCTTACCATCTTTATAATACCTCCAAATTTGTCAAACGCGACATCAGATGATCTTGTAACCTTTGGTGTTCCGCCTACCCCATAAGGGATAGGTACAGGCGAACGTTATGTATGTATGTAAGACAACATTATATTTTGGGTTCCTATGTGTTTTTTGTATAATGGAGACCTTTAGCCAGGAGCGTGCTATAGTAAGTCGAAACATTCTTCGCCGAAAGCTCGTTTCGCCGAAAAATAAAACTTTGTTTGATTTTATATTTCTGAAATTGGACGAAGCCTTCAGTTAGATTTTTTGGTAAATGTAACAAATATATTCTAACCTAACCTTACCTCCATTTACCCCATTTTAAATGTACGTTAGGTTTCAAAGCGAGATATAAATTTTTAATTGTTATGAATTCTGAAGCTCTTATTTTAACAGACTTGAACGTCCTAAAGCTTTTTGATAGTTTTCTACGGAGAATTGACAGCGAATCAATGCCCTAAATATAAGTTTTTAGTATAAGAGCCTCGAAGCGTCACAAAATTGTAATTAATAAAAGGTTACATCCCATCCATTAAAATTCAGAAGTGATAAATAAATTACCCGATTTGATACACCGCCTATATGGCCCCAAATTAAGCTATTATATACGAATAATCTTATGTTATGGAGAACAATAGCGGAAGTAGGGGTATGTTAGAAAAGTTCATCTCCAAAACTAACCCGCTGCCTTATCACGTAACTTGCAAGAGCAAAGTGATGGCATGAATTGCGCAAGATTTGCTAAAAAAGAACTATTTCGTATTACGTTACAGCAAAAACAAAGCCATAGCAATCCGACGACTGTGCTGCCTCTATCGTACAATCGATGTACTAAAAGTGCATATAATCCCTTTGACTTTCATGCTTTTCGTGTGTACTTTTCTGCGAAATTTTAAAGGAAATATCTGTTTCACATTTTATTAGTTCCTTTTTAAGGTACCAAATTGTTTTTGTCACTAGTATCGTAGCAATAAATGCATTCTGCGATCAACGAACGATTGAACAGCTATCGCTTACATAATACGATGTAAAGCAATGGATCGCACGTCCATGGCGTGATGATTGCGCCATTATAGCTGATCGCTAATATTTACGTGCTAAGGCAGCCGGCTGCATTCCGAACCCAGAACCTTTCACCCAACTACAGAGGCCATCATTCTTTCACTAAAAATAATCCCATCCATTTCAATTCCATTCAAATTAATGTTATATTCCTAATTATTCTCTTTCTCCTCAGCTGGACCACCAACAGGACCACCGGTGGTACGCTGCCAACTGCGCAAGCACAAGCCGAATAGAAAACCCCGGACGCCGTTCACCACCCAGCAGCTCCTGGCTTTGGAGAAGAAGTTCAGAGATAAGCAGTACTTGAGCATAGCGGAGAGAGCCGAGTTCTCTTCGTCTTTGAGACTGACTGAAACTCAGGTAGGCAATAATGTTTTTTGTTTGGGGCACAATACCTCAATATTAATTTTATGTCTCCTGGTGGCAATGACACCGATGATAATAAATAAATAACCTTTGCTCTAATATAATATATCACCTTGGAATTTGAAGTTTCTTCTCTTTCCTACATGCTGGATAGAAACAAAAACAAAACAAAGAATGTGCCAGCTGCTTCTCTTCCCGGGCAAACTGTAAAAGTCAGTTAAGGGATGGCGGTTTTATTGGCATTTTTGCGGGCGATAGGATGACCCCCTTTCACTGCAATACTCTCTTTCCATCATAATAATACAAACGTGACATCAGATGGTTTTATAGCCTCCGGTGTTCTGCCTACCCCATTAGGGATACAGGCGTGAAGTTATGTATGTATTCACAAGGGCATTTGTATTCTTCGAACTCGTAATTGAGCTCAAACGAGGGTTTAGTCACCGTTAACGAAAACATTTCCTGAACACATTATCCTTTATGTTAACTATCTTGGGAGTACAGTAGGAAACATAAATTTCCCTCGTGCCATCAGAAAATATTTTTCTAAGATTTATCTGCTACTCAATCGGGCCTTCGAACAAAAAATCAGTCGATTTAAGACATGAGCTGAGTTTTCTATAAGATTATCATCACATGTACAGAAGCCAGCACATCAAACGTTACAAATATTCTGTCAAAAAAATCTATGCCCTCGACATTAAGTTAAAATTGGTTGGAGAAATTTGACAGGTAATGTAACGCTTGATCTGCTGGCTTCTGTACCAGCAGATAATATTTTGAAATACAACTCTCTCAAATTAACCAGTTCTTTTCATTGTTACAGGTTAAAATCTGGTTCCAAAATCGCCGTGCAAAGGCGAAACGACTGCAAGAAGCTGAAATCGAGAAGTTAAGACTATCAGCCCGACCTCTTCTTCCCCCTTCGTTTGCCTTATTTGGTGGAGGAGGAGCTCCCCCACTCTTCGCAGCCATGGCTGCAGCATCACGACCACAACTAAGCTTCCTAGGCGGCCCCCCAAGCCACCAACATGCCATAAATATGAATATCCTAAACTCTCTACAGCCACATTGACGACCGGAGAGCTCAGAAGCGTGCGGTGCTAACGAACGCTCGACACCATCTGCCTAAATTAATAAAAATGGCGGATCGATGTGAATTCAAGAGTGACGTTTGACATTTATAGGGTTGTGATTGTGTTTTATTTTATTCGGACTTCTAATCGTGCCTATGAGCGATAGTATTCTTTAAATATATTTAGTTAAAATATAACTCTATGTGTAAATAGGAACTATTATAAGATATTATTTACTTATGCATTGTTGTTAGGTAATTAGATTAAGTTTAACTTTGTAAAATATTATTAAATGAAATGGTAAGTGCAATTTTTTAAATAACAAAATATGCCAAGTACTTTTGTTTACAAATTTTGTTCTTTCTAAACAAAAGTACTTTGAGCATTCGTTTTAAAGTTTTTCTAGTAAAGCATTACTTATTTATATAAAATTTAACCATCAATTAGTGTAATAAAAATAGCTCCAAACAAAAATGTTACTTGAAAGGGTATTTTGCAACTTCTTGTTTTACTTAATTTACGTAATAAGTAAATAAACGAGCTTTGTATTGTAAAATATTGAGTATCAAACTGAACTTATTTATAAAAACAACAAATAGACAACATCGATAAAGAATAGTTCCTCAACATACGAAATAAGGGGCCAGCTAGACTGTTGAAAACACGTTGAAAATCAATGCATCCAACCAAGGTTAAGGAAAGTTAAGTTGTTGACAACCAATTTCGAGTCATCCACACTGTTACAAACGGTGGTTACCAACAAGAAGACAAACAAGAACAGAAGCCAAGGTCACGCCCCAAATCGTCAGTGCGCCTTGATCTCTCGTTTTGACAACATCTTCGCGATGGCAGTTTTGTATGCAATTGAGGATTAAGGTTGAAACGCAGGCTAAAAAGCTACAAAACTCGAGTCATTTATAGTTATAGTTACAAAGTAAAATATACAATAACGAGCGTACACACTGTCCTAAACACAGACATACATCTACATGGATAACATTTTGTTTCCAACAGTCTAGCTGGGCTTTAATATTTAACACCACTCTGTTTCCAGTTAGCATATTGAGTGTTGCTCATTTCTGATTTAATATTCATTGTTTCTCTAGCCGCGACTTCATACAAGGATACTTTAATATAACTTTATTCAAAGATAATGTCTTATATACAGGGTTAATTTTAATTAACGCATCACATCTTGCGGGCAGTCTCCCCACATCAATTCCAACAACATTTTTGCTATACGACTTTTTACAAATCTTGATAAATAACACAAAAAATAAAAACAAAAAAAATTTGCTCCTTACTCTTCATTTAGTAAGAAGTACCTATTATGATTATCAAGCGATATTTTACTGCGCAAGGTGCGTAGCAAACATACGCTCAGAGTACATAGAGTTACGCCTCTAAACAGAGGCTATAAAACTATAATTTTTAAAACAATTAATTAAAAAAATTCGTAGAACAAATGTTGTTGGGATTGATGTGGAGATGCTACCTGCAAGAGGTGATGCGTTAATTAAAATTAACCCTGTATAATAAAGTTAAATAAATAAATAAATAATGGTTAAGTATGAGTTATTACTGGCTTAGCAAATAATCGACAATGGCTTATGTAAAAACGCCTTGACGATATATTTTTAACCTCAATTTTTGTTAATGAAGGCTGCGTGTTAAAGAAATAACTAAAACAACTGGCAAAAGCACTAAGCTTAACCAGTTTACATTATACTTACACTTTGTACAAAACGCATAATCAGAAGCGCAATAGACATAGTTATCGTTACACGGATCGATTGAGCCGCGACCAGGTTTGATACTTAACAAAAAACTTCCTTCCTATCAGAAAAATGAGCATGGAATTAAAACTAGACATCTTATAGTGGATTTCCATATTGAAAATAAATGTTTAATCCAAGATTCATTTATTCCAAATAACAATCTGTTTTTTTTCCACAACAACGAAAAGCTCTAAATAGATGTCACTTCATACGCTTGAACCATTACAAACCGTCAAATGAACAAGTTGTTATCGAAATTGCTTGTTCTGTTCTTTTATGATAATTTGTTTTTTCTGTATGAAAATATGGACCGTAATATGTGCATTTCCATAAATTCAAATCAAGTACCTACATCCACAACTTCCACGTGTGTATATCCCCAGAAAAACTGTGGTATCCATTTTCTATACAACTTAAGACTACGCAATGATGGATTTCTATTTATTGATAAAAAACAGTATAAAAATTACTTTTAATATAGTATTTGACAGTTGTTATGAGTCAAGCGTATTTAGCGCCTCTAGTGGAAAAAGTAGGCAGTTTTCTACCCCATTAGATAATACATATAGAGAAAAACTGTAAAAGAATTGCCTATTCAGAGAAAAATCACCTCCTTTTTATTCACTAACTTGCAATTTCTATGTTATTGCATGCAAGTTGCTGGCGATTTACAATTGTTGCCATAAAGCAAGAACAATTAGAAGATTATTGCCACAAAAACGATGAAAAATTTTCGTATTTCCATTTTTGTCAACTTGCATACTGTTGCCTAGCTAAAAATAATTTGTAACTTATTTATTTTATCGTTAGTGAATAGAAGCTGGTTTTATGGCGAATATTATTGTAAATATTGAATTTATGTAAATTATTGTATACGTAAGCGTTTTAATATACTTAGTATAAATTACCTAGATTTTTTAATATGACGTATTAAACGTAGGTATTTTCCTTTCAATTAAATTTAATTGAAATAAGAAAAAGTTATGACAGTGAAATCGATATTTTGATGAAGTTGTCTAAGTTACAAAAAAAATTAAGTTGACCTTGTATAATATGATCCTTTATTTATCGTATTCCAATAAATTAGAAGGTTTTTTTATAAACTAACCATAATTTTACTATTACAAAGGTTCCTACTGATGCTAATTTTACTGCTTCTCTTGACCAGTGAAAACCTTGTTTTTAAGATTAACCTCTGTTTGTTGTCACACGAGTACATGACCCATTTTAAGATAAATTTACGTAGCATTATTTTTAAATACATTTACACAGCATTATTAGCTATCCAAAAAATAAAATATTGAACACATTACTAAAATATTTTAAATCAATCACGCATTCAAAATTCGTAGATATAACAAAATATGTATTAGTTTATGAAAGATCATTTTGCCTTGGCATATATCAAAGTATTCAATTAGTTTATCTAATAATAATTAATGGCAAATGTCATTACAAACTTGTATGTAACTGATAATTGGCACAAAATCAATATAAAGTAGGCTTGAAATCAATGACAGGCTACCTGTCAAAGTCATGATATCGATTTCATTGATAAATCATTTAATTTATTTAACATTAGACTTCATTCTGCAATAGATATTTATGAAAAATATGGAACAGTTGTATATTGTGGACTTAATCATAAAATCGTTATTTATTAGTACAATTCTGGAGTTTTATTGAATTTTCCCAATAGTTATCCTGCACCTCCTTATTATTTTTCATGATTTAATATTTAAACTATAATATTAATATATATAAAAGTAACTCTTTACAAAATTTTGAAATTCGAATTCATATAACTTAATAATTTAAGTCCGGACTTAGATGTGTTAGAACGTAATGCATAACCTCCACTTTTTAACCGAGTTTCTGCGGTTGGAGCTTCAAGAGCTGCATTCAAATTGGACCTATTTAAACGCAATTAAGACCTGATTTCTACTTGAACTTTTAGTGCTATTAGAAATTAGAAATTACCTGCTCTTCACCTAATGGCAAGTGATGAGCTCATGGACGGAGCTAACAGATTTAGCAAGGATGAAATTAAATTTAACATGATTCAATTTTTCTACAAAATATTACTGACCTGAGATTTAGAAAAAATAAATATTGCCAGTTTGGCGAAACCCAAAAAGGTTCTACCACCTACTGGCGATCACCTAGGGATAATATGGCTAATAAAAGGGGACTAATGTAGGCAACTATGGCTTTAGGCTGCAAAGTGGACGGCAGCGACAGCGGCGCGGGGAGTGGCGCGGGCAGCGATTTCCGCGACACGATACAAAGAATTGAGTTTGTATGAAACCGCGACAAATCGCTTGAGCGCCCGCTGGCGTCGAGAATGGCCCAGAGTCCCCGCGTCGCTGCCCGCGCCGCTGTCACTGCCGTCCAGTTTGCAGCCTTATGGTTGAATTCCTAAGGTAGTAGGTATCCACTGTTTTTGTATGGGAAAAAAATATAAGTTGTTGGGATTGATGTGGAGAGGTTGCCCGCAAGAGGTGATGATCTAATTAAAATTAACCCTGTATACGTATCAGGACTCCTTATATTAAGATTTTATTATTAAAAGAACCATTTGATCAGATAACATGATCTTTTGCATATTTAATATATTGTTTGCTTCTGGCGATGAAAAAAAGATAGTTGAAAATAAATAATGTCACTCTGGCAAAACTATCGACGGCCTAAATATAATTGTGTGACTGTGACTGTCGGCAAAACGTTCGTCGGAGAAAGATAATGTTGAAAAAATGTTCGTCGGAGAAAAGTAAGGTCGACCAAACGTTCGTCAGAGAAAAGTTTGTTTATTTATTAAAGAAACAAACAGCTTAAAATATTACTTATAAACAGAATTAACAATAAATCGCACGCTTAATAATAAAGAGAAATAAGTCAAAAATTAGGTAAATTCAGATTTTCTAATAAAACGCAATACCAACTCAAGAAGAATAGGTAGAATTCGACAGCCGCTCGATTTAGAGGCTTTTGAGCAAGACAGAAGGTCGGTCGCCTCTTTATTTCCAAACAGGTCATCCGTGTTGACTGTCAAAAAGTAAAGCATTCAGTAATGTTTCAACCGTTGTGATAACAGCACGTTCGATTTTGCCGCTTAAAGTGAAATATTGCTTTTTATCATAAAAACTTAAGTATTTTAATGCCATTTAATTTATTAATAAAGTGAAATGTTTTGTTTTCGGTCTCCTTAATATTCAAAATTTATCGATGTTTTGGGAACATCTGGAATTATTTCGGTTTATTTCTTAAATCTTACATTTGTTGAATGCAATACCTCGAGTTATTGCGGTTTATGATTAAGAAGCTTTCGATATTTTTTAAACATTCAATGTTACTACTTTTTATTATCAAAAAGTGACAACCGATCGAAAAATCTTTAGTATTTATTTCAGTTTATTATTAATAGCTAAGAATATTTCGTTCATTTTTTGAGACTCATTGCTATGTTTGATTATTTAAGCACTGCAAAGGCACGAAAATGTTTTCAAGAGAACGAAAGATTTTACGCGTACCTAACACACCAGCGCCTCAAAATTTATCTGAAAGTGCAGAATCCATGTTTGATATCGATCCAGGGTTATTGGTAATTTACTCATTTAGATAAATTATTGAATACCTAATTTATAACTTTATATTTTATCAAACAAAGTTATGCGTAAATACTAATTAATCACATTTGTTATAGGATTCACAAGATCAAAAATACGCCTTTATCATTAATGTAGAAGATGTTAACTCCCATTTCCCATTCCCATTTAATAACTTACATTGATGTAAGTAATGTTAAGGTATTTAAGCTTTATTAAAGGCATACTTTAAAATAGAGAGTATTCCATAAGTTAGATTGTATCGAATTAAATTTTTCAAAAACCTCCTACACCAACACCATACATACATACATCACGCCTGTGTCCCTTATGGGGTAGGCAGAATACCAGAGGTTACAAGACCATCTGATGTCACGTTTGACAAATTTGGAGGTATTATAAAGATGGAGAGAGACTATTGTAGTGACAGGGGGTCAGCCTATCACCCACAAAAACGCCTTTAAAACCTCTCACATCTCACATTTGAGTACGTAACTCTTTCAAAGACATAAGAAATAAAGTTACCATGTGGAGACAAGTGTCACTTCAATGTTCACAAAAAATCAACACTGAGGATCGATTCATTATTTTCCGGTGGGAATTAGCTGATTTAGGTAAGCAATTATCAATTCATGCAATAAGAGTCTGCTAGACATTTTTCAAAAGCAGTCTCGATGTGTCTAACTGCATGATTCATACTATCAGCACAAAATAAATAGTACTGGAATGGTAGAAAAAGATCGTTGGGAAAGCATGGGAACCACAAGCATATAAGCTTGAATCTCATTAAGTCAGGGCCACAATTTTTAGGCATGGTAATAAAACAATTAAGGATTTGTACGGCGATTTTACGAACAACTAAAAACAATAGAGAAACTGAAAGTTAAATGGCTTTTTACAAAATATTTACTACACAATATATAATATAAGCTTTTTTCAGCCTCGCAAAGATGAGTGTGATGTATGTACTTCTTATTCTAACTAAGATGCATTGAGTTATTATTACACATAGTAACTCAATGCTTAGATGGTGATAAAAGAAAAGATGTAAAAGAGATTTATGAAAATAGACTTACAGGAACTATAAAGGTTAAAAAGTTGGGAATCATCTCGAAAGTACGGCGGTATTTCGGCCCTGCACAGCTTCTTACCTTATACACAGCTCAAGTGCGATCATGCATGGAGTACTGCACTCATCGTTGGGATGGTTCAGCTAAATATCAACTCAAAGCGCTGGACTCCGTTGACCGAAGAGCCCGTAAACTAATAAACAACGTCGACCTTAGCAAAAAAAACTGCAGACCCTAGTCGTAAGGTTGCTTGTTTTACCGTTTTGGTGAGTGCGCGATTGCTCTGTTTAAACAAATTGAACCCTCACCTTTTTACCATCGGACTACTAGACGCAGACAGAACTGCCATCAGTATGTGGTTGATATTCCGCAAAGTGGGACTAAGCGCTTTGACAGTTCCTTTTTGATACGGGTCGCCAAGGTTTGCAAAGAACTGCTTGCGTCCATTTTCCCTGAACCATTTTCCCTGTTTAAGCGTCTCGAGTGAATAGGTTTCTCGTGGATGGACGTGTACCACCTTAGTCTTCACGTTCACTTAACCTCAGGTGTCATGGAAGACAAATGTCCCATCCATCCTTTATAAAAATAAAGGTCTGGGTCAACCTTTTTATAAGGATGTCTACTATTCTATATAAAGTGCTTAGGATAGGATAACCGAACCTATCACAATTCTTACTGCTGATGATACTTAAGTTTAATAGTTTTTTATTATATTATTCGAAGTTGGTTTTTATCATTATTCTCTAAGTTTTACAAACTGAAGGCTGAATATAGTCATAGAAAAGAATATGAGTTATTAATTTACAGATTTCTTGGAGACCTTTATTGCTTGATAATTAAATCTAGTTAGTAGCTAAGATAAAAATGCTGATCCCTATGTTACTAAATGAGTATTAAGTAAACGAGTCTGTTTGATTTTATGCCTGAAAAGATTCCAATTTTTATATTTTTTTATGTGCTATCTTATAAGAGTTCATTATTGCAAGGCGTTTATTGTTATTCTACATAAAAAATAAACAATGTTTTTTTTGCTTCTTTGTATTACTTAAAAAGTTTTTCCTTATCATCCTTTAAAACTTATTTTAAAAGTAGGAGCGATTCTGTAACCTTTAGATATACAATTTCAAAAATCTTAAATTATCAAAACTAAAAAGAAATAAGTACTATTTATACCTTTTTAATTTCTAAATAGTTTAAGCGAAACAGATCTATTTTGTTTTGCGCCGCAACAAATTTATATTTGACATCTTTTGTTTTTTGATAAACCGTAATAAGTCGGGGGTTTTTCAATCCCTTTAATTTTTAGCATAGTTTACATTATCCTAAAAAAAATATTTATACACCAAATTAAAGCCTCAAGTCTGTTCTTCAATATTCAGTAATAATATTTCAGGAAAAACTATACTTCTGTTATCTGCGCCATTTTAAAAACCGGGTTCAACTTTCCAAAAACTTTAAACGCGTTTTCCCAACATTCGTCATTTTTGAGTTATTTCTCTTTATTATTAAGCGTGCGAAATATTTCATTAGCCAAAATAGTTAAAACGTTGTGTCGGCCAGTGGTTCAGCGGTTCACACTCGAGTCTTCGAAAAAGGACTCAAGTCTTTTTAGATAGGACTCCAAGACTCGAGTATTTTACAACTTTAGACAACCGTCCCAGCAGTGCGAGCACAAAACTTTATCGAATCGTATATTAACGAATGTTTACGAATGCTCGTATAGTATGGAGTCGGTTTCAAGTTTTGAGTAACATTGTATTTTTTTATTTTACAGATATATATGAGTACAACATGTTTACAAACATTCAAAATTAACAAGGCACACATTTATTTAAGCTGGCCGTGCGGCAATGGATAGATTTCAATTTTTTCTTAAAAACCGTCTCCATACTCTACGAACATTCGTTAACAAACGATTCAATAAAGTTCTGTGCTCGCACTGCAGACTCGGTTAAGATCTCTCGAAGTCCATAGACACAACTCAAATGGACTTGTAGTATTACACTCAGTTTTCAACCGACTTTCAAAAGGAGGAGGTTCTCAATTCGTGTGTATGTCTTTTTTGTGTCTTTGTTACACGACTTTTCAGACAAATATGAATCTATTTTGAAAATTCATATGATAGAGCATACTTCAGAGTTGGTCCCATATAAATTTTATCGAAGTCAGTTGAGTACCTACTTAATCAAAAATTTCAAAAATATTTCGGAGAATGTTTACCTTGACGACATTATAACTCAGCCAAAGTTTTGACGTAAAGTCGGTTTTTTTTATGCTTATGCAGAGCATAAAAAAACCGACGATCGTTGATTATTAGAAAAAAAAACATTGTTTCAAAATATTTTTATTAGCTAAGTATATATAAAAAGCTTAGGTATACCTGTGTTTTTTATGCGTCGTAGTTGGGTAAGTACTAATGTTCATTTATTTGTTTGGTTTCTACTGGAAAAACACCGCTTTAGAATCAAAGAAGCAGTACGTACTTAGTTGGTTCTTAATTTTTTCTCCCTTGATCGCTTGGATTGTACTAATCGTCAAGCAGAAAAAGTTTTAATTGATTATAAAATCCAAAACCAGTCAAAATTTAAATTCACTTTCAATCTCTAAGTCTACAGATAACACAGATTAAAAAAATGAACTTGTTCATAAAATGGTTTATAACAACAAAATACTTCATTCATAGTATAAGATTACACTACAAGGTGACTGGTGAAAAATTTTAGATACTGAAGGAGAGCATTCTGTGTTCGATTCTGATCATAATTATGTAATAAAAGTAGGTACTTAATTTTTAACTAGAATTCCCCATATATAAATACTACTATATTACTATTTACTTTACAACTGAGTCAATCGCGGCACGTTACCTGGCACGCGGATCGCTGCCAACGCTAGCGTGACCACGCGTTGCGTAATCAATTCTTTAACTTTCGTTTAAGTTTACTCAGTAAATAATTAATATTTATTTTTATTATATTTTTTCTCTTTATGTATAATCTCAAACTATCACGTCCTTGAATTTCAAAAGTGACCCACCAGTCACCCTGTATATTGTTTTGCGTTAAAACATTAGTTTATTCATCTACGTCAAAGTTTCAATCGAACTTCAATGATCGTGGTTACGAAAACAGTGAGAAAATAATAACACTATTATTATATTATTTTCATTTCTCATAAATTAAACGTTACATCCATCAACCACCCAAAACCAAAAATTGGTATTATTACTTAAAAATATAAATTAGTTCATTCGAAAATTCATTACATATTTTATTTAAGTTGTCTCTTAAAGTGTGATAACCCGATCACTTGATTCACACTTCGAGGGTACAAAGACTTGTTCTTATTCAACCCTAGCCTCATATGAAACATACAACACCAATAAAGCAGAAACTTCACACCTGCCCAAACATGGCGCGGGCAGCCCAGCCAGCTTTCCATTCAGACTATTTATTTCCAATGGTATTAATTCCGCAGGTTTCCCGCCATCCTGCTCGCTAATTGGTATTGCCATCGCAAAAAACCCGCCCGAGTGCGTTCCCCATAACCGTTGCAGTACTTTTTAATGCTCAGATTCGTATTTTGAACGCAGCGCAAGTCCGCCATTAATTACTCATTTATTTATTTATTTACCAAAATGGCGGGTTTATGGTTGGACGTGCGACCTGTAATTTATTGTAATTGGTCATTTTATTCGTAATGACGTCTACTTGAAGACCTCATGTGTTTTAACGTGGCCAATGTGACTTGAGCCCTCATGCAGTCGACTTGTTGAAATGTATAGAATAGTTGAATAGTTTACCGAGGGTCACGGTAAAATTGTCGATGATTACCACACGAATTGCCAGTATTTTTAATAGCGTCGACAGTTGATCGGTTTATGAGTATTGTTTGAGTTTTTTATTGATATTTAGGTGTAGATATTATTTTGTAACAGCTTGTTTGACATAATAGCTAGACCAGGTTTCCTATGTTTTATTTTGTGAACAATTTGAAACTATAAACAGGATTCTTGTTATGCCAGTTCCAGCTGTATGTCACGGCTGCTGTAAATACAGTGTTCGTAACAAATGCTTAGAAGTAATTTTGTCACCGGACCAGTTTGACATGTCCGTAAGGATTGAGGAGCCACATCTGCTTTATAAATTCTGATTTCACTACGGGCACAAAGAATGCGTTCATGTACAAAGTTGGCTCTTTTTTTCTACTTTATTTCTCTACTGCAAAATCAAACACAACATCTGCTAAATGATTATCATATCGAATATATTAATTGATCGCTTAAATCCTAAAGATATACACCTCTTGAGTATGTATTGAGGAGCAACATTAAAAGTATTGTATTTTCTTTAATTTCAGTGCTATAGAAGCCAAATTTTTTGCAAGTTCTCAATACAATTGCTGCTAAATACTGCCAAACTTTCAAAAGAATTCATCTATTATTTACTGAGTTCCAGTTGGCTCCTCAATTCAGATGCTTAGATTGAGGAGCCACCTTTAAATTCATATAACTAGTGATATATTTTGCTGCTAAATCCAGAATTTGTGCTGCAAAATAAGCTATTTTGCTACTAACAATTGTGAAATCAGAATTTAAAAACCAGATGTGGCTCCTCAATCCTTAC
Source organism: Stenoptilia bipunctidactyla (assembly GCA_944452665.1). Lineage (NCBI taxonomy): Eukaryota > Metazoa > Arthropoda > Insecta > Lepidoptera > Pterophoridae > Stenoptilia > Stenoptilia bipunctidactyla. Next base: position 14,880,216 of record OX101744.1, read on the forward strand.
GGACATCAGTCTGATTACCTTTGACAATTGTTCTGAGCCATGGGTAGGTTACTGTCGAAAACTTTTCGTCACCCAGAGAATAGACGTGGTAGTTGTCATACTATAATATTATTTAATAATTATTCTCACAGCGCTGTCTCTCCCATAATTAAGCACTATGTACAGTCACATGCAATAATATGTATACACTTCGCAACTTATTCGATCGTGATAAGGTTCAAATTCCAATGATAATGTATACATCTTATTAGACGTGACTGTACATCTATGATGAATCTGCTGTCTAGGTGCTAAGTAGGTGTACTGATAGAATGTTTTTCGTAATAACATATTTATCATAGTTAACAACAGTCAGATAAAATCAAACAAACATCCACTAATCGAAATCGCGACCACCCCATCGCCAAGGCGGTTATGATGAAAAAGAAGCCGCTACGCTACGACGACCTCATAAGAATTACTCCTACAAAGCAATAGTTTTTACCTATATACCCATAAAAGTATCGTCTATTACTACTGCAACTTATGAGAAACTTTCCAAGTTTTTCTGACATGACATTTGATAGAACAACAGAAGGTCTATTGATAATTAATATGCAATTACTCATAAACACGTATTTAGTCCCGAGTCATTACAGTTTCGAGTAAAAACGACTATAAAAGGGGTGTTTATGTCTCTATTATTCATATTTTCGTTCAACTTCTTGACGAATTGGAAAGAACAATGGGCCAATCTTACCAATCCACTTCTTGTGTAAATAAGAAATTGCTTATTATGATAATGGCAAAGAATGTACCGCTGGATGATTGTGTGGATGGACTTTCGATCCACCAATACGAAAGAACATAAGATATGTAATATAAACACGGAGCTATATACGTATACTTTCAAGGAAAGGACATTCGGCTAACATAATGTGGCATAAATGTGGCTAACGATGGTCCAGATTTCGGATAAATAGCAAACATTTCGTCAAAAATCTCTTTTGCAGATTTTCCTTAATTTACAAGGAAACTTATGACGGCGGCACGGTTTTCCAATTCCATGTACCTAATGCAGGGATAACTCAGACATGGTGATGTTGATGATGGAGGTCGATTGTTCAGACTACATATAATGATACTATTTTAACAAAACTTTCCCTATATACTAATTAGATGTCGCTCAACTAGTGACAACCTGTGCGATTGTTCAGCCGCCCTGATACTTAGAAAAACTGATTGAAAGAATTGTTTCATTAATTAAATAGTTTAAAGGACTAGAGAATTATATAAAAATAGAAATAGGAGTGTCATATGAAATCATAATGGTCAAAGATTCCTCTTTTGAAAGTTTCGAAGTTTCTTTTGCTAATCTTTCGTCATCATTCAAGTCATCTTGTATTCTACTTCTGCGCCTCACAGCTAGTAGATCTAGCCATGCTTTCTCTTTTCTAGTACAAACCCTTTTACTTCATCATCCCACCACTCGTTTTCATCTCTTTTCACATTCTTCTTCACACTTACCCCACATATTTGTACACCATACATGCAAATATCGGAAGGATTCAGACTGACCATAAAAATTTTCCCTTGGTTTATGGCCTGTTTTCACACAAAAGATAACACTCTTATTTTGTATTTTTAGAAATACTGAAGAGTCGCGTCTTCAATAAATTGTCACAATTTAATATAATAATAGAAACTTATAAATTCTGCCGGTTTAGCGAAGAAGTATGGAGAGCTGCTTTGGCTTATTTATCACCAGAAGAAGTGTCGGCCGCCTTTAAAATTATTAGTGAAAATATAATACTAAAGGAAGCTGAACAAATTTCAAATTGGTTTTTCCAGTATTATATAGGCGGAACTTTAAAAGAAAACAGCAGTAAAATAAAGATTTACCAAAAAGTACCACCTCTCTTTTCCCCCAGATTATGGACAGTGCCCGATTCTATCAAGGCTGGCATACCATCTACCCAAAATTCAGTATAAATTTGGCACCACGGGTGGAATTGTTTACTGAACAGAAAAATAGTGGATAATTTATAAGATGATAGATGAAATTTTTAAAGAACAAAAACACACTGAATGCCCAATTTTAAGAGTCAAAACGCACATCCCAAAAACGGGAACCAATAAAAAATTTAAAAACAACGAAAGATAAGGAAAATAGGGAGCATGTGGATGTAATTTAGTTTTAAGATGGTATAGCTTACATTTGTCACCCAAAAAATGAATGTTTCATATATATTTTTTTATATTAAACACAATTTTTTTCTTCTAAATTTTCATTTTGATATTTGTTTTTCATGTCAGTTTTTTTAAGCTTAATGCAAAGTTTTGTTTGGTCTAATATTATTTACGTTTAAAATAATAATAAAAGTTTATTGTTAATCAACAGAGCTTGTGATTTGTTTTTCATTGATATAATTGGTTATTACTGAGATGGTTATATGTTTTCTGTTTGAAATGATTACATTATAAACTTGTATCTTGTTTGAAAAAAATCAGAATTTATAAGTATATTGTGTCGAAATTCCAGGATTCGCAACTTCATAAGTCGAAGAAGGTATTTTCACAGTTCTGTGTTTTTGCTCTACAGCATTTCGTAACATCGTAATTCGAACTCCCGAATATTCGCAGGTCACAATACAGTATTTCGCAGTATCGTTAATCTAACTTCCATGGCCGAGTCGTAAATATGATAAACTTGACAAAAAAATCTCGGCATCACAATATCTTACTCGGCTGCCGCACAGCTCCTGGGTTAATAAACATAATTTGTAGTTGTGATGACTGCGAACAAAAACTTGAGGTTCACTGACAAAGGTAGATTGTTTAAATTTTGCATAATTCCTTTCACACAGTCGCTGTGTAATACTTGTAAACTGTAGGCATTAGGCATTGTCAGACGTGACGTCAGAACCACTGACCTCTATATGTACCACTGGACTGGCTGTTCCGTAAGTTTGACAGCTATTTTTTGTGCCTATTTGAAGCGCTACTAGCGAGTAGCGAGTGTCCGCAGAACAAATTTTGACGTATATTGCAAGTGGCCGCCAGAGAAGTGCTTGCTTATTGTTAAGTGATTTTATATTTTTTAAATATGAATTCGAATTTTATGTTGTTATTGTTATAAGCATTATATAAAAGTTATCAAGAATGAGGACATGTGTATATTGTAAGCGACTAGTTTTAGTACCACGGACACTCGCTACGTCCGACAGCGCCAAAATGGCGATTATCAAACGGGCACAAAAGCACTTTGACAGCCGCCAGTCCAGTGGTAAATATAGAGGTCAGTGCGTCAGAACCATGGTAGGTAGCAATAGACAGGAGATGCCCTTAGAATGAAAACCATGAAACACTTGACAGTTGCTATAAAATGGCTGCTGAAGAGTTGAGCCCTAATTAAAATTACATATCGATATCGATAAAGTTTTCGTAGTCATTGTGTACATATACTTAATGGATAACCCAGTATTGGCAGGTAAAGGAACTAGTGACTGCTTAGAAAAAAAAATAGATGTTTTTTTTAGGAAATTCCCTCATTTTGTAACTAAAATAGCCAATATCTCTCATTGAATAGTGACTTCATTATAAGGTTACATTATTTTTGTAAAATCGCAAACTACGATAACTCTATCCAATTTTAGGTAATTGCCGAAAAATAGCTCTTAACACATTAAATTATCAATATCTTTTATATTTTTAATCAAATAGTAAACGTTATATCGCTTTAGAATGAGGCAATTTTTTGAGAAGTTGGCCACTTACGTCTCCTTACTTTTTTTTACACGAAGAGGTTCCAAAGTGTGTCTACAAAATTATGAAAAAACAAAAATAAAAGTTCTAGCGCTTCTTAAACAAAGGAATTCTGCTTATTCTGATTTTATTTAGTGGTTATTCAAAATTGTTATTCATTAAAAGAAAGAAACAAAATCTGATACTTGTGGCCAATATGGCTATTTTAGTTAGAAAATGAGGGATTTCCCTCAAACAAATTTAAAAAACACAGACCTACTTGCTGAAGATTTTTTTTCTAAGCAGTCACTAGCTCCTCTACCTACCACTACTGGGTTATCCATTAATTACTGGACACCCGATATATTATACCTAACTTTCATGTTCTAATCCGCTGTTTAGTAATAATAAAAAACAATTGTCTTATGAGGTAGTGGTAACATACATTGCCTTCTATGCCAGAAGAGGTTCTGGGTTCGAATCCCGGCGGCGGCGGCGGATATTTGTGTGATGAACACAGATATTAGTCGTCAAGCCATGGATGTTTATTATTTAAGTTTATTCTAATAAAAATATGCATTCACTCAATATGTATGTAATATTTTAATACGTATGTTTATATATTTCTTAAGTATATCAGGTTATCTAGTATCTATAACACAAGTTCTTTAAGAAACTTAATTTGGGCTAGATAATGTAGTGTGAGTGTCAGAAATATTTTTTTATTTATTTAGGTACTCGTATACCTAAAAAAAATTATCAATACGGCCACCAACCTAATACAAGACTTTTCCAACTTGGAAGCAGTAGATACGTTAGCTCGTATGAATTTATAATACCTATCCATATTCTTTCGATATTCTATTTATAGTCATTCTGTATGGTTAAAATTAGTATTTAAAATTACCAAATAAAACACCTGCATTGTGAATAGATTTTGATGTATTGAAATCAACAATTTTAAGGTCACTTAGCGACACTAAAGTAAACTTATCTTTGAACAGGTGTCAACATTTTGAATTAACTGTTAATACTTATTACTAATTAAAAAACAGTCTGATTTACAAATAATACGGTAAGTACAATTTCAAGGTCACTTAGAGACACTAAATTAAACCTTATCTTAAACATTTTGAATAGATATTAATAAAATTTAACTTTTAATACTTATTTCTAAATAAAAAACAGTCTGATTTACAGATAATAAGATAAGTACAATTTCAAGGTCACTTAGAGACAATATAGTAAACTTATCTTTAACATTTTGAATAGGTATTCATAATATGGCACGAAAATGTTAACTGTGAACCAGGTTTTACAAAAGAGGCATTTGATACATTGAAGCTCATAGTTTTGGGAAGTAAATATTCAGTGGTGTGTTCCTTAATCTTTGATGAAATGGCCATTAGAAAGTCGCTTATATGGGATCAAGAAAATAAAAATATTATGGCAGAGTTGAGTATGGACATAATCTAGAAAGTGATAATGTTGATGAAGCCAATCAAGCTTTCGTTATATTATTAACTGCCATAAATGGAACGTGGAAAATACCCATTGGGTACTTTTTTATAACATCGCTCACAGGAGAGCAAAAAAGTGTTATTGTTGATATTGCTCTAAAACTATGTGCAGATGTGGGTGTTAAAGTAGTGAACATAACTTGTGATGGCCCTGTTGCAAATTTTAGCATGTTTTCACATATCGACTGTGATATCTTCGAAACCAGGATAAAACCAGTTTTGAACGATGAAACACGCTTAATCATGCTTTTATAGACCCATGCCATGCAATAAAATTAATTTGGAATGCTTTTGGCGAATTAAGAGTGTTCATAGATCCTTGTGGAAGAAAAGTTAAGTTCAAATATTTAGAAGAGTTGCTTGAACTACAAGAAAAACAAGGTTTGCATCTGGCTAGTACAATTAAAAAACCACATATATTCTTTCAAAAGCAGAAAATGAAAGTAAAACTAGCTAGCCAACTGTTTAGTAATTCTGTAGCCGATGCTCTGGACTACTATAGAAGTAAATTAAAATAAAAAAAATTGAAGATTATGAAGGTACTATAAACTTTATAAACCTCATAAATGACATTTTTGATGTATAAAATAGCCATTCCATCTACCCACCAGGATTTTAAAATGCCATGTACCCATCTAATATTGCCTTAATAGCAGCATTGTTTGAAGGTGCTACTAGTTATCTGAAAAATTTAAAGTTGCCTTCTGGTGAACTATTAATTAAATCACGAAGGAAAACTAGTTTTATTGCTATGATAATAAATATGCAAAGTGCGCTGGCACTATACAATTATTTATGCAAGATGCAAAAATATTGAAATACATCCTATGTTATAAAATTAGCCAAGATCACATAGAGCTGTTTTTTTCGGCTGTAAGAGCGAGAGGAGGGTTTAACAACAATCCGAATGCTATACAATTTAGGGCTGCATACTGCGAAAATTATTAGTGAGAGCTGAAATCCGGGGTATGGAAATCGTACTCCATTGCAGCAAATAACAATTTTGACTTGTAGCAGTCAAAACCCAATAACAGCTCTAAATGAGGTCACAGAAAAGGAAAGATTTGCTGAAATCTCAGAAGATCATAGCGATCTACACGATCAATATTTAGAAACTATTTTAAAAGATAATGATCTGTACACTGATAGTATCCTTAAAAACATTGCAGGATTCGTTACTAAAAAATTACTCACTAATATAAAGTGTGAAGTATGCACCTCTCTATTACTCGGGGTCGAAAATACAAATAGTTTAATTTATAAAAAAACAAGGGGAGGGTAAAAATATGCTTCTAGCAGTGTGATAGAAATTATTAAAAAGGCTGAGAAATTGATGAAAACGCAGTGGCAAAATAAAGAAAAACCAGAATTAAATTACACATATTATTATTGCTCCTCAATCAAACTCTCCAGTCCCAAGATTTTTTTTATTAGCAGAACTTTTGTACCTACTAACTTTGTATAAATCATTCATCGGCATAATGTATCTTACTTTGTGTACATAAACTGTTAAATAAATAAATTAAGTAGGTAGGTAATGGTATATAATTTAAAGTGAAATTAGAAGAATAACCCAAAAAGTCATTACTCATTTCTGAATAAAGTAAGCTTATTAAAATGTTGTCTATTTGATAAGCGGTCAGAAGAAAGTTTTCCAAAGTACCTATATCGCAAGTCCAAATATGTTTTGATGATGGTTTTAATCAACATAAGCCTATGTTGAACATTATGCTCAGTGTCTTCTGAAATGACAAACATTTTGTTTGTGTCATAATATTCTGTCATAAATTTAAAAATATATAAATAATAATTTTCGGGTTTTCTGTGTTTATCTGACTTTAAATGAGATGAGAGTAATTTTTCAGTTTTCTTAATTACATCTAAAACACCATTTGAAGCATATAATAATCCACCTCGCGATTTTTTATAAATCAACGTATTGGTGTTTTCTTCGCCTAATAATAAGATCGAACATTTATGGCATTTTAGTCTACTAATAAGTTTTCTAATTACGAATCCTGCTATATATTCCAAAGCACTTTCAGTGTACTCGTCAACTTCTTTCGTCAAATAAGCCAAATACTCATCATAAAGATCACTATGGTCTTCTTCTATCTCCAAAAAGGATTCTTCCGCTGTAATGGCATTGAGGTTATCAATTGGACAATGGCTACCGCAGGTAAGAATGCTAATTTGTTCCAGTGGAACGCAATTCCCAACACCACCATCTCTTATTTCCGCACGAATTAATAACTTTTTGTATGCTGCCCTAAACTGCAAAGCATTCGGGTTATTGTTAAAACCGCCTCTGGCTCTAACTTGTGAAAAAAAAAGTTCTAAGTGATCTTGATTTATTTTGTACAATGGTATGTATTTCAACATATCTGTTTTCACTATTAAATAGTCGTATAAAGACAATGTACTAATCATGTCTATTATTAGACCGATAAACCCAGTTTTTCTTCTTGAGTTAACAATAAGTTCGCCAGAAGGGAGTTTCAAAAGTCGTATGTAATCTATTGCACTTTGAAATAATGCAATAACGAAACCGAAATTTCCTGGGTATACAGCTTTTTTCCAACCCGGTTCATATAAAGAATGACTGTTAAGAACATCAAATACGTCATTCATTAAATTAATAAAAAAAACAGTTCCCTCACATTCCCTAAAGTTGAGATATTTTAATTTGTCGCGGCAATACTCGAGGGCATCCGCTACAGACCTACTGAATATTTGTGCTGCTAACCGAACTTTCATTTTTTGTTTATAAAAAAAAATGTGAGCTTTTTTTAATTTGGTGGCAAGGTGTAGGCCTTTGTTTTCCTGTAGCTCCTGCAACATTTCAATGTACCTGAAATTAATAATTCTATTTTGGTGGTCATAAAATATGGTTAGCTCACCAAATGCGTTTCTAATTAATTTCAATGCATGACAGGGATCAATAAAAGCATGTAAAAGTGTGTTGTTAAATTCAGCGACGGTTTTGTCTGCGAAAAAATCAAAACCTAAATGGGAAAACATGGCAAAATTTGCTATAGGGCCATCGCTTGTTAAACTAACTACTTTAACACCAACCTCTTCACACATTTTCAATGCTAATTTTACTAATTCGCCTTTTTGTTGCCCTGTCAATGAATTTATCAAAAAATATCCAATGGGCAATTTCCATCTGCCATTTATGGAGGTAATTAAAAATACAAGTGCCTGACTGGCTTCTTCAACTTGGTCAGAATCAATATTCTGTCCACAATCAACCCTACCGTAATATTTTTTAGACTTAGAGTCCCAAGTCAATGACTTGCGTATTGACATTTCATCAATTATGAGGGCACATATGACAGGATGACTGCTTTGCTCGACTTGTCTTTTTAAAGCTAAAAATGATTCATTGGTGAAACCTGGCTCAGCATCCACATGTTGGTACCACTTGGCAAGGGTGCGTGTATGAGGCAAGCAGGTGTTATACTCTTGCCTGATGTAATCATAGGCTTTTGGTGAAAAAAAATGAAGCGTGAGCGCAAATTTTCTTATCTCTTCGGAATATTTACGTGTAAGCGGTTCACCCTTCGTCTTTGCGATCTGTCTTTTCAAAAAATCCTGAGGTCCAGCACATTCTTTCAATATGTTGCACTCTTCGTTTGTTATTAACTTTTCAGCTTTTAATTTCTCCATGACATCTTTTTGTTCTGCTATTTTCTTATTTTTTCGATATACTTGAAGTTTCAGATTTTTTATTTTTTTTATTAATCTGTCACATAATTTTTCTAACTTGATAATTTTGATTTCATTTTGATAAGCCTGAAAATATTAAAAGAAAAATATTTTATTTAATAAACACAAGTTAGAAACGCCTGGTATCCTCAGGAAATTATGCACAAACAGTTCACGCTATCTTTCACTCATTCTACTACTAAAAAAAGTTAGAATCAATAACTACTTAAGTTATATTGTAAAACCAACCTTATCGTGACTTGAATTTGGTTTTGGTTCTTGTTGGTCAGAACTTTGTGGTATGACCTGGTTTTTCAAGTCTGTGAACTGTAATAAAAAAAATGGTTGAAAAAAAAATGGAATGAAAGAATGTTGCTTTTGCGGAATGTCACATGAAAACTTGAAGTTTATTTCACTTACTTCAGCGAGTGCTGAGCGTGGGATTCTTTTCTGTGAAGCCACGCTCCGAACACTAGTAATAGTTGGAGACTGAAAATGAATACAAAGTTTGTATTAATAAATAGCAATTCTCCAAAAATTAAATTTTCTTTTAATTATCATCATGCAAAAGTTATATCCTTCGATGATTATGTAATTTAAATTATATTTAAAAATTTTCAGAGAGGTGCAAAGTAACAATTCTCTTCAAAACACTTACTGATAAGTAAAGTGAGGGTACTGCATCATCTTTTAGCCTGATGAGTCCAAGTGTTCTGTTGATGTTATCATCCTCAAAATGTAATGAACATATAAAATTCTTCCTATGACGTGGGCTTATATTTTCTAATCCAATTGCGTTTATCCACCTTCGCCGCATATTTAAATTAGTGGGAAATCTGAAAAATATCGATAAAAAAGACGGTTTACGGATGCCCATCACTATGTTTACATTTGGTAACTAGGAATCAAGGTTATAAATTTAAAACCTTCTAAACATTCACTATTACTCAATTATTATCGCTTATAGGTACTTGTTACAGTAAACCAGATGATGTTATACGCAAATAATTACAAAACATAAGAATTTGAGTTAACTTACTGGTGTAAACTTATGTTTTGCGACTTTTTAGCGCCACAACCTAAAATCGAACACTTATGCATATTGTACACAATAATTAAAATCAAACTTATAAAATTGATATTTACTAAAGCATTTCATAGTCAAATCTCTAAAAAATCCCGAATATTTTGCACTTTTCCTGAAAGTAAACAAAACACACTGACTGACGCAAACGTATAAGTAAAATGGCGACTGCATTTCACCAAGCTGACAACATAGCGTAAAAAGAAAATCAAACCAAAAAAAGGAAAGGAAGAATTTGACTTCGAGTCTTTCACTCATGTCAAATGTACGCTTGTTAGAAAGAAATAAAGATATGTCCGTAAATTCATCGCACGTTTGCCACATATATCCTACAGTAAACAATTAATGGGCATCTCCTGTCTATTGCTACCTACCATGGTCAGAACCCATAAAATTCTGACATTCACCAACAATCGCTGTGCCTTCAGCTTGGTGATCCATGTTCAATGGCCGAACGCTAATTCAATAAATAGTCCTGTTTTATCCTTCTCCAAAAGTTATGCTGTGTTCCAGAAAGTAGGGAAATATAGGCTATGTATACTATATTGGCACCGGGGCTTATTTTGTAATATTTTATGGTACGCACCGAAAGATTGCCTGATGATAAACTTCACATTATTAGTAGTTCTTCTTTTCTTCAATAAGATAAGCAACATTACAATTGTGCATTGTCTGATAATGTCTTTATAAAATTTTCCGCTTTAAAATATTCATGGTTCCATAATAGAACGATTCAATAAACCATCTAATTATAAATGTGAATTATCGTAATCACGCTCATCTCAACAAAGATGTCACTTGTATAGACACTAATTTCAGCTAATCCCTACAACAATCGTTTTATTAGACAACTGTTTCTACTACATATTCATTGATGTTAACAGCAGATTTCACGGTCTGATTATAACAATAAGCCTTGTCAAGGATAACTTCACTCGATAGACAACCAACACAATTACTTTTACTTCTATCAATAATCGGATTTGTTTATATGGCTGATACTGTACAAGACTTGATTAAAAATCCTATAAGGCCTCTTAAGAGCCTTTCAATGAATATTTTTTTAATAAAGAAGTTGTAGACTATAATGGTATAACTGCTTTGAGCTGCGTAAAGGAAGTTCCTTAAAATCTTCTCGACCCAATACATGGAAGAGCGAATTCACCTGGCACAGGCATCATTTGCCTAAAAGGTGACTTATGAAGTGTAATATTTTGAAGAAATAAATTATTCATTATTATTATTACTATCTAAAGACGAAGGATTTGACCAATGTGCGTTGCCACTTAGACGTGGCCTCTATCTTTGGAGTTTAAAAAGAGGCTAAAGTCATATAATGATCAAAGGAGAGTACTAACCTCAGCGTTTCCCTGCAGAATCGAATTGGAAACGAGAAGATTTGCCGACGTAGTTCATACTTGCAAGGAACTTGAAATGGACAAGCCGGTACGGAGCTCTCAGAACGGATAGCCTCTTAGGTATTAAGGTGTTGAGTGGTGACCACGAGTGGAGACAGAGCGTGGGCAGGTCTCCCACAAAGTGAACCTATCTATCTGGTCAAGGTCACCGCCAACGTTGGTTGTAGACAGTGCAAGATTTGGGGATTTAGAAATTCTGGGTCATTGCTTTGTAAAGCATCGTATATGATTAGCAGTTCAAAATGATATCTTCAATGAAAATTACGATGAATAGGTGTTAGTTATTAATATTATAAAACATATTATATTTCAAATTTACAACTGCACTACTAATTATAGCCATTAATTTCTTCATCATCATCACCATCACAACTCTTTGTAATGAGCCCACTGCAGGGTATTAGTCTCTCCCCTGAGTGATGAAGAGGTTTAGGCCTTAATCCACCAAGCTGGCCCAGTGCTGGCTGGTGGATGTCAGAATTTTCAGGGTGCCGATACGGCTTCTGACAAACCCTAACGACTACTGTATACAAGCATCCGGGACCGACAGCTTAACGTGCCCTCCGAAGCACGAAAGTCACCGTGAGAAATGAATGGTCGGCGGTCACCCATCCAAGTACCGACCGCGCCGAACGTTGCATAACCTGTGATATCGTATGATACACACAGTAACCACGGCGCCACGATGACTTCATTCGGTCAATCGTAAAACGGACGATTCATTTCTTGAAGAGCTAAAATTCTTTAAAAAAAATATTGCATTTTAGACGTTGGTACTTAGTACAGTATGTAACAAATATGGCCATTAATAATCACCGAGTCTAATTTCATGTACACATTTTTATGAATAAATACCTACATAGAAATCAATGTTAAACCAAATATACCTTCAGAAATTATTGGCCCCAATTCGTACATTTTATCATTCCATATAAAGCCTTGAATTTACTATGCTTTATACATAACAATCTTGAAAATCCCTCTCCCTGTATAGTCTATAGAAATTGATACAAAATCCTTATCGATATCGGATCTGAGCTAAAGCTAACATGGTCTAGTATTGGTCGTGAGAATCAGCCCTTATATAGAGTTTTATTACTTCAAACCACTCACAACTTACTAAAAAGACTATTATTGACCAACACTTTAACTCCATTTAAGAGAGGCCTACATACTCGAAACGTTTAATTTTAATTAATCTCAAACTTAAGTAACAATTTGTCTTAATTAAGTGTCCATATTAAAGTTAAAGCTGGTTTATTTTAAATTTGGTAATAATTAAAATACCGTATTGAATGAATTAAACATATTTCGGGTTGAGTTATCAGATTACGTTAGCATATTTGGGGCTAACCCTTTGGTGTGTTGGTATTTTTATGTTCACCGGACGTGGTGCGGGCTTTTGACCACCAATGTGTAGATTTTAATCTAACGGATTTAGTTTTTCTGTAAAAGCAAAATTTGATTTGAATCTGTGAAGTTTATGTTCTCTTTTGTCGGTATAGGTACTAGAGTGTTGACAGGTTTTCATTATCGTTTAAAACTAGAACAAAAATCTAGAAATAACATAACGACTCTGCTTTAATTAGTACCTAAAGACTTTTTCTATGAAATATCTTAGGTTTTTTAAGCAATTTCTTAAGCAAGATTTCTCAAGGGAGCTCTTCTTCCTTTTCCACAGAATCCTTAGTTCTAACTTTTCTGTTAATCACAGTGATCGTTTTCTAAGTTTTGTTATTCAATCTTTGGCCTCAAGACATGACTACTACAAATCTTTACTTTCAGTTCCATTTTCATAATTTGCATGATACAGCTATTTATTTCTATGTGTTATATGTAACAAATGTTTATCTATTGTTTCTTTTTCAGCCGGCTTAATCATATGGCTTATAAAATAAATAAGAATAAAAAAAATCGTCTCAATGTAAAAATTATTGAAAAACGCAAACAGTAACTTAAATAATAATTGTTAAATTTCATTTATATTTTTCAACCCAAGACTTTTTCATACAAAATAGAAGTCTTGATTTTGGCTGTCATGGCGACATGACGACATTATATCGTTCTAAAGCTAAAATCAAGAATAGACATTTAAATTGAAACATACTCTTAATTAATGAAATTAGTTTTCGGTTTCAACTTCTTCTAGACATATCAATTTACAAAAAAAAATTACGAAATATAACAAATTGTAACTGTGTCTTCGATATAATTTGATAGCTAAATATCTCAAACTGTCAACTTGTCAATTAAATTCTAAGCTAATCTGGGCGACTAAAATTACAATACTGGTTTTTATATTAATTGTTGATCTTTATTTAAGATATTAGATTTGAATAGGCGATAATCGCGTAGGCTGGTAGTAGGTTAGGTTGTTAGAAGAAATAATTACGTTATTTATGTAGATGATTAATAAAAAGAAACAGAGATTTAAAGATTGGTGAGTTTAAAGCAACCTTTTTAAAAGAAGTATTTACTTTATATTTTTGGGTAGACAGTTTGACGGCAAACTGCAAGTCCTTTATTATGATGTCTTTCTTAAGAATTGATAAGTACTCTATAGAGAAATGATAAGGAAAGAAGAAACTTAATCAGAATTGAAATTGAGGACCGGCTGGTGTAGCGGTAACATAAATTGCCTTCTATGCCAGAGGTCCTGGGTTCGAATCGCGGCGGCGGCGGATATTTGTGTGATGAACACAGATATTAGTCGTCAAGTCATGGATGTTTATATGTTTATTTAAGTTTATTCTAATAAAAAATATGTATTTATTCAATATACGTATGTTTAAATTTTTCTTAGGTATATCAGTTATCTAGTATCCATAGCACAAGTTCTTTAAGAAACTTAATTTGGGCTAGATAATGTTGTGTGAGTGTCAAAAACATTTATTTATTATTTATTAATTCAAATCTGAGTAATCATTTATAATACGAGCCTAAATGAGGATTTTATGGCTGAAAACAAAGATTCCAACAGTCTTTGAGATCAAACTTATGTGTCTAATATTAGGTACTGATGATAAAAATAAATAACTTAGTACCAAAACTGAAACACCAATTAACCTGCCCCAAAGTAAGAGACACAAGAGTTCATCCACTCGTGTGCTGTCTGCAAAGGCTTAAATATTTTCGATCGATTCTTCTCTTTTCTCTGAATCCATTGACAAAAACAGTGATAATTCCTCTTGTAGCGTGCCTAGTATGTTTAGGTTTTGATGAACTCTGAGAACTACTTTTAGACAGGTGCAACTCAAATCAAAATACATAATACACACATAACTTCACGCCTGTATCCCTAATGGGGTAGGCAGAACACCAGAGGCTATAAAAACCATCTGATGTCACGTTTGACAAATTTGGAGGTATTATTATGATGGAGAGAGACTATAGCAGTGACAGGGGGTCAGCCTGTCGCCAGCAAAATCGCCAATAAATCCTCCATCCCTTAACTTACTTTTACAGTTTGCCCGGGAAGAGAAGCAGCTGGCACATTCTATGTTTTTCTTTCGCTCCCAGTCCAGCATGGAAGCATCGAAATCTGTTTAGTAATTTTGAACAATACCCTGAATTTCAGCTGACAGACGTAGGTAACCTTTAAACACCTATCTAGAGATTTATTTATTGTTAGCATCATTAATCATACATGTAAAGAAGCTATAAAATATAGATTGACTAAGAAAATGACGAAACAAAACTAAAAAAAAACGAATCCTCTATATTAAAGCATAAATCCAAAAGGCGTATATACAGTTGTCGGTCGCCTGAGGCGGTATGTGACGGTTAAGACAAAATATGAAAGATGGTCTGTCCATAATAACATGGGCGATTCGCCGTGATGTTTTAATTAGCCCAAAGGCTATGGTACTTAAGTGGCTGGCAAGAATGAGGATGGGTCGGTAGGGCTGTGTCTTGTTAATTGTTTAATAATAATATGTTTTAAGTTATTTGGAGGACCGTAATTGACTTGACCAGATCAACTTAAACCAATAACTTTAAACGTATGACTAATTCATTTTAGCATAACATTCTAAATAACAACTCATTCTAGTAATTATATTTTCTTTTTTTGCAGAGTTCTTTGACTATTGGTAAACCTGTTACATTATCCTATCTTTTCTGCTGGCTGATTTTATCAATAAATTAACTGCAATAGACAGAATTCAATTACTTTAAAACAAAACATTTTATAAATATTACTTTTAATTTGGAGGGAACTTTAATTAACTCTAAAATTTATCAATGGTATAACACCTCGTATAAAACATACTGTTTAACTGAACAGACTTTAAAACGAATATCAGATACCTACTATTAAAGAATAAAACTTCGAAAGGGTTAAAGATTAAAAAATTAACCATGATGGGATAATTAAATTACCTTACTTACTTAGTGTCCGGCGCCTACTAAATCCATCTCTGACTCGGGATCATAAATTCAAGATCTTCTTAGTTTAACCCTAGAGTACTAGTATAAATTTACCACAGCTTAATAATAATGATCGCTTGGGAGGCGACTTCATAAATAAACCCATTTTATTATTTATTTATTTATTATTTTTTTATAAAGATAACATAAATTAATAGGCAAATCTCTTCCTTTTCAAAAACTAAAATAAAAATTCTTCTTTAAAATCAACATTGTACTTAAATCTTACAGTTATAAACAGTTATTTTTTATAACATAACAGTCTTTGATGAGTCTTGTAACAAACAAAAAATCTTCTATATTTTAACTTTTTTTGGCGTTATTATTACTATTAAAAATAAAAACTTTTAAAACTCTAAATCAAACTTATGGCAACATCACAGTTTTGTCTACAAACTAATTTGAATTCAGCCTTTTATTTTTTGTCACCGGAACTGCAGCACCCCATAGCATCAAAGAAAATTATGAAACCACTGGTTGCATGGAGTTCTTTTTGTCAGTGATATGGTCGAACTTTGTTGTTTATGTTTGCTGGCTATGACTGAAATATTTTCAATAGCGCATAAGAGTATTTCATCTATCATTTCAGAGGTGA
This sequence comes from Stenoptilia bipunctidactyla, assembly GCA_944452665.1. Taxonomy (NCBI): domain Eukaryota; kingdom Metazoa; phylum Arthropoda; class Insecta; order Lepidoptera; family Pterophoridae; genus Stenoptilia; species Stenoptilia bipunctidactyla. The sequence continues at coordinate 14,896,695 of OX101744.1, forward strand.
ACATTTTTTCAAAGCAGTCTAATGGTCTTCTGACATCTCTACCATCATGTTTTGAGCCGGGAAAAATGTGGACTACGTTCTTCACGGCAGTTCTCATAGATCGTAACGTATTAGGTGTTTCTCTGTTCTTACCTCTAAAAACAGATGCTAAGGGCAAAACAATAAGATTATCAGCTGATTGTTCTTCTTGTGACGCAGTTTCTCTAAATCTGAAGCAATAATTTTGAAAAACTAAATTGGCTTGTGGCTTGATGTGGTACTAAAGTGTTTGGAAGTTCAGAGTCATCAACTGTAATATTTTGTTGGTCTTCTTCCAGTCGGAATGGTATGAAAGAAGGATCTGCAGCGCTATCGTCAGAGTCATAAGGATCGATTTCCAGATGGTTCTCAGTTTCACTGTCGGATTTCTCATTTAGTAAAGAATCGGCTATTTTTTCTCGTGAAGATCCATCTAAAAAGAAAATAAACATTTGCTAAGTAATAACATAGCTACATGCTAAAAAAAACCGCTAAACAAAAAAAGTAACCAAAAATTAAACTTACCGTTAATACTAATGATCGCCTCCCAGGCGATTGAGTGGCTTATATTTTGCAAACGAAGCATCCGCGCCAGGCCCGCGTGCCGTAATTGCTAATTGCGCAAATTGGCGCAAAAGCACAATATTATTCGCGGGTGCGTTTTAGAAATAACCGAAAAAAACCGACCGAGCTGCCTGTCAGGCGATGTTTAGTATTCTAGGGTTAAAAAAATAAATGTTCGGTTGACTGATAACGACGAAAACTGCTTGTTTATTATTAACTTTAAATGCTATTTGAAAGAAAACAAAAACCTTTATTATTTAATGTTACTAACTAAATCATTAACAGATTTTTAGGAAATTAACATAGTTAAAACAAAAAATATAATTCAAAGAGATCATAAAGTAGTCACGGGTGATTTTGAAATACTCGTAATAGAATATAGGTATAAGAAATGACCTTCACTCATCTGTTAATGGGTAAAAAGTTACTTATATATAATTTTACGTATATCTAATAATATATTGGGGGTGACGAAATTCCAGGCCAATTTATTATTAATGGCATGATTTTATAGCCACACTACCGACGACGATTTAACATTAAACATATGTACTCATTTTATGTCCCCGTGGAACAGTGGTCGAGTATTCGGCGGCGCGGCGGCGTGAGAGATCGTGGATTCGAAAAAAAATGAATGGTTTTTAATTTTTTGGGTGTATTTCGAGTATTGGGTATTTGTTAATTGTTTATGAATATTATTATTATAATAGTTTGGTCAGAAGCGAGATCGGGATTGCATTCCCTAATCGCCGATGCTCCTATATATAGCAGCACCCTCTGGCGCGCAATCCATACAGTTCCGTGAAAAAATAAAACTAGATATTTCTACTTAAAGAGCACGAAAGGAAGTTCAAAGTGTGTCGACACCATCCAGGTTGTACAGTCTACGGAGGGCCCACCAGCGCCAGCGATAAATTGAGATGACTTTTAATCGCTGGATTTCACATACCTATTGCCCAGCACCTTTGTGTCTGGTGTGTAAAAAAATATTCGAATGAAAAAGAATTTACAAAAATAAATTTAGTTTTGAGACAACCCTAACATCTCTCTCAGTTAGTTACTGCTAAAAGAGCATGAAAATTGTTTTACGCCTTTCCGATGTCGGCGATCTCTTCATTTGCCGGCGAAATTGAAACCATCAAACTACCTACTGCCAATTCCGATGTTATTGTTATTTAAAAAAAAATAAAAGAAAAAGAAATTATTGTGAATTTGATTTTGGAGTTAGTAAAAATGGATGAGAGACTTTAGGCGGTTTAAATGAAGATTTGTAAAATTGGTAAAGTCGTGCTTAAATGGTTTGTGCTATTAAATAAAATAACTTTGAACCGGATTTTATTGCCTATCATTCGCGTATAAATGTATCGTCTATAATGATAATTTTACAGACACTGCCGACCTTTCAGTATCCATACGTATTTGTGAAGAGGCAGTTCCTACCAGTGCTGCCAACAATCTCATCTTCACATACAATCACAGTCTCTAAAAAATATGAAGTAGTCATGAAAAATTTAAACAATTATTATTGAATGATGGTAGATATTTAAGTTAAAAGGAGGACAAGTCAACCCGTCACGACGCAGAGAAAATCGCACCTTCAGAATTGAATAGACTCAATTCGAAAATCCAAGAAATCGAGTTACCATTATATACGTATTTTTTTTGCTGTTATTTCACGAAAGATAAACTAAACTTTATATAGAAACCAAATAACTAACATGTTTCATACATTATTAATAAATTAAATCAGTTTTAAGGTGAAAGTTTGCAGTTTTAAAACTTCATTCTTAATTTTTAAATAAGTCACTACTATTCTGAAGGTGCGAAACATTTTCACATTTAAACACTCTTTAGCATTGGAACTTAGCATAGTTTTCATCTTCATTTTTCACCAGGCAAGGCAGAAGACAAATAATTAACCTCCATTTTTTCATTAACTAAATAGATCGTTATCATCAATCTCAATTTGTTTCTTCGCCAGAGCACAAAAAAAAATTCTTTCCAATTTTCACTTTATTAGTAAATATTATGAAAACACCAAAAGAAATTTAATCGAACATGAAAATAATCCCAACTCGCCAATCAAATCAGCAATAACCATGAAGGCATCGAATCTAACTCGAATTATAATCGAATACACAGCTTGTGAGGTGACTACGCCCACATTCGAATAATTTATCAGAAGCAATGCTTTATACTGGTGCAAAGTAATTAACTATCCGCTTGCTCACTTTATTATTTCTCTCAAATTAATCGATTTTACCAATTTTAATATTCGATTTTGATCGCTGTTGGCTGAGTAATGCTTATTTGTTTTAAGTGTTTGTACAGAAGGCAACAATAGGGTTTATGTAATGCATACACTTTTATTTTGCGTAAAGAAATAAGAACAAATAGAGACATATAAGCCAAATTAGATACTTAACTACTTACTTTACCTAACATCAAGGATTTTAACAAATCCCATGATTCACGAATATAAACAAGGTCTTTCTAAAGAAGGATTGCAACCACCTACTGGTACGGTAATAAAAATTAGAAGTCATGACCAAAATAATACATTATAATAATAAGCGATCGTTACTTGTACATAAATACAGAACACGAGCTGTACACATAAATACCTACTTAAGATTAATATATTATGTGGTTTCAGAATGATGTACTTTTAAATATTCTTTTATAATTTTGCCTGGTTTAGCTTTTGTTCTTATATTAGCGCTTCTGCGATGAATATTTTAAGGCAATGATTTGTATAAAGTCAGTTAGACCCTTATCCTGTATGCTCCTTCTTCATAAGGTTGAAGTCACTTCTTGAACTTGGAATTGCTGTTAATTTTCTTCACTTCTTTCTTATTTCATGATTTTCACTTCTTCTCAACAGATCGAGTACCAAAGATTGAATGTCAAGTGTACGTTTATTTTTCTACGAAATAACGAACAATTTGCCATTACATACCTAAAAAAATATCGCCTTGACAGACCAAAATGGGGAGTTTTCTGACAGCTAATTAAAAAAACAAAACTGTACAAAATTGGTACAAAAGGCTTCGATAGATGGCGCTTTACAAAAGGCGAAGGCGAAGAATTTATTCCACACTGCGTTTTTAAAAGTAAAATAAATTAATTGATGTCTATATCAGAAATTGAACGTATAAATAACCGTAGATGGTAGATACCACTTACCTACATTATAGTTTACAGACTTAACGCCTTCGGCTTTTTAAAAGTGCCATCTATAGAGGTGTTTTGAACTAATTTTTATGAGCTGTCAGAACACTCCCCATTGGGATGGCGGCACGAGCTCAATTGCTGTAGGCAGTCATGTCAAAAAATAACAGCTCAAGAGAGAGATGTGCGCGTTCATTGGTTTTGAAGTCTTTGCGTCGTGATATCGGGCTAGTAAAATTTAAATTAATTAAAATAAAATTGAAAACCGACTCAGAAATAAGTAAAATCGCAGGCAAATCAAAGCTACTGTCATAACCAAATGGATTGCAAAGCAAAAGTAGCAATTGGCAGGATTGTATGATCGCAGAACGGATGTTCGATTTGGCACTAAGATTCTCGAGTGGCGATCATGTTACAGGCAGCGTAGGCGCAAGGCGGACCGACGATTTAGGTAGTAAACGCTGGATGTGAATAGCGCAGGAGCGAGCGGTGTGAATATTCCTAGAGGCTATCACCTGACTGATGATGATAAAAATGAAAATACATAGTCAACCGATCTCTAATAGGTATTTGCATGGAATAGACAAAATGTTTTCAATTAATTTTGACATTTGAGTGTTAAAGAGCTTCAAACATCCCTCCATCCTTACAAAATTTCATATGTACAATAGGAAACATATTAGTACTATTTTGTTTTAGTATATTTTCACCAAATTTCTTCTGGCCTCTGTACCAAGGCACCTCGTAATCTCCACTAGCGCATAGAGGCGGGACCTCAGTCCCTCCCACGACCTCGTGCGAGAACTCAATTACTCCGCACTGAGAAATTACTGTTTGCCTTCACTTGTGACAATTTACATTATTGCTTTCCTTATCAGATGTGGCGTGTAAAACTGCCATAAAGATGGGATGGGACGCTTTTAAAAAGGTTTGCGTTCGAATTTTGAAAATGGAATTGCGAATGCATCGGACGGTATAGTTCGTTTTCAAGAACGATTTCAAATCTGAGTTCTGTTTTTGAATATGGGTATATCTTTAAACATCTTTACTTAAAAGAACATCTGCGCGTTAATCTTTTGGGCAATATTTGTAACTAGTAAAGAGATTTCGGTCTGGTTCATCAGTCTAGGAGTACTTCTCGAGGCTCAGTAGATTTATATTTTAATCCGTGTAAGACTTAGAATAGCCCTCTGCAAATGGATCGTAAAAAGAGACTAATAAGAGTGACCCCGCTTTGTGGCAATATCCCGTCAGAGTCCGACTGGCTAGCGATCCCCTTTATTTAAAATCTCTCTCCGGCGGTGATATATTCCGGTAATATTTTATGAAGAGCCAGTTCATTCCTATTCCCGTGTGCTTTTATCTTTGACCTCATCTTCACTTACCTTAAGGTGAGATTGAATTCAAACGCAGGCTAAGTCTATAGGTAATAACAAGAAATATTAAAGTCAAACCGAGACAGCTCTACAATTAGCACCTCTTCATCAACTACATTGTAGATGATGCTGACTTAGAAACCAGTGTTATGAAATGGCGGTAAACGTCGTTGAAGTAGCGTATTACTTAGGTACTTCATTTATTTGAAGATTTAAAGAAGCTCAAAAATATCATGACTTAATTATGGTTTTGGTTTGAAAACCTTGATATCTTAAAATATCACTTAAAATATTTTAATGTGGTTTAAATTTAAGCTGCATAAAAAGTTCTGAATTGAAATCCCTACCTTTACCGGTAAAACTACACAACTATGGTTTAGAGTCTCAACCATGGTTGTCTGGTAGAGATCGCTTCACAGCGATAAGGCCGCCAATTGTATACCTTTTTTATGTGTTTCAATTTTTTGTATTTTTTGTAAAGCATACAATAAAGTGTAAATAAATAATTATGGTCCACCGATCTCAACGAACAAAAACCCTTTTATTGCGGTAGAAAACGACATCTAATTTATTGTTTTTTTCTATTTCATTTGCTTAAGGCACGAAGAGATTTGTTTTACGTGCATTTTACAGGTGGCGCCATGGTTGGATGCCATTCGATGTTCTCAAGACGAACTTGTTTACGCGGGCTTTGTGAGTGTCGAAAACTTTAGTTTATTAGTATTGGTTACTGTATATAAAAAATACCTAATTGGACTTAAATTGAAGGTAACTAATTTGTGCTTATGTCTTAGAGTACTCAGTATTTTATAAAATAAAGCTCTCAACTATGGTAAAATTGATCGCAATAAGCAACTATTGCAATGCGTCTTAACCTGGACCATAGTTGTCAACATGCTATACAACTATAGTCCAATATTATTAAATAAAAAATTCAAAATATGATTCAAGATACATTTGACTACATATGTACCCAATGACTACGCTTTACTTAATATAAAAACGCCAACAGATATTATATTTGTAAATTAATCCTAAAATAACAAGACAGTAAACAAAAAATGTGTAAAACCATAGTTTATGTAGTTTTACGGAACCTAATGTTTTTCACATACTAATTTATTTACTTTTCAACGAGGGAAAGTTAAATAAAATAACAGAAAAGGACGCCAATTTCTCAGCCACTTGCTAGGGGAGGAAGGGTATGGCTGTCTCACGGGTTGGTTGTCGCACTACAACTGTCATAAGACAAAACTTAACAAATGAATCAGTTCAATAAAAGTGCAAGAGTGCTTCACCTCAGATACTAAAGAGAAGCGGAGAGGGAGGTCTCGCTCGTGCGCTTCTTCGGCGCTTGTTTTATGACAATTGTGACAACCAACCCGTGTGCCAACTATACCCTTTCTCCCCTACATTTATTCGGAGATCAGTTCAATTGAAATATCGCACTGATTGATGTTATCGTTTCCCCTTAATTTGCCACATGAACACTATACAGGGTGACTGGTGCGTCACTTTTGAAATTCGTGATAGTTTGAGATCATCATCATCATCACAACTCTTTGTAATGAGCCCACTGCAGGGCATGAGTCTCTCCCCTGGGTGAGGAGGAGGTATAGGCCATAATCCACCAAGCTGGCTCAGTGGTGGATGCCAGAATTTTTAGGGCGCCTAGATGGCTTCTGACAGACCCTAACGACTACTGTATACAAGTATACAGCACCCGGGACCGACTGCTTAACGTGCCCTCCGAAGCACGGAAGTCGTCGTGAGATATGAATGGTCGGCGGTCACCCATCCAAGTACCGACCGCGCCGAACGTTGCTTAACCTGTATGATACACACAGTAATCACGGCGCTACGACGACTTCTTTTGAGATCATACATGAAGAGAAAAAACATAATAAAAATTAATAAATTAATATAAATTTTTCACGTAAGCATTCAATGTACCTATTTCCGTCAAAGCTGTAAGTCCGAATTATTCAAAAAAATAATCCTAAATTAAACAGAAAACATATTTCCTTCTCCATAACCGCAGTGACATAAAATACTTATTTACATATTTTATAAGGCTTTATACCCAAGTATTGAAAAGTTCAACTATTTTATGCGTTATACAACAGCAAACAAAAAATATATTTCCTTTCATGTGCCCATAACCGCAACTTTTAATTAAACAACTTTCACTACATACTTTAGTATAATTGCGAACTACAATAACAATAATTTCCATCATTAGAAAGACAATAAGCTTAGTTAATACGATGTGAAATTTCAATCAAGCGTGTTACATTACAATTTTACTAAGGTTCAGTAGGTTATTTAATAATCAACAATGCAGCGTATTAAAAAACCGTTTCAAGTATTTACAAATCCTTACCAAAACATATCTACGTCTAATATTGTCTTAATTTTTCTCGATTCATACTATTAAATAAAACACTTTTTAACCGGATTTATAGCGTATATTTACATTTTAAATTTTTGACTCAGTCGCTCGTGACCACGGGTCTGCAAAGACACCGAAACGTCGAGTCAAAAATTTAAAATGTAAATATACGCGATAAATCCGGTTAAAAAGTGTTTTTTTTTTTAATATCTACGTCTTTTAAAGTATTTTCTTCTAAAACGGCTTTAACGATCTTAATGAAATTTCTATTTATACCTCTGAAGTAGCTATTACCAAATGAAACAAAAATAAGTACTTATCCTAGTTTACTGGCTTTTAAAATATTAAATATTAAAATATGACGTCTTCCATGCTGGACTGGGAGCGAAAGAAAAACGTAGAATGTGCCAGCTGCTTCTCTTCCCGGGCATACTGTAAGTTAAGGGACAGAGGTTTTAAAGGCGTTTTTGTGGGCGATAGGCTGACCCCCTGTCACTACAATAGTCTCTCTCCATCTTTATAATACCTCCAAATTTGTCAAACGTGACATCAGATGGTCTTGTAACTTCTGGTGTTCTGCCTACCCCATAAGGGATACAGGCGTAACGTTATGTATGTATGTAAAATATAACAAAAAAATTAAACCACAAAAAATACCAATTCTTTTTACAATAGTTCAGATTTCAGAACTTTGTTTCTACCAATAAATTATCGTTTAAAATGTTAAATAATTACGCTTTGAATATTCATTTCTACAGACAACGTATTGGGATATATGGGAACGTGCCAATCTTCTTTATCCTTTGCAGTAAGGCCTATCGACTTTTTTGTGATCGATTTAATGCATTCTTCCAATAGTAGGGAATACATTATTACCTTATTTGCCAAGATTTACAAAGCATACATATGTAAAATCAAGAGAATGCAGGCCTTCAACTTGTGTATGCCCTATACCTACAACTTTGTATAAAACTTCGTATGGAGTTGATAGCTAGGTACGGTTAGAATAACTGTCCCTTTTTTATTCATTTTTGTCATGAAGTTATGTTACAGAAATGAATATTTCAGAATCTCTTATTAATTATTGGCATAAAATCTTAGCTGCTATGACGTCACTTCACGGTTTCATAGAAAAACCAGTGCAGTGTCAGTCTACAATATTTTGATTTATATAAAATAAGTCAAATATATACCTTTTTGTGTAAAATTTTAACACTTACTGTAGTATTCTGAATTTTACCCACGTAAATGCCGATTCTGTGTAAATATGACGGCAAAATGTATCCGAATTTTAAATTTAATTTAACATTAGCAATTTCATCAGGAAAGAAAAACAAACTACTATTTATCTTGTCGATTTGATATTTAAACATCATTTAGGGTTAAGTCAACAATAAAAACAAATTTAAAAGTTATTTTAATTGTAACAACGTACTTATATAACTTTAAATATCGTATAAATATTAGGTACCTACTTAAAAGTCAATTATGCAAAAGGTGCACCCAAGACAATTATCTTAGAGTTAACATTAAAACTCTACTTGACACAAGAATCCTACTTTCTCATAATAAGCACATTTCAACTCAAACATTTCCAAAAAAAAGCATGTTTGTCCATTCCCGTTTTACGCCTACCGCACTTAACTTTAATTAGCTCGAAAATCTTCGACGTACAAAAACGGTGAAAGATCACGTAATTAATTATTTTGCCGACGCTACTTTTAGTACATGTGTTGTGAACCTAGCAGTCTCTACTCGCTAATTAGTCGGTTCGATTCCCGGTAACACATTGCACCGGTTGCTTTTTTAGGGTTCAGTCGTTGGGACGAGAAACCTTTGGCGGTAGGTATGTTTATTTGGTCTTTTTTTAAGGACTGTATTGTCTTCAATATTTAATAAATTCTAAGGCGCTTTTTTAATTATACACTTCATTATTTATTATGTGTTCTTACCACTGATGTATTAAGTACTAGCTCTAACTCACGCCTTCACCTATTTACCTGCTTATATCCTTAACCCGTAAGAAATATGAGAATTATATGAGTTAGATCAAGCTTTTTTTTCGTTACCATCATCTATGCAGCAATTGACACAAGCTTTTATTATTTAAGAATAATAAGAATAGGATTTAACTATAAAAGACATTGTTGCTGTTTTTTTTTTAATATTAAATGAAACAACTTGTTGCGCTATAAAAGTGTTTCATGCACCCGATCTTCACAGTTTATTTTTAATAAAAAATATATGAAAGAATATTCACTTACTAACAATCAACAATGTTGCTGATTATAATTTAAAAGCTATATCTGAAAATACACTAGATCAGCTGTCCAATAATTACGTATCAATCATGTTCGGTTGACGTAATTGACAAGTTGACGTTTCACAAACAATGTCTGCTTTTTTCGCTGATTGGTCAGTTGTCAGAACTGCGTACGTGACGGAAATTCAAATCCGGAACCCGCTTATTATTTATGTATTCGCTCTTAAGGGTTTTTATTCAATATAATTTTTAGCTAATAAAGATCATTATCGTTTAACAAATTAAAGTGTTTTCTTTGCAATTACGAATAACTTTTATATGGAGGTAGTTAGTTGGGCTTTTACCTTGTATAGAGGGAGACGGGTAGATATAGCCTGAGTGAGGGACCTTTGTTTTTAAGGTTTGAAAACGAGCATCGGTTTGACCGAACATTTGTGTAAAAATATTGAAAATGACGCATACAATTTGACTTCTACGGTTCACTTACTTCGTTTAATGATGGCACTTCTAGTTTAATGTCATAACTACATGACAAGTTATCTTTTGAGGGCAGGCTTATAAATACTTGTAAGGTTAGTGCTAGTACGGTTTAGAATCTCAGGAGTCGTGCTGGAAAACTAAGAGAAAATTGACATTGACAGGAATCATGTATCTGACTCATAAACAATCAAGAACAATACGCCCTTACCTTTACTCCTTTGCACTAGGTATAGTAAGTTCCTACTAGAAAAAATGAACATTGACCTTTTCTAAATCTGATTAATTTCTAAATCATATAGGTACCTACATTGTTATTTTTTTAAGATAACGACCACGTGTATCTTGTTATTTACTGTTCTTTTGAAAGAACCGGGAAGTAATTTCTCGTTATGCGTTTGTTTGTGTCTGGTGTTTGGAATATATATTAATTTCCTTATAAAAAAATACTTACAAAAGTCTCAAGCCATGGTCATTGGTAGTCGAAATATGCGCAGATGCCTTAATATCTCGGCCTTACCTCCTATATTACTGAACGGTATTCCGATTACTCTCACCGACAAAGCTAAAAATTTAGGGGTTATTTTTGACTCTCACCTCACCTGGAACGCTTACGTTAGTGAAATTAGTCGGAAAGTTCATTTCTCGTTCCACTCTCTAAAAAGCCTCCAAAGTTTTTTGCCTTTTAAAACTAAGATCTCCTTATCCCTAACCATCCTTCAACCTATTATTGACTATGCTGACGCTTGCTGCTTGGATGTCACCGAGGAGCTATTAAACAAACTGGAACGCTTGCAAAATCTTTGTATTCGCTTTGTTTTCAATCTTAAAAAATATGATCATGTATCTCACTATCGCAAAAATCTCCGGTGGCTCCCAATCCGTTTTCGTAGGAACACTCGAATACTTTGTCTCCTGTTTAATGTCCTCAATAGCCCAAACTCTCCTGTTTATTTGCGTGATCGTTTTTCATTCGCTCATCCAAATGATACGATTCGTAGACCGTGTAAGCGTGGTTTACTAGACATGCCTGTCCATAAGACTGATTTCGCTTCTTATTCTTTTTCCGTCCACTCAATCCGATTATGGAATTCATTGCCTCACGAAATCCGAACTTTGAAAAGTTTGCACATTTTTAAGAGAAGAGTTAGAGAGCACTACCTCTCCTTATCATAATTTGTAGAAATTAGACTTTTATTTTATGTTTATCCTTAAAGTTGTTATAAATAATATTGTTTATTTATGTAATAATGTATTTTATTATATATGTATGTAGGTTTTGTGTGTATATATATGTATGTATATATATTTATATATATTGTATTTATGTAGATATTTATGAATTATATGTTCATTTATTTATATAGTTATAAAGTTATTTTATATTCATTACTAACTTAGCTGCACACTAAATTGCTCTTTATTCATCCCACTCTCCACTCGCAGGACTGCTGGAAGAGATTCCGCTAGGAATAAGCAGTACCTTTGTACCATTTACTTATATTTCTGTTTTTTTATTATTATTTGTAGTGTGTACATAAAAAGTTAAATAAATAAAATAAATATAATTTTTTGCAAAATCTTTCTTTAAATTATACTTATTGTATAAAAAAATTTTGGCCGTGACTTAGAAACTACCCTGTATAATGTGGAGGTTCTATTCTGTTAAGTTTTTAATACTTTTGATATTTTTCTCTTCCAGATGCTACCTCCAAATCTAACAAAAGTTACATCAAGTAAGAAATCTGCCCTCCTACAGACAATATTGTATAGTTTGTTTAGTAAACAGAACTATACCGTTAGATCCGTTTAGTCATAAGCCTATTGCAACGTCATGAATCTCTCTCCTGGATGCTGAAGACGTTTTGGGCCAAAAAGCTAGCCCAGTATCTAATGAGAACGACTGATTAACGTGCCCTCCGAAGCACAGAAGCTGTCGTGCAAAATGAAAGGTCGGTGTTTACCTACGCATCCTTCTACCGAAAGTACCTACTGCGCCGAAAGATGTTGAACCTACTATATTGAATAATATAGTACACAGGTGCAACTACTTTATGGAAAAAGATCATTCGAAGGAATATAATACAGAAAATATTTAAATAGCCGAATATCATCAACTCTATCAGCTTTATCAATACTATCATATTTTATAATTTGATCAGTTTAGCCAATATAAAAACCCGCCATTTACGACCATAACCTACAAATAAATTGATTCAACCTACTTAGAGAACCTCCTTAGAGAAGTCCGTATAAAACGAACGCAACCTCACTTCTACCTCGATCGAAATTTAAAAAAAGTTATCGCCAATCAAGGCACCCACACTTTTATTTATTTCTTCCCAGTATTTTAATTGCCAGTGTTCTAAGAAAGTAATTTCACAAATTAGTTTGAGCTACTGGGCTGCGAGACGGACAGATACAACTTTGTCGCAGTAATTAACAGGACTTGTTTATAGAATTATAAAGGTGGGCGTTGCGGGAGTTGGTGCGACAAGGTTCTTTGGACACCGGTTGTGGTGAGGTTTATGTTGCAGGGCGGGTGAAATTTTTATTATTATATGGATTTCTTTTGCTGTGTGTATTTTAAGAAAAAAGGAAATAATTTAGATAACGTCAGATTACGTTCTGTAGCTACTTATACTAAGAATATATTTTAATTAAGTGACAGAGATATATGATTGGTAGCTATCGATGATGTTAAAGTGCTTTTTTTAAATTCTTGGCTGATGAAACTTACCTACAGAATAAACAATAATCAAAGAATCTATAAACAAAACTTAATGCAGCAAAGGAAAGCTTAAGTATGTTTTTTCTATCGGTGACTGATAAATATAAAAGAGAAGATTTCATCTTCATAAATTTCGGCCCATATGTGTACCGCGAGGTACATGAACGCCAAATTGTAGGGCATGAACCGAGGAACTGTAAAATATAGGATATATTTACCTATTCGTGATTAAATGCTGTACAATAAATTATTTAAAGCTGTAAAAAATAGCCGTTTCGGAGCATAAGATCCTTATTTTTTGACATATGACAGCAAATGTCGATAATAAAAGGATGGCACCACACTGTTAGTCATTCAAATAAGGTCGTTATTCCAATAAATAAATAAACAACATAATGATAAACAGTCAGTTTGACAGTTATAGTAATTTTTTTTATGGGAGGCATTTTCTTGGCTTTGTTAGCAGTCTTTTTACTGCATAGTACAGCAATATGGCTTGTGTGCTAGCCACGAGTAAGATTTTTTTTCTCAGTCTAAAGTTCAGCTTAGACCTTAACTGTAAATTCAGTTTTATTTAGTGGAATCAAAAGTACTATAAACCACTGTGTGTACCTCGGAACCTCGAATAGGCCACTTACACGGGGATCCTTATTGTACGGGGATACTATTGATGACATTAAATAGCGTCCTAATGACTTATATTTTTTTTGGAAAACCCTCTTCATAGATCAGTTTCTTTTTCACTGTGATCTAACTAAAGTTCCTTTTTACATTGTAACCTGAAATAAATTTATTGAATACAAAATAAATACACACATATTACTAATATAATAACCATCTCATAAACCAAAATAATTAAAAACTAGACATTTTGAAAATTTTCTTTATTTGACTTATGACTGCAACGAACCGAGTCGCATCAACAAAAACCTACACTCGAAATTGTATCCAAATTAAAATTCGTGAATTCTGTCATGTATCTCTCTTACGAGGAAGTTTTATAAGAATTAACAGCAGTCATTAAAGTAATTTGTTAAGAAAACCTGGAAAATTAATTAAGGAAATTTTCAGAAGTATTTCGGGTCCCAGAGTTAATTATGCCATAATTGAACATCTGCCCTAGTTGTTGTTTTTTTAATAACTGTCAATGAAGCACCCTATTGAAAGTTTAAATAGGTAACGGGCCGTATTGAACATTATCTGGTTAATGAAAAAGTCTGGCTAATGAAAGTAGAGACTGAAAAAACTAGCGAATTTAAAAAATACCATCATGGTAACCCCGACATGGATTAAACAAATACGACGATAAACATGGATTAAACAAACTTGATACTTGATTTTTTTTATATAAAAGTATCATAAAAAATAACAAAATTGGTACTGTCCTACTTTTTGATGAGAAGTATATTATTAAACCGACAGGTTTAAAATATTAATCAGGTTTAAAAATAAAACCACAAAATACAATTATTATTTTTATTAATTGTAATCAAAATCTGAATCCAGCAATTCTATATGGAATGAATCGTTAGAGTCACTGGTATCGCTGTTTCCTACATTGATTATGAATCTATCTACATTTTCATTTTTTTATAAATTTTCGAATACTATTTTTTTTTTTTTATTAAATATGGATGGGCCGTTTTTCTTCCATGACATCTGATGTTAAGTGAACATGAAGACTAAGGTGGTACACGTCCATCCACGAGAAACCTATTCACTCGACGCTTAAAAGTAGGTACTAGGACTATACTGGTAAGGGAAGATAGACGCATTCCATACCTTGGCAACCCGTATCAAATTCTAAAATCTCCACTACCAAAACCAACCACTACCACCAACACCTGTTTGATTGACAACAGTTACACCAGAAAAACTTTATGGATTTGACAGCGATCATTATCAACGCTCAAGAAAGAGTTTATTATACAGGACTAAGTCTAGTTACGTACTAATTTGATAAAATCAATTTAAATTTATAGACACATCTAGTAGAGAGGTCAATTCTGTACATGAAATATTTTTTCAAAATAACTATCAGGGGGTGATTAGTGATCGATACTGATGCCAAAAATACAATCAGTAAAAATTTTGTCTGTCTGTCTGTCTGTCTGTATGTTCCTTATAGAAACAAAAACTACTCGACGGATTTTAACGAAACTTGGTAAAATTATTCTTCATACTCCTGGGCAGGTTATAGCATACTTATTATTACGCTACAATCAATAGGAGCAGAGCAGTGAAGGGAAATGTTGGAAAAACGGGAGAAGTTACTTCATTTTTTAAGCTTCCGTCACGTGTGCAGCCTTAATGGTTAAAGCTACATAGAAATCATGTATGACAGAAATATTTTTCATAAAATTATATAAAAAATATCCCACAATAGTATATGTCTATATTTTATGGTTGACTCACAATAACACGTGTAAATCCCGATAGCTTAGCAGATCGGAGCTTTCTGATTATATTTGTTTACTCTTACGTTTATAATACTCTTACTCATCCCTAATTAAAAAAAATTAACATTATTACATATTCAATAAAAAAAGAATCATAGAAATCGGTATAAAAACACCAAACTTATACATGAAATACGCTAATAACCCATCGCGCGTGAATACTGAATGATATAAGGATTATTTTTGCGTAACGGTTGCCGCGCTCGACGCGGCTCGCGGCGTTAGGGTATAAAAAGGCGGGAGGCGAGCGCAAGCTTTTGCGCGATTTAATATAGGTAGGTACAGAAGGAACAAGCGTTACATTACCTGTCAAATTTCCCCAACCAATTTTAACTTATTATCGAGGGCATAGAGTTCAAATTCAAGTAAAAAAATTTGACAGATTTGTAACGCTTGATGTACTGCCTTCTGTACATACAGAGATAAAATGGAAATCAAGGTTTTGTTTATTTCATGATCGTTTCTGCCTCTTGGAAGTCAGAAACCGTAGATTTCTTCGGAATAAAAAGTAACGTATGTGTTAACTACTATACCAAATTACATTAATATTGGCTTAGCCGTTTGGCAGTGAAAAGCAGCCATACATAATTATAGGTAGTATTGTATGTACACTGATAATGGCTGGATGGATGGATTTTTGCTATTCTTTCATGCAAAAACTACCTAGCTTTACCTAGAATAACAATAAGCTAAGTATAATTAATGAAGATATTGCATGAATTAAGTAAAATTGAAGGCATTAAATAAAACACTTTTTGACCACATTAATGGTGTATAATTTATATTTTACATTTTAACTCGACGTTTCGGTGTCTTTCCAGACCCCGTGGTCACGAGCGACTGTTAAAATTTAAAATGTAAATATTCGCGATAAATCCGGTTAAAAAGTGTTTTATTTAATAGTCATACATAAAAGTCATCGCGAAAACTTAAGACAATATTAAAATTTAAGGCACTTCGGCACCCGATTTGTTTATAACGCTATGAGCCTTTGTAATGTACCTAATAGATAGTTACCTACCTATGTTTGTGGTTAGGAGTTATACACATTATATGGGCGAAGATTCTTCATTTTTATTTTTGTTATTAAAGATAGTTAGGACCTTGGAGAAGAAAATAACCTACTCGAAATACTAATTCAATACAGACGAAGTCGCGGGCATCATCTATGTAATATACCTACCTACCTATACTTTTTCACAAAACCTAGGTGAAACTGCGGATCACTGCTTTGTTGTAACAGTTTTTGAAGTAATTCTGTCTGTTTATCTATCAGTAACGCTTTCACAGCTAAACTACTGAGTCGATTTTGACGAAATTTAGAATAAGGTAAGTTTTAACTTCAAGGAGGATATAATAATAGTATTTATCCAACTCTAATAAACGGTATCCACGCGGACGAAGTCGCGGGTCACAGCTAGTTTAAAAATAAAACTGTTCAAATTAGTCCCTCAAAATAGGTTAATAGTATATTATGTAACAAGTGAGCGAAGTTGTTAATTACAGTCGAGGCTGTGATTTGAGCCCGAGCCGCAGGCGAGGGCTTAATAATGAGCCGAGACTGTAATTAGCAACGCTCACAAGTTACATACGACGTTTTTCAACACACTTGTGAGTAAAAGACAGACATCACGTATGTGTCATAAAATAACAAACACACTTGATAACAAAGCTGTGAATTGTGATTGAAAAATGGCGCCGAACCTCGCGCATGCGCGTAGGTTTTTTTTTCCGTCAAATGTGTCAATGTCTGTATAACATATACAGCCTATTTTAAGTGAAAATGTTTAATTTGGAGTGGTAAATGCAAATATTTTTATATTTTATGACAAATGATTGTAAATTGTGAATAATTTGTTTAATATACAAATTTATATTACTACTTAATATAAGGCGCAAACATTTAAAAATGTATATGGATTTGAAGTGGTATAAAACCTCTTTGTTGTTTCTGAAAATATTTAGTGTATAACCCGGACCAATAAAATATGCTCTGTTTTCTCGCATGTTATTTGCACAAAGGTACAATTCAACTTTGTAGGATTCATTATATTATGCACTAGGGTATAATATATTATGCACGCGTGACTTATAGCCCAGTTTATAGTTCTAAATTCAATAGAATAACGCTCACTTTACGAGCAAGTGTGTTGAAAAAGTTAATATAACACAATAAAATAATAGGTAAAAAAATGATCAGGTTTTAAGTTGCATATAGGTTTTAGGTTGCATATTAAATTGAATTAATATGCATATTAAGTTGCATTCACGTGCGAGAGCCGAGCGAGCGGAGCGAGCGGTGCCGCGGTAGCGGCCGGCGAAGAGCCATAAACCTGCAGTGCGATCACAGACCTTTATCGAATCGTTTGTTAACGAATGTTCGTATAGTATGGAGACGGTTTTTAAGAAAAAAATGAAATATATCCATTGCCGCACGGCCAGCTTAAATAAATGTGTGCCTTGTTAATTTTGAATATTTGTAAACATGTAGTACTCATAAATATCTATAAAATAAAAAATTACAATGTAACTCAAAACTTGCAACCGACTCCATACTATACGAGCATTCGTAAACATTCGTTAATATACGATTCGATAAAGTTCTGTGATCGCACTGCTGGTCAGCTATTATAGTCAACCCTGGACAATCCCGACATGGTCAAAAGTCAAACGTTAAGCCATCAAAATAACGATGGTCATAATGCATGCACATTTTATTCCGATCTTTGAAAATCAGAACAATTGCCATTTAAGTATCAAATTGAAGTTAACGATCGGTAAATATCGATATCAAATGGGAAAGCTTTTGTTGCTGCAATGTTAAATTGAATTTATCTCACAAAGTCTACGCGACTTACTAGAATAGATTAGGATTTCGGCAAGTTTTTGTCATACAAAAGCTAAGCCACTTCAGTTTGCACTTTCACTCTAATGGTATATAGCCTTTGTAAATACGCCGCCTCATATTCCGTTTGACTATCAATCAGTGTAATTCATGTACCTATTAAAAAGTTTTTGATTTTACGTTTTTGTTTTGGAAAAGTATACTAAATAGTTGTTAAACTTAACAGATAGGCAACAAGCATCTTCATATCATAACAGTTTGGATCAAACCGTGCAAATGTTTATTTACTGCGACTCATGAGACTTTTCTAATAAATAATAATAATAATAAATTTTAATAATTAATAATAAATCAGGGGAATTTCCCTGACAATCACACCAACTACATGGTACCAAAGTAAGCATAGCTTGTGTTTTGGTAAACCATGTAGTGAACTAGGGAGGAACCTAGAATATAAATCTTTCTTAATATATAAAAAAAATCTGTTACTGACTGAGTGACTGACAGACAACGCACAGCCAAAATTACTGGCCGTAGAGAGCTGAAATTTGGAAAATACAATCCTTAGAGGTTGTGGGGGACTAAGGAGGGAATTCCCGACATTCCCACTGGAACGGGAATTATTGGATAGTGCGTATGAAAAATCCAATTCCTTGAGCGCACGGAGGTGATAATTAGTACAAAGTTTCTTCAATGGGTGTCTGGTTCTATTATGGAAGGAATTCCCAAAATTCTCACAGGAAGGGTAGTTAAGCACGTGCGAAGTTGTGGTTAAAAGCTCGTACATAAATAGATAAACACCCAGACACGGAACATTTTTTTTTTGTTCCGTGCGGGAATCGAACCCGCAACCACTGGCGTCAGAGGCAGATAGGATTACCCCATCGCCAAAGTGGACGACTTTGCATCGTCAATTTTTCTCGTTCTCCATTGTTATTTTCAAAACTTATCAACCAACTTGTTTTTGTTACACGATTTTTTGAAAAATTATGAATCGATTTTAAATATTCTTGTTTCATATGATAGCGGATACTACAGAAGTGTCCCAATTTATTTTTATCGTAATCGATTGATTACTTCAGGAAAAGTTTTAAATTTTTGAAAAAATATGTATGAGTACCTACCGAGAATTGACGACATTGACGACCTTATAATTCAGCCAAAGTTTCTGAGCATTCGTTGATTATTAAATTATCATGGTCTTCAACATTAAATATTATTTTCGAAACGGTATATTGACCATGTTTTTTGTTTATTTCGAGTTCTCGGTGCAAGCGTTTGTTTGCCCGTGAATAAAAATACTTCGCATCTTCAGTACGTATCGTGATCATGGCGCTTGCAGCAGTTTCTCGAAATATCGAAAACAAATAAAAATATCGTATCTAAAGTTAATCTAAATTGTGATTTTTTTATGAATTCACTCTAAAATGACTTCACAGATTGAACTGATTTTGTTTTACGTTTAGACAGGAACGAGGGTTTTTTTTACCTTATACCTTACCAAAGAAGCGTGATTTATCCGGTCAAATTCGTGAAAACCTTCACGTCATTCGCAATTTAAACGTTTACGGCATGTGCCAGAATTCACCATAATTGAAGCAATCAAAATAACGCGTTCATCGACTGATTTAGAATTCACCAAGCTAAAGATGAATGGAGCCAAAATAGTTCAATGCTTATTTAAACTTTTCAAATCCATATTTTATCCACTTCGTTGACTAAATTCGAATTGTAGATAATGTATACCTAGTGATGTTTAATAGCATATAGATTACCTAGAAATACTCTGAGACTGGTCACACTCCGATCACAAGACAGAAAATCGTTTTCTTTTATTATACATGATGTTCAAAAAGTACTTTGGAGAAAAATATCCGAGATAGGGCTCGTCTTCCCTATTCGAAAACAAAAAACCATTTTTATTTCAACTCATGGATTTTTCAAAGCGCGCGCGCGCTTGTTTTCACTGTCAGCTGGGAGGTATTTACATAATAGATAAAAATCCCTTTCTTGAGTGACCCCGAAATAAACAATTGAAACTTTGAACAATGGTTTTGATTAAGTTTAATGAATTTAGGGCATTCTTTTAGGATTTTATTCGATGTTGTTACAAGGAGATGCTATTAAAACGCGTGCGCGCGCTTTCCTTTAAATGTTCAGATTATTTTTTGGGAAAAATATAAGTCCAAATAAAAAATGATTTTGTCTGGAAGACTGGGGAAGACTACCCCTATCTGGGATATCTTTCTCCAAAGTACTTTTTTGAACACCCTGTAACAACCACACAGCAGAACTACAAGGTATCTTATTATAGATCCAGACCACAGTCAGTTTCGTTTCCAAATTGGCATAGCTGGGACTCGAACTCAGAACCTTTCACACAGTTGCCTGTCATACATAACCGACTAATTTGCGTCTGGACTCTGTTTAGAATGTAATAATAGATTTACAATACTATAAAAGAACAATTACATAAAGAAATAAACACTTAGATTAACCCAGATTGAAACTGACTCTTTCTAAAAAAAAAACAATAGGTATCTTATTCTGTCTGCACTTCTGTGCCCGTTTCAGCTAATCGGAACAATCTTCGTCTGCATTCGATTGTTTTGCTTCGTCCGGTCTCGTGCAATCTGACGTCTGTTACTGGCAACACAGCTGCTTTCCGCGAAAATGTTGCCCTATTTGCGCGTTTTATTAACATTCAGAGATTTTACTTTTAATTAGATGAACTCTTTTTAAACAACCAGAAGAACATGCTGGCTCATAAAATTAATCGTAAATAAACATCTTAATTCCCAAGTTTATCTTACATCAAGAAGTACGTTAAGATATTTAACTTTAACAGTTCTCGTGATCAAGACAGTATAACTTAAGATTTAGATAATTACTGGACCAACTTAAGTATCAAGCATCTTAACAGTTTTCGGTAGCATTCTAATTAATCAGTAGCCAGAATTTCCTGCTTTGTGGCGACCCGCATGTGTCGCTATCAGCATATTTTTATCCAATTAACTTGTTACATTCCCGCTTTAAAAAAATAAAAAATCTCCCATACTTATTATAAAAATAACTATCAAAAATGCGTTCGTCGAAATTCGACCATTATCGACCGTTACCTCCCAAATAGTGTGATGGAAACAACTGATAAACTCTTTCATATGGACTCTACTAATTGGTGCAATAAATTTGGGAACAAACGCGACAACTTTAAATACCTATTACCCCACCATTCTTCGACTTTCGACCTAATAGGACCTCATTCGTTGCCCCTGACATAGACTACTCGATGCTCCAGACTCCTGTCAAATTCCCAGAACAAACGATTCTCATCTCTATCGGCCCCAATTAATGAGCGAACGCGAACAGAATCCCATCAACATACAGGGACGCAATAAAGAAATGTCATCTCGTTTAAATTCCTATTTCGTGATTCCGAAAAAAGTAGCGGAACGCAACCGAAAGTCGACCTTACGTGTTCTGCGTTCAGAACCAAAAATCTATAATGAGTTGCGTTCGAAAACTTGACGTCCAAGTGACAAAATGTTGAACGGATATCGATTGTGAGCGATGGATTTACCGTCTTATTGCGACGTATTTAAGTGGATTTTCGGTTATTTATTGTGATTGTGTATGTATAGAGTCGTTGCGACGCGCAGCGGATTGTGCTGCGTCTTGCAGACGGACGCTTTTTGTCGTTTTTAATTATATTTATTGTTTTCGTTATTTATTTATTGTTTTGTGTTTTGTACCGTTCTTGCTACTGTGCGTGCTTCTTAACGATTACCTGCGAGATAGCGGGTGCATCCAAATTAGGACGATTTTGGTCGGGATGCAAATTTTTTCCCAATTTACATATGGAGTCGCGACAAGCGGAGTTTCGCGGCTCGGGATACGCCGAAATGAAAACATCATTAAATGAAATGCAAATTACCATGGGAAGACTTACAAACTACCCTATAAATGATGAATCTGTTTTTATAAACGACTTTAATTAAAATTCGTAGGGATTTTTTTTCATCAAATAATGTACCTAATGATCTAAGTTCTGTTGGAAACCTATTTGCTGTTTGGTTTGTGTCATATTTTGAAACATCGATGCCTTTCTTGTACCTTGCTTCTCGCATTATCCAGTATATACCCCCAATTTCATTAAATTGCCCAGATTCACACAACTTTATTAATCTGACGCAATGTCCCATAATAACACTTTAGAATTTGTATTATTACTGTGGCCATTCGCTTGTAACTCTACATTTTACAAAATGCCATTTATGATTAAATTTTCATAAGAATGGTTTTTATTTTTCTAAAATTCAACTAAAATAAGTTATTCAGTATGCTTATACTTTTTCTTGTGGTGTTCTTACTGTTTGTACAAGATATTTATTTTTACTTTTGACGTCTGCCCTTAAAGCTGATGATTGCTTCATGTAGTTTATATTTAGTAGGTACCTAAGTACCAAAATAAATACTCGTTTGTCACTTTCAACAACAAACGTAGTTCATTTTCACATTTTTTGATAACGTGATTATCACACAATGCAACATCCTATTTTGAATGACGGTCCCTAACAACCCTGAGATTAAACCTAATTTTTAGGTGTAAACTCCAGTAGGATTAATTTTTCTTACGTAGCAAACACTTATTTTAGTATTGCAAGAAAGTTTTATTGCTTCTGTCCAATTAAACAAAAAAATTTCACGCCTATGAATAAACTTGCTTTACAAAATAATTTTGACAGTTACTGTGTAATCAATCAAATGACCTAAATTGAAACGATTTTCCATAAAAGATATAATAAGTGACAATCAATTCAATGGCTACTAGCAACAGTGTCTACTAAACTGAGGCTCAATGACTTGTATCCATCGCCGTAAATAAAATACATTAAAAAGAACTGGGCTATGAAGTTGGTGGTACTTTTGGCTACAATTCATATCTTTATTATAGAAATCAATAGATATTGCAGTTTAAACGACTCTGTGGGTAGTCTTCGTCAAAACATCGGTTTGCAATTTTTTTCTTCAGAAAATGTTCTCAGAAAGTAGCTATGTTTGTAAACCAATTTTTATCTTTATTAAAGATCGTTTGAACGGTTTTGATACTTACCAATTTGTATATTTTTGAATTGAAATTATAACCTGAAAATACTATTTACAGTAAAGTTTAAACTGTTATATTATATATAGTGAGTTTAAATCAATGAAATAGGTTTCTTCTAATCTAATCTTATTAATATTTATGTAGCTCTACAAATTACTTAATAATACCTTCCACAGCCAGCTTTTAGTAAGTAGTAGTTAATATTAGTACCGATTAAACTATTATAAAATTCAGAGAAAAGATAAATAATTTTGTTTGTACTATAATATTATAACTCACAAACCTCAAAACCAATTTTATAATTCTTTTATCATTAGAGTGCTTCATTATTCAGAGTAACATAAAATATATTTAATCTATTTTTTTACGGAATCAGGAGCTTATGGCTAAAACCACGTAAAACTGGTATTACTACCATAAAGAAGAACTTATAACATTAATTTATAGTATCAAGATCTTTCAGAACTCTACAATTCATAATATCAATGAATGAAACGGACAGTTAAATGACTCAGCATGCAATAGCAACAACCAAATATGTTTGTGATTTATTTGACAAATAAATATTGTTGAACATATTATAAATAGAAAGTATACCAATTATGCCTCTTTTTTGCGAGTGAATAAAAAATGGCATTCTATGTGATGGTAAGAATGAATTGTCAAATGGTGTTGCTGATGAAATCAATTAAACATTACTTAGGTGTAGGAAAAAGTTACAACTTTTTCAGATAATTAATAAAACAAACTCCTGCGTTACTAAGGTAATTTAAAAATTACAGTTTTCTTGGTGTTGCGTCCGTTTCTATCTTGTAGAAATATTAGAATGAAATGTATCGTAAGTATGCGTAATTTTCGACTTTGTTTTACCTATTTGCGTCTCATTCCGCATTCCGTTTCTGGTGATAGTGCAAGAAATATTAAAAAAAAAAATTAAACCGGATTTTAATTTTTTTAAATTACATTTTGATTATTTTTTTAAATCACGTCTAAGATTCAGCAAGCTGCACGATCTAAAACTCAACATACTGTCACCTCGTTTTGTGTCAATCCAGAAAGCTACGCTCGAAGACTGAGGAACAGACCGAGGTGATGATGTAACTGTATAACCGTGATGGTGTACAATAAAGAGTTTTTATTGTTATTATTATTATTATGATGCATAAGCATAACTTTTACCACTGTCAAGACGCTTGAAACCTCAGTCTCTATGACCATATGGGTCTGCAAAGACACCGAAACGTGTTAAAAGCGATAAATCCGGTTAAAAAATGTTTTATTTAAAAGTATGAATCGCGTAAACTCAAGACAATATTAGTTGACTTATTAACTTTAAGTTGACTTATTGACCCACCAGTCACCCTGTATTATTGGCCAGTAAGTAGTCTTGTGTGTCCACAAAGCAGCATAAAAAGTAGGAGGCTGTTTAAAGGCTATTTGCTGAGTACTACCTACCTACGTATTCGATGATGCATTGTTGATCCTACCATCTATAAATAGTGATATACATAGGCTTTGGTGCCACTAATCACTTTAATTGGACCTAGTGCATGTTTGCCGGTTTGATTGACAAAAATATTATGATTGGATCGAACCCGCACCTCTGGTTCCTGCGGCAAGTTTAGCACGAGTTAAAAGCAAAGCTTAGGTATATCTGGTAGTGCACTTATTACACAGGGTTAATTTTAGATAACGCATTACCTCTTGCGGGCAGCCTCTCCACATCAATCCCAACAACATTTGTTCCACGACTTTTTACAAATCTTATCAATAAATAACATAAAAATTAAAAATAAAAAAAATTTTGCCCGTTACTCTACATTTTGTAAGAAGTACCTATTATAATTATGAAGCGATATTTTACTGCGCAAGGTGCGTGACATAGGTACCTACGCTCAGAGTAAATATTTACGGCTCTAAACAGAGGCTATAAATATTTATTTTATGGGAAAACTAAAATTTTAAAAACTAAGTATTAGTATTAAAAAATGTAGATCAAATGTTGTTGGGATTGATGTGGAGAGGCTGCCTGCAAGAGGTGATAACCCTGTAGGTAAGTATACAATATTGATATAAGATCAAGCCTACTTGTATTTAAATTAAAGAACGCCTAAATCATATAACATCTCTTCATACGTTGAATTTTCCCTTTTTCTTTTTTATTCTTTTTCAGAAATAAAATGATTTTGCTCAGGTGTCGCTGCATTTCACTATTATAATTCTACAATTAGCGAGTAGCATTGTATATCTTGACGATAATTAGGAAGGTACTCTTAAACCTTAAACTTATCAGTTAGAATTGTCGGTATGTCGGTATCGACAAACTCTATAAAATACCAAATATCTATAGGTATTTAATAACTATAAACTGCACCATTCTCCATTCTTTCACATAAATCTTGGCTTAGAAAAAAATAATCGATAATTCAACAGATTTCGACTCCCACGAGATCCAAAAATTATAAATGAAGACATCATAGATTAACTTCATACAATGACGTTCGCGCCGCTCCGCCATTTTTTATGCGCATCATAGAATGAATGAATCTTATGAATGAACGATATTTTTGTTGTTTTTTTTTTTATGCCACCTGTATTATTGTAGAAGATAAGTTCTCGGACTATAAAAATTTGTATTGTCAAATGCGTTATTATTTATGACTTTGGGTTTTTTTCTTTAATGGTCGATGTTCCAGTTAATTTTTAGGAATTCCGTGAAAAAGTTGGAGTGTGTGCTTTTGTGTCCATTCATAAGTGTGAATGGTATGATTAATAAATTTTATATTGAAACGAGTTGCATTTCTTCGCTAGATTAATATTTTTAGAGCTTTAATTTTATTTGGAATGTGGGTAAAAAGTATGATGATCAATGTATTTTTTTGTAAGTATTCATTAATCATACGTTAGTAATTTAATTATTTACTACTGAATATAATAACAGCAACTTTAATATACCTACTAGATACTAGTAGATATGTCAAAGAGTAGGTATTCATCCTAAAAATTAAAGAAAATACTTTAAGAAACATAATAAATTATTTTTACTTTGTCTTTATAAAATTAAAGGCAACCTCTTATGTTTGTTTTCTAATTAGGTTATTTATTAAAAAATGTAAAAGACATTAATATAATTTTATTTAATTTGTATGGGTCTAAATACATGAATTGATTTTCTCATATAGGTAATAATAATAATTTATTAATTTCAAGTAATATGACTCATTATTTTGTTAGATAAAGTAAACTTCCATCCTTATGTGGTAGATATTCCGAAAAGTCGAACTAAGCGCTTTGACAGTTCCTTTTTGATACGGGTCGCCAAGGTTTGGAATGAACTGCCTGCGTCTATTTTCCCTGACCAGTATAGTCCTAGTACTTTTAAGCGTCGAGTGAATAGGTTTCTCGTGGATGGACGTGTACCACCTTAGTCTTCATGTACACTTAACATCAGGTGTCATTGAAGACAAACGTGAAGCGCTGCAGTACTTGGGCAGCCCCATCAGCATCCTGAACGCATTATTGAACTATATCAATTGCTCTGATTAGCTTTTGCTGCATGAACTACTAATAAAGTATCAACAGACGGATCTAAAAGCTCTCTTCATAAACCAAACTTTAAGGTCACAACTTAAAAAACTTGCCGCCAAAGTACACAACATATCATAATAGTATAGGTAGTTTTTTGATAATATCCAAAAATACTTAACATAAAATTAAATGACCCGTGAAAACGTTTGAATTTCGAACACAACTACTTCGACATGAACAGGTCAGTAGGCAAAAAACTATGAATCCATGGCCAAAACAAAAAAAAAAGTATGAATCGTTTTGCGTGGGAATAAATGCGAACTGCCAACATACAAATATTAATTTCTACTACATTTAACTTGGGTCGAAGTAATTTCACGTTGTGGTCTAATTTTTCATGTAGACTCGTGGGAGTGTTTTTTTCTGTAGATAAAGAAACATAGTAAAGAATTCTGATGTACTACAAGAATGTTTTATTCGTTTTATATTTAGACATATCAACACCTTTTAAAGAATTTCTTTACTACGATTCCTCTACTAACCTTTTTAAAGCATTTGTATTTTTATTACTTACGACTTTATTATTTTATTATCGCTTATCTTGGCAATCGTCACCCTTTAGAAAATATTATAAAACTGATATAACATAGGGTAAAACCAGGAGAGATGGACCATCGCAACTTCTACCTGACTATTAAATTTATTTGAGCTTTGCCAGTTGACACACACTAGTTGACCTGTTGCCTCCATGATGAAAACGCATCCGTTTTAGTTTTGTTTATAAAATTAGTAAAATACGGATTGAAAGGTATCGGAAGGTTGATATTTTTGTGTGCTGGTGTTTCGAAAGTAAAATATATTTTGTTTTTACAATAAGAATAGATGTTTTGTGGTTACTATGTTCATGAAACGATAAACTAACCTTAAAATATTTTATTAATTTTTGTGATTAAAGTACATCGAAGCGGTCCGCCTCTCCTCACAATTTAGAAGAGATGGACCACGTTATGAATGGGTGAGATGGACCAAAGTTAACTATTTATTATTACTTTTTGTTTTAAATTTTTAAATTAAATTATTTACTCTGTTTCTAGGTAACATGCCTCTTATTTACAAACGTAAAGGCGATGTATGCCGAGGAAAGTTGTCTAGGCACGGAATGATGTTTTTAGGCTGTTTCCAATAGAATCCAATGAAAATTTTACATATCGTTTTATTTTTTATGTGTATAATTTTATTAACTATTTTAAATGTTTATTAGATTGTTTAAGACATTTAAATTACATTTTTTGGTTAGGTCCATCTCTCCTTTCTTACTGGTCCACCCTTACTGTATGGGAGAGACGGACCGACGGTAGTTTTAAAAAGTATTGTGATTACCTAACAGTAAAAAATGTTCAGCATCAATTGCTTGTGAGTTGAAAATAGGAATTTATAGTAGTTGTTCAAAAAATAAAAAAGTTATTAAGATTTGAAAAAACGTGGTCCATCTCTCCTGGTTTTGCTATAATTATAAGATGCCAAGTGGCCTCCATAACAGAGAGTTATTAAAGTCACGTTATGGCTATTTATAAAATTGTCCCTTACGTTAGGCTTATATCTACATTTCTAATAACTCTTACTGTGTTAAACAAGGGAACTAATCCTTGTAAACCCTGCAGGGCAGGGTAAGGATAAAAACAATTAATCGACATCGTAGAAACTTTGCCTTCTATGCCAGAGGTCCTGGGTTCGAATACCGGCGGCGGCAGATATTTGTGCAATGGGCAATATTAGTCGTCAAGTCATGGATGTGACATGTTTATTTAAGTTTATTATAATAAAAATATTTATTTACTTAATATGTATGTTTATATATTTCTTAAGTACCTATATCAGTTATCTAGTATCCATGACACAAGTTCTTTAAGAAACTTAATTTGGGCTAGATAATGTTGTGTGAGTGTCATAAATATTTATTTATTTAAATATTTATTATTTATTTATCGTCATCCTAGAAACAAACCACCTGTGAAAATATTATAAATATGATTTAAATACATACTTTGCCTTCTATGCCAGAGGTCCTGGGTTCGAACCCGGCGGCGGCGGATATTTGTGTGATGAACACAGATATTAGTCGTCAAGTCATGGATGTTTATATGTTTATTTAAGTTTCTTCTAATAAAAATATGTATTTATTCAATATGTATGTTTGTATAATTCTTAAGTATATCAGTTATCTAGTATCCATAACACAAGTATCTTTAAGAAACTTAATTTTTATTTATATTTATTTACACTTCATAATAATCAACGAATGCAGAGCATTAAAAAACCGACTTCACGTCCAAAACTTTGACTGAAGTATAAGGCAGTCAAGGTAAATGTTCTCCGTACTTATACATATTTTGTCTAAAAATCAAAAAAAAATCTAGAAGAGCTAAATTCATTTCGATGAAATTTATATGGGACCACCTCTGAAGTATCCTCTTTCATATGAATTAAGAATATTTAAAATCGATTCACAAAATCGTGTAACAAAGTCACGAGAAAAGCATACACACGAATTGAGCACCTCCTCCTTTTGGAAGTCGGTTGAAAATGTAGGTACACATTTAACATAGGTACTTGACCCACAAGTTTAGGAATGAGCTGACTCTTTATAAAATGGAGCGGTGGTATTTAGTGGCAGATTTTGTACTAAGAGTGGACAAATGGGCCCTAACGGATAGGCTTCCGTTAGGGCCCACTT
Organism: Stenoptilia bipunctidactyla; assembly: GCA_944452665.1. NCBI lineage: Eukaryota > Metazoa > Arthropoda > Insecta > Lepidoptera > Pterophoridae > Stenoptilia > Stenoptilia bipunctidactyla. Next base: position 14,926,360 of record OX101744.1, read on the forward strand.
GTCCACACCAAGTGGGGATTATGTATAAGTTGCCTTTTACAACACGATTATCCAGAGGTAGTAGGGCTATTTCTAAGCTGATATTACACTGTGATCCTCCGTTTCAATTAGGTACGCCTTACTGTGTCAAACAGTAGAAGTCGTCGTGGGCCGTGGCGGCCGTCGTTATTGTGTACCTAAGTATATCATACGATATGGCAGATTAAGCAACGCTCGGCGCGGTCGGTACTTGGATGGGTGACCGCCGACTATTCATTTCTCACGGCTACTTCCGTGCTTCAGAGCTTCGGTAAGCAGTCGGTCCCGGGTGCTGTATAATTATATACAGAATTCGTTAGGGTTTGTCAGAAGCCATTTCAATGTATGTTACAATTACACCAGCCGGTCGTCAATTTTTGGTAACGTGTTAAAATGTGGTAAAATTTTTTGGTAACGACTAGAAAATGTGCGTGAGGTTGGATTTTAATGCTCCTCATAAAATAAATATGATTTTTCAATGCGTCTTAACCCTTAATCTAGATCCCGTGGAAATGTCGGGATACAAAGATATACTTACCAGTTTTGAGCTACTTGTACCTATTCATCATTACAACTTTATCCGTCAAGGTGTTTGTTTTATTATATTATACCCGGCGCGGCGAACCTTGATCCCGTAGGGTATTTATTGAATCATACCTTACGAAGTAACTTTTGCACAACGTAAACGTAAAGTGTGATTGAGATTGAGATAATTTCTTGCAAATGTTATGAATTGTTATAATTCCAACGGAATATCATTTTATTGGAATATAGCTACGTAAAATAAATAAATGCAATTTTTAGAAGCCTCCAATACGATTCTAATTTCTAATGTAACGGTGACGGCACTACAAGGTTATTTTGTGGAAATTACTGTCAGTGTCATAGGGATCAAGGTTCGCCGCGCTGACTATAGTGGTACCTATATACTAACATACATAACAGAAAAATTATTTTAAAAAAAATAGCGAATTACAAACTCCAAATTTATCTTTAACTCTCAAAACTTAAACTATCAATAACAACAAGTACTTTCCATTATAATAAGTCAATTATAAAACTGAGAAATACAATAATTCCGTCATCCCGATTCCAGAAGAACTCGACGCTCCATAATCCAAAACGTGCCACCCTCCATGAATAACACTAGCGTCTGTATGAATTCAAATTTCCTATCCACACACGCTCATTTCCATATCTCAACAGCGCCCCCTATGGTTTATTATTAAAACTTCACAGCAAAAACCCGCACCCAAGTTCTACGTTATCTGCACGAGGAAATGGCATTATCGGCCTAGTACCCCGCGTACGTCCCACCAATAGGGCATTCTTATCAGAAAATGACTCATTTCAAATGACAGAGTACCCTTAAATAACCCTCAAAAACAAACCCTAAAACTTAGCTTTTAAAGTCGAAATTAAACTACGCGTGCAACAAAAAGTTATGTCCGACAAAATGGAGTCGCTAGTAGCATAGGAAATTGGAATAAGAAAATTTGGGGTGTAAAATGAAAGATAGACGAGTGCTAATTTCCGGCTATTATAACGTCTCTTTCTTTCCCGTACATTTATCGTGGCAGGTTGTGCAGGGGACTGTTTGCTGTCCTTTTCTAACATACTGCGTAGTGATGTTTCGTTATGGTTTCAGGTGCTGAAAATGTTATCTGAAAGTACTTTTGAATTGTAAGTTAATTAATGTGACGTATAAATTTGAGTTTTGATACATTTTAGCTTATTTAAGTTTATAAAGTCGAGGGATTAAGTGCATGGATAAACTTTTTTAAAAACATGTAGGGCAGTGGACACGTGAAATACGTGTCCGTAACTCTCCTATAAGACATAAAGAGTACCTAATAGTACTTTAAAACTGGCGAAAGCTCTATAAAATTAGTTCTTGCCCCAGATTAAAATACGAAACAATCAAGTCTCGCGCGTTAGGTACCTACTGTCCGTCTGAACCCGATACACTCAGGAACTACTAAACGTGGTTCTTTCATTTAACATTCTCTATATTTTAAATCAATTTGAAGGCTTAAAAATACCTTTATAATACAATTCATAAAGACAGACATTTATTTTTTATCTGAAACAAAATAATTAAGACGTAAAATTACATCTACGACTATTGAATAGGTTTTGTATGAAGTTAATTATACCTACCATCTGGAATTTTATAATTATGAATACCTTAAGCAGATGTACGCAAAGTTATGTTATGTTATAGTCAGGTATAAAATTAAACACCGCAAATCATTTAAACAAATCAACTTTATGAAGTTAGGTGTAAACTGTCGTATTTTCATTTACTTTTTGATTAATTAAGATAAATAAGGAAGTTAATATCAATATCTTTCTCAATCTACTATAACTTTGACAACCTCGCTAGCCTTTATTGGACGTATATTATTTCTTAATTTCCTCGAAACCCGATCCGGCGATAATAGCTATTAACACGCCGCCAAATGAAATCCCGTCACCCCTTGTCCGGATCGCATTACCGCAAATATTGCACTAAAATTGCTTTATTCATGTACGATCAATAAAACAACAAAAAGAAGCTTTCAATGACCACGAAATCACCACCAAATACGGGAGAATTCAATTTAAAAGCAATAAATAACGGAAAAACGGATTGCATTTCAAATCAATGCAATACCTAAACAATTCCTATCAAATTAAAGTTCCTTAACGATAAAAACCCGAGGCACAGCAATTAATTCAAATCGATTTCTACTTAAGCAAACCTTTGCCGCGAGCGATCAGAATTTCAAATTCGACTTCCAGAAAATGTAACTTGGACGGGTGTAAAGGTTCTTTTTTGATTCCAATATGCCATTTAAATGGAACGCGCCAAAAGAAATAGTAGTTGCTGCCGAGTTAGGTTGGCCAGCTTGATGCTATCTTGGCAGTTGGCACACCTGACCGACGCTAATTGGACAATAAATCAATTCTTCCCCGCTTCTTATTGGCGAATCGTGGCATTCCAATATTGAAAATTTGGCCGCGCGATATTGACAACATGATAAAAAACAATAGGCGGGTTATCTTTTTCTTTTGTGTTCATCTCTGGTTCCCGGTTCTTATTAAGGCTGAAACGTTTTAATGTTTTGTTTGTGTCGGACCAATGTCTTATCGGTTAGACAATTTGTTTTTGAGAGCTCGTTATTGAATTATTAAAATTGATATTTTGTTGCGATTGATATGACATAACAAACAGGGCTTTGTGATGACATTTATCAATAAATCAAAATTCAAAATCGTAAACTGGCAAATAAAACAAGAAATTGGTTTGAATAAAGCGTTATGTGCGACCGTCATCCATTTATTAGACTTATTAACAAAACGGAACGTACGCCGACTAATCTGGGTGCGCTGTGAGCATAATTAAATTCTGAGAACAAGCGAGCTATTAAAGCGAAACGGTAGCGCGACGCCCATTACGAAACGGAACGTGCATAATTATTTCGTTCCCGCTTTTTTTCTTATTACAAGTTTGATTTTTGAAAGCCCGCGCTAATGCACCATCGCTGCCCTTTAGCACGAAGCCTTGTAAACAATGTTCTCGTAAAATCTCTTTCAATTACATTCCACATTCTCTTAAGTACTGTATATTAAGTGATATCTACCTGAAGCTTTAATTAAAATGTGTTTTAATTCACGGATAAACTTTCATTTATAAAAAAAAACAGTAAAATCACGTCCATAGTTTAAAAACTCAGTTGTTTTATTGCATATGCAAAATCAATCGAGACGACTCTACAAAATCCGGTCGACAGGAATCGGCTGCAAAAATAATTCAAGTCAGAAAAACTTGCAAGCTGGTAGTCAAAATATTTGTTGTGGCAAAGTTAAACCGTTTTTTTAGACCACCGGCGTATTCAAATCACTGGTATCATTAGCTTCGTTTAAAAACAATCGTAAAATGACAGGCAGCATGGCTTATTCCATCCTCAGTATCAGGTTATGGTATCGAGGACGGTGATCAGTAGCTGGGGCTGCGTTAACATAAATTTTGACAGATGACATAAGTTTGGCGCCATATCACCTGTTTGACATCTTGTATGTAACGATGGAACACGACTCGGATGTATTAATAAGCTCCCGTGATACGTCGATTGAGGAAAATCGTCGTAATACATTTAATTGCCTCATTTGAATACACTATGTTGGAGATATGGAACATTTGTAAATAGCTTAAAGATAGACAAGACATTCTCCGAAATCGTACATATTTTTTCAAAAGTTTGAAATTTTCAATGAAGTACTCAACCGATTTCGATGAAATTTAAATGGAACTAACTATGAGGTATGATCTATCATATGAAACAAGAATTTTCAAAATCAATTCATAATTGCCCGAAATATCGTGTAACAAAGACACAAAAAAAACCTCCTTTTTTTCAATTCGGTTGAAAAGAGGTTTCTATATTAGAGGAATTTTGGAAGAGGAAGTTGGGATGGTTTCTAGATTTAATGGTTCCTAGTTCCAATCATGTAGCCTTCATAGCTTGAATTTCTTCATGGCACCTTATTAAATATACCTCTGGAAAATATGACCTCTTCATAAAATATTTTATGCTTGCTGAGCATTGTCGAATAAAGACTTTAATCGAAATAAGTAACAGCTATAATCAAATTAATAAATAAACGGTTCAATTTACATATTAAAATGACATTTTAAATTTAGGAATGATATATATATATATAATTTACTTACAATATTTCCTTCCTGTGATTATTTCAGGAGAACTTCTTTTGTGAATATCTTGAAAATAATACTTTTTGCACATAACAGATTTTGGCTTGACAACGACGATATACTATTTGCAGAGACTGGATTAATGCAATTTTTTCTATACTCTCTTATCAGTCAGAACATCATCATCGCAAAGGAAGTCGCAGCAACATCTATTTTTTATACAGTACCTAATGATTTGTATTTTTTTACGAAATAAATGAAATGGTAAGTATTTGTTATTTTTTATTAAGTAAGTACTGCAAAAAATACTTATTTAATAAACTCACACAACATTATCTAGGCCAAATTAAATTAAATTGCTACTAGTTATTAATGTTTTGTAACTTAAATTACACAAAATTTTATTTATTTTGTGTAATTTCGGTAAAATATCAACCGCTACCTCTAATTTCAATAATTAGTCAAAAAGCTACTTATAGGTACTATTTAATAAGAGATTTTATGTACCTATTCATTTAGATATTTTAATCAATAGATCTAGCACGAGGCAAGCGTTCATTCGAACTTCATCGTCGATGATGGATCGGTGGGTTTTATCAAATATAGTAGTTACTAACCCACTCTTTATAAACTAAACCGTGGAAGTTGCTGAGAAAAAATATAGATATACAGGGTGGAATATTAAGATCGGTCAGTCTGAAAGTCATAGGAAAGTCTAAAACTAAAAGGTATGAAGATCTGTTCTCAGGATGCCATCGATCTTAATAAAACACTTTGAAAAAAAATTTGCTCTACTCGGGAAACGAACCCGTAACGGGTTTTGAAAAATTAACGCATACAAAGTATTTTGATTTAGGTAGCGGTTGTGTAGGTACCTATTATGTAGTAAATTTAATGTTAAACAGTAATCATCTAATTTCTAAACTGAATAATAATAAAACAACACATTATGTTCACATTCTTCAATTTATTGTAATATTTTGTTAATTTATGTAATATGCAAGTGTTCGATACACCCACAATATAAACGTAAAAATTTGCAGGTTTATAAAAAAGAAAATAAAAAACAGCCCTCACCATCTCCTGTATCGTCTACTCACAAACACTCCAAGAATTTGGTCATGACAAATATTGAGACCTGATGTTATGACATCTGTCTGCAGTAGCGTATTGAACAATTAATTAATTTAATAAATACCTTGTCAATCGAAAACCAAATAAATATCGAACACTGCCCGAACAGGTCCAACTTTGAGTGTGGGCGGCCATTTGTAATTTTGAATATTTATGTAGGTGGTTGGAATACGTGGAGGCAATGATGGTTGCCTCGATAAGGAGAGACGACTAGAAAATAATTACTTAGACATGTATAGAACAAACAAGAGCAGGTATCATTTGATTCTTACTTTATCATATTGCAAGCATACATTCGCCATTGATTCTGTTAATAGAACTATCAAAACTCTATATTTAAGTAGTGCTAAATGCCGAGTAAGTTTATGAGGAGTTTAATTTATTTATTGATATTTCAAAGTGCCACATAGGTTTGACTAGAATAGCTCTAACACCCTTGTCATTAGTGTCATAATTCCTTAGTAACGACTTCACATCACTATAAGAAAACCGAAAAGGGAGTTGGTGAAAGCTCATAAAAATGCGCCCTTTTTTGGTACCTACCTACATAAGCAATGCCTAAGGCTCACCCAATGCTTATTGCCAAATGACCTCTGAAAAGCAGCACCCGGTCTCCGGTCTACGGTAGATTCGCCTGTAGCACATTTACTATACCAGAAAAAAATTTTCGTTTATCTGCAAAAGCAAACTCTATTGACATGAAAGTTGATAAAGATGTGTGATTTGTTGAAAATAATAACTGGCTTTCTGGCGGCTCGTACGAATCTAATATAGCCTTTCGTCCACTTAACTGCACGAACTGAAGAGAATTACTACTGATTTGTTGCTACGGAAAGAAGTGTATACTTGTATACAATAATTGTTTGACGACCGGCTGGTGTAGGGGTAACGTACATTGCCTTCTATGCCAGAGGTCCTGGGTTCGAATCCCGGCGGCGACGGATATTTATGTGATGAACACAGATATTAGTCGTCAAGTCATGGACGTTTATATGTTTATTTAAGTTTATTATCTAATAAAAAATATATATTTATTCAATATGTATGTTTATATATTTCTTAAGTATATCAGTTAACTAGTATCCATAACACAAGTTCTTTAAGAAACTTAATTTGGGCTAGATAATGTTGTGTGAGTGTCAGAAATATTAAAAAAAAAATTGTATAGGTACATTTAAAAGTACAGGAACTCGCAATAGGCAGCAGTTTCATGTTTATAGTACTTTTTTATAAGCGGCCAATCTGATTTTAGAATTAGTATGGTAACAAGTTAAAAAAGTGAAGGTTAGACAAGGGTAACTTTTATTATCGTTGGCAATATTATTAGTTTATGTATAGTAGTATTAGTAGACTTCGAAATTTACTGAGAATTTTATACTTTAGGCATATTTTTCTGAGTAAAATAGACAGTAGCCGGTAGAGCAAATGGAATTATATAGACCTCACTTTGCAAACCTCAACATCCTTTAAACATGTAAAAGAAAAATTTCCTTTTCTTGATATCAAGGACTAGAATGTGAGGATACAATGAAAATAATATACTCACAGTCACGGAAACTTGGCAAGTATAAAATTCTTGGTCACTTCAGTTTTTTTTATTAAATCTTACAAATCGTTTCAGATATCAGCCGTGGTTTCTGTGCATATCAAACGATATCGTAGGTTAAGCGCGCTCGGCGCGCGACCGATATTAGGATGGGTGGTGCCCGCCGATCACTTTATTTTTCACGACGACTTCCGTGCTTAGTAGGTCACGTTAAGCAGTCGGTCCTGTTTTCTGTATACTTGTATACAGTAGTCGTCAGGTTTGTCCGAAGCCATTTCGGCACCCTGAAAATTCTGACATCCACCAAGCAGAACTGGCCAGCTTGGTGGATTACGGCCTAAACCTCCTCCTCACCTAGAGAAGAGACTCATAGCCCTGCATTGGGCTCATTCGTCCAATTTATGTTTTTCCACAGGTTCTAAGACTTTGTAATTTGATAATGATGACTCAGCAATCTTTAAATAAAATTATTAAAAGACACTTTTGTTAAGGTGCTTACCGACTCAAAATATAAGACTAAGATTTTAGGCTTGGGAATTTAAAAACTGTTAAATTTTTGTTGTATTCCTGGACTTTTAACGCATTGGAGGACAGCGAACGGTTTAAAAATACAATCTATTGTGTCTAGCTTACAACCCTTGAATATTTTCCTCCTCTCTTTTAATTAATATATTTTTGTTATCTTGTAGCTGGTGAGGTGAGGGGTTTATCTTGAACCCTACTATGCCTTGGCAAATAATTCAATGCAGTAAACTGTCAGTTCGAAATGTAAACAGAAAAATAACGATACCAGTTAAAATCTTCGTAGTGTAAAGTAGGTACTGAATGAGAATGATAGAGCGATTGAAATTGAATTGTAGGTACTTTTTCATTCGTTTAGCTTAAAATACGGGAGGCCTATGTCCAGCAGTGGGTGGCCGTCACCAGGCTGATGATGATGATGATGACAAATACGTGAATTAGAGTTGTCCACTTACACGTACAGTAAATTTAATGTAAATAATTAATTACCAAACATATACCATATTTTATAGTCAACGAAACTGTAAGTGACGTTACTCGACCCACTCTCGAAAAGATAAAATGAAAGTAATTAAGTTTTGCGAGTCAAAAAATTTCTTTTCCCAAGTTAACGATATTATTATTTTTTTAAATTCATACATAGACCACAAAGGACATTTTGCGAAAAAAAGTTTTTATGTACAAGACACTATCCACTTGCAATTATTTTGAAAACTTCGATTACCAATTTAAAATAAATATACCACTTTCCCTTCGCATTTTTTTTGAGAGCTTATTTAAATTTTCTTGACTCATTAAAAAATGGATCAAATGTGGCTTAAAACCTGATGAGTCATTTTATCGACTTCGAATTGCTTTTATTGTAGAAGGACCTTCAAGGATGAAGGACCATCTACCGCAGGTATAGCGAGTTCAAACGCTTTGGGGGATGAAGAAAGAAGTGATCGTCCTACGACGGTTGTCACCGAAAAAAGTGTGCTAGCAGTAAAAAAAATAATTCAAGAAAACAGATAAATATGTACGGAGAGGTTCAGCATATTCTGCAGATTGGTTCACAAGATTTTGCACAAACACCTTCGCGTAAGGAGGATAGTTCTCAATAGGTTCCGCACAACCTCACCGGAGCTCAGAATCAGGCCCGTTTGGTGCAGGTTCATCGCGGCGCGTTAGACACTGAAAGGTGACGAATCCTGGATTTATCAATACGATCAAGAAACAAAGCGAAATACTCCGCGCCTGGCAATTATAGAATTGCAGCTGGGCTTTTGACGGGTGTTGACAATCTTGCATGGGCTTGAAAAACCTCTGAAGCTATTACCGCCAGGGTATAATGGAAGTATATCAGATCTATAAAAAGTGGAACAATCGTTCAACTGGACCGATCGAAATATGTATTGGTGCATCATGACGTGACGGCTTTGCATGATTTGCCTATTCAATTCCTGCAACATCGTTCAAAGTTTAACATTTCACGGGGTTGTCGGCCACATAAAATGGATAAGATCAAAGGATAAGACTTTTTCTTGATACATTTTGGCCCATATGTGTACCGCGAGGTACATGGGCATCAAATTGTAGGGCATAAACCAAGGAACTGTAAAATAAAAGATATGTTTATCTTTTCATGATTAAATGCTGTAAAATAAATTATTTAAAGTTGAAAGAAATAGCCGTTTACGAACACAACATCACCATTTTTTTACATAATATGTCAGCAAATGTCAATAATGACAGGATGGCCCCCCTCCGTTAGTCATTATTCCGTTCGTTTCGGCGTTCCGGGGTGCTTCTTATTCGTTTGTTGTCTTGAGTTTTACTGATTTATTAGCTATTTCTACTGGTTTTCCAATCAACAGGAAATAAAATAAACAATAAAATGCCAAACCGTCAGTTTGACAGTTATGGTAACATTTTTTTTTGGTAAGCATTTTCTTGGCATGGCTATCAGTCTTTTTATTGCATAGTTTAGCAATATGGCTTGTGTACAAAGCCACAAGTAAGATTTTTTTTCTCAGTTTAAAGTTCAGCTTAGACCTAAACTGTTAATACAGTTTTCTTTAGGGGAATCAAAGGTATCATAAACTGCCGAGTGTACCTCGGTACCTCAAATGTACCTCGGTACCTCGGGCCACTTAAACGGAGATCCTTTAAAAACATAAGTAGACGAAGAGTTGCCTTTCTTGTACATCGAAAATTTTGATTTTCATTAATTTATTCCTCAGTCTAGTTGTATTTTTGTTTAAGCAATATTTAGTGCTGCTTTAGTTTATTTATGAACGATAGGTGTAGGGAGGTTATTTCAAAATTAATGGCGATCAAAGTCAAGACAATTGTCAATGTCAGCTATATCTGTCATAAAATGTCACTTAACTCGAACCCGGTAAACAAACAAACAAACAAAACTCGCTCAGTTTGCTTGTTGATAAAATAAGAAATAAGAATAACTAATAAATAATCTGTTTAATATTTTTCTGTCAACTTATTTAGGTTCAAAGTTTGAAATTTTGAAATGGCGGACGAAGACTGTAAGTTTTCTAACCTATGAATTTGTGTTTTTCTTTTCGTTTACTTATAATTTTATTTACATAGTAACTTATAAACTTATTACAGCTCCGTCCGACAGCAGTTTGCTGGTTGTAATTGTTGATACAAATCCTAACCAGCGCTACATAACTGAAGATCCAAAGATTTTAACTCATTGCCTTGATGCTGTGATAGCATTCTCCAATTCCCATTTGATGCAAAAGTCAAGAAATCAACTAGCTGTGATTGGATGTCATTTTCATAAGAGGTATAGATTTTTTATTTATCCAAACAATATATTCAGAGTACTACAAAAATCTGAAACCTCACATTAATGGTTTATTGTTATTGTATTAGTTTATTGTGTCATTACGTTTTTGGATCTGTTAAATATTACTTCTCTTGTATTTATATAATTTATTTTTATAAAAATAACCACATAATTAGAAACAAAAAGCTTACAGTGGTATAATCAAACATGTGTATAGAAATTGCAATTTAAAATATGAACATATGTCTGTGATCCATCACAAAGTCAATATAATTTAATTTTTCAGATTAAGTTTCTTTCACCTTGCTTAGTACTTGAATAACCTAATAGCATAAATATCTCAACAATTTTATCAGTACTGGTTCACTTGTTGATTTGCTGTAATCTAACAGTAGTTATTTGGTTTCGGAATTGCTAGGGCCTGCCTACAATATAGTGTGAATGTTGATCACACAGTACCATCATTTGGCAACCTACTAAAAGATAATTCTGATGTAAGGTTTCTGGTACAAATCGCCTTAATAAGGCTGCCTTTTGCCCCTTTCAAAATTGATTTTTTTTTATTGTATTATTCTTTTCCTTTTGTTATTGTGTGCAATGAAATGTAAATGAATAAATGAAACATGAGATTGTGATCTGTGCCAACTGAAATTAATATATTTGGTAGCTTACTGTGTTAAGTTGTGTATATTTTTTGCTACCACAAATTTTCTTATTTAAAAAAATATGTAAAACTTTTATAAGTAGTTAAAATTCATATTTATTTTTCTGTTTCAGTGAATATTTATACCCCTCCCCGGGAAAGCCTCTAGATGTAAGACAAATAGATGGTCAATATGAATTGTTCACATTGGTAGAAAAGACTATAAAAACAAGGTAATATAATTAATATAAACTAAGTATAATGCCCATTAATATATTTTAGGCTCGTATGAATTAAATATTATAGTCAGTAACATTATAAAACAATCAAAAATCACAAACTAGTGGATGAGTCAATTTTAAAATGAAACATTTGCCTTACTCTAGATGATGTTTATACATCACACCTTCAGAATTGTATAGACTCAATTTAAAAATCCAAGAAATTGAGTTACCATCATAGAATTAATTTTTGTTTGCTGTTATTTCACGAAAGATAAACTTCACTTTATACATATAGAAATCAAATAACTAACATGTTTCATACATTATTAATAAATTAAATCAGTTCAAAGTTGAAAGTTTGCAGTTTTAGAATATCAGTCTTGATTTGCCAAAAACACATATTTTTTTAAATATGTCACTACTATTCTGAAGGTGCGACATATATTTTGACTGCCTTTTATAACCGCTGCTCTTAATGGCGATAAAACATGAAAAAAATAAGTACCTCATTCATTAGAAGGTCTGTGCTTATAATTCAGTATGCTTATGTATAAATTGTTGGAAATATGATTATGGACTATGAGTACACCCTCCCAGGGTTCGCCTGGCTAGCAACTACACCCACCCTTCATACAAAATCTCCCGCATGAGCGGTGATGTGATCCGGCAGTATTTTACCCAGCCCTTTCTTAAAGCCCTTATGCTGCTATCATGTGACTAAAAAGTGAACTGTGACATTGTGCAATACAGTTCTACTGTAGTCCAAGTAAAGATGTATTTGTGTTATGGATTAATAAATAATCCTATAAATGAGGTAACTCGGATACATTCTATGGACTACTTATGAAAGTCATTTATGGTTTGCGAAGTTACTTTATGGAATGAGCTACCTCTTAATATTAAATCTCCTAAATCTCTTCCTACATTCAAAATAAGTTTAAAACTACATTATCTCTCAGTATGTGCTGTCAATTAACCTAACTATATTTTTATATACTTATGAATACTTATGTATCTTTTTATACAGGTAGACTGGTGAGTCACTTTTAAAATTCAAGGATGTGATAGTTTGACATCATACATGAAGAGATAAAAATAATAAAAAATAAATATTAATTATTTACTGAGTAAACTTAACCGAAAGTTAAAGAATTGATTACGAACGCATGGTTACGCTAGCTTTGGCAGCGATCCGCGTGCCAAGTCACGTGCCGCGATTGATGTAAAGTAAATAGTAACATAGTAGTATTTATATATAGGGAATTCTAGTGAAAAATTAAGTACCTATTTTATTACATAATATTGATCAGAATCAAGTACAGAGTGCTCTCCTTCAGTATCTAAAATTTGTCACCAGTCACCATGTATATTATATATATATTTATTTAAGTGTATATATTATATATGTACATCGAGCTTGCTATAATATGTTTGTACTGTCTATTTATGTATGTCATTTTACATTATTTATGTATATTCTTATTACGCCTTAATACCAACCCTCTTTTTAAAAGTTCTTTATCCCTGGTTGTCTGGATGAAATCGCTTGCTAGCGATAAGACCGCCAATTGTGTTACTGTAGAATAATTTTATTTCCTGTTGTACATATAAGTATTTTGTAACGATTCAATAAAGTGTAAATAAATAACTGCTATCGTTATACTAAAAAGATATTAGCCACTTTTTTCAGATTAATAAATAATCCTATAAATGAGGTCACTACTGTCGTAAGACTAAAGAGATATTAACCACTATTTTCAGATTAGTAAATTTAATAAGAAGTCAACCTCAAGAAGAGAAACCTGGAGAGTCCCTACTTGCTGGAGCGTTGTCAATGGCCATCTGTTTCATTTCAAGGGTAATTAAAACTGGTGTTTTATTATTATTAAGTATTTTCCAATCTACACGCCTTTTTAGACAGATACCCAACTATCTGACCAGTCGGTCAAAGATCAGTACAGGAGAGACAGAAACCAGTAAACGATTCGGGAAGTATCAAGCAAAACTGCTTTTATTTTTAGAGCTCTGTATCTCAAAAGAAAACAGGGAACCACTTTGTTGCCTGTCTGCACGTCTTACAGGAACGCATAGAAATATGAAGCTAAAATTAATACATACAGTTATATGTATAATACTCGTGAATCATGTAGGTTTGTGGTGGTGAAGGAATTTTTAATCAATCCAGAAGTTTCTTTTTATAAAAGTTACAATGAGATTTTATACTAGCTTCTGATCGCAACAATAATGTAGAGATGGCAACAATGAGAATAAATTATACGGTTTTGCTTCTATGCTGGACTGGGAGCGAAAGAAAAACATAGAATGTGCCAGCTGCTTCTCTTCCCGGGCATACTTTAAAAGTCAGTTAAGGGACAGAGGTTTTAAAGGCGTTTTTGTGGGCGATAGGCTGACCCCCTTTCACTACAATAGTCTCTCTCCATCTTTATAATACCTCCGAATTTGTCAAACGTGACATCAGATGGTCTTGTAACCTCTGGTATTCTGCCTACCCCATAAGGGATACAGGCGTGACGGTATGTATGTATGTATATATGTGAATATTATAATGAGAATAATTATTATAATTATTAATGATAATGAGAATAGTTATAGTTAGCTAAATAGATATTTTGCACTTTTTTTATTTCATTCAACCCCTAATATTATAATAACATATGTTTGTTCGTTTCTACAGATGCGTCGTGAAACCCCACCCGGCTTGACAGTCAGCAGTCGCATACTGATTGTAACGGGTAGCGCAGACACGGCGGCCCAGTATATCAACTATATGAACGTATTCTTTACGGCACAGGTATTTATTCTATGTGGCATAGGGTCTAGGATATTCATTAAATTAATTAACTTCATTTAATCTTTTGATTATTTTTATAGTTTGGGATTAAAAGCCAGGACTAAAATAATGTCTTTTGTATATTATAAATGTGGATGTTTGGATGGATGGATGTATGTATGCAGAAGTCGTCATGGCGCCGTGGTTACTATGCATATCAAACGATATCCCAGGTTAAGCGCGCTCGGTGCGGCCTGTATTAGGATGGGTGACCGCCGACCACTCATTTCTCACGGCGACTTCCGTGCTTCGGAGGGCACGTTAAGCAGTCGGTTTCGGGTGCTGTATACTTGTATACAGTAGTCTTTAGGGTTTATCAGAAGCCATTTCGGCACCCTGAAATATCTGACATCCACCAACCAGCACCGGGCCAGCTTGGTGGATTACGGCCTAAACCTCCTCGTCACCCAGAGTAGAGACTCATAGCCCTGCAGTGGGCTCATTACACGGAGTTGTGATGATGATGATGATGTATGCATGTCAGGATGTTTGTTCCTCTATCACAGTCAACGGCTTATTGGATGAAATTTGGCATAGTGATAGTTTACAGTCTGGAATAGCAAATAGGCTACTTTTTATCTCGATATTCCCGCGGGACTTGAAATGGCGACGGTAAAACCACACAGCACAGCTAGTAAGATCATAAAAGGCGTCTAATGCAAGTTCTACCATTCATACAACTTTATCTTACCCAGTTTACCCCTGGCGCGTGCGCATTGTTTCACATAACTTTTCTACTCCTATAATCACAAGTCCGAAAATGTTTCTCATAGCATTTAAAATCATAATGATCATTCTTCATAAAAAATTGGGTGTCGTAAAAAGCGATGAAGAGCGATCCTTGCTTGGTGGAAAGACCGCGTTTGATGCGCGCGTACGCGCATACGGTACGGAAAATGTTATGAAAGTTTGTATGTTTGAATCTCTCTTAGTAGGTATTATATTAATCTATGGGTAGGTGTGCCTATTTGAATATACGGACGTACGTTACGCGCACTCGAATGCGTAACGCAGCGTTGGCACTACGTCGCGTAATATTTATCATCACAATATAGTTTGGCATCACATTTTGATATACTTACCTTAAATAATCTCAGTCGAATTTATTATTCATAAGTATGCATAATAATACCTTTTTTTTATTATATTGTAAGGATAGGACGTTTGTCTTCCATGGCACCTGATGGGAAGTGCGCATGAAGACTATGGTGTTACACGTCCATCCACGAGAAACCTATTCACTCGACACTCAAAAGTTTCAGGACTGTAGTGGTCCCGAATACCGAAATTCATAACACCTTTAAACGCCTTCTTCTTATCGTGCCGATGAATAGACAAGTATTATACAATTATACAGAGTTGTTTTTTAGTCATCAGCCAAATTTAAATGTTATTTTCTTTGATACAATATAAACGTTCCTGCATATTTATTTTAGTATCGTTCAGTACAAAAAAGTAAAAATAACCATAACCTTTTTTACGAATAGTCACTGTTGATGAACGCAGTTACTACGACGTGGCATTTCATTGATAATACTACGACGTACAGTTCAGTGAATTTTGATAAAACAGTGATTAAAGTTATAGTGTACATAGTTTTTTAACAGACTCTCTGAAAGAGCGCAGCAAACAGCACGATAAACAGTGTTTATAGTTATAGATAGCGTACAGTGATTTTGATTTCTAATGGTGCTGATTGCACGTCCAAATACTAAACTTACGCAGAATGTTACATTACTAGCAATCTATACGCACCATAACGTACTCGCAAAGAGCGCAACACAAACAGTTTAACAGTTAATAAACAGTGAAAATCGTAACTTTTAAGTTTAATAGTCCTAACAATATGTATATAAGTGATATATAGTGATAGATATAGGATAATTACGTGTTTTATAAAGTGTTTCTAGCTTTTAGTGTTTGCTTATAGAGTACAGTTAATATGATAATAATTTCGATTCATGATGACGACCACTATGGCGTTGGGGTAAACTTATCTGCCTCAGACGCCAGTGGTTGCGGGTTCGATCTCCGCACGGAACCAGAAAAAAAAAATGTTCCGTAGACACGGGTGTTTATCTATTTATGTATTTATATTCTAGGTTCCCCCCTAGTTCACTATATTGTATCCCATAACACAAGCTATGCTTACTTTGGGGCCATGTAGTTGGTGTGATTGTCTGGGGATTTTTATTTATGATTGCTTCAACGTTACTATTTAAATGAATTTTACGTGCATAGCTTCACGGCTACTTACAATTAAATACTTTATGTGATTTATAGCTTATGTAATTTGAAATAGCTAACAGTCGATTATTGTATTAAATTGGTTTTTGTTTGAAATAAAGAAATGGTCTCGAGAGTCTTTCATTCCCGCACACCCGAGAGAGAGATGATAGAATCTATAGTTTTTGTAAATAGCCTGTTTTAATATTAATTGATAGTTAAACAGTAAATAGAAATAGATTATAGTCTAATAATATAGTCTAGAATGTTCTAACTGCATAACCGTCCGCTTCCACGCTCATTTACTCTCTCTTGTGCGGTACTCGTACGCGCCCGGGGAAAATCATATAAGAAAGCGACAAACGCCGCTAGCGCCGGACCGGACACGGAAAGTTCCCGAAGAAAGAAGACCTCCGAAGAAAGAAGCCTAAGGAAGCCTGAAAGCCTGAAGACTCTCTTGAAGCCCGACATACATAACTTCACGCCTGTATCCCTTATGGGGTAGGCAGAACACCAGAGGTCATCAAACCATCTGATGTCACGTTTAACATATTTCGAGGTATTATAATAGTGGAGAGAGACTATTGCAGTGACAGGTAGTCAGCCTATCGCCCGCAAAAAAACGCCAATAAAACCTCTGTCCCTTAACTGACTTTTACAGTATGCCCGGGAAGAGAAGCAGCTGGCACATTCTATGTTTTACTTTCGCTCCCAGCCCAGCATGAAGTCAACAGAAAATAGAAAAATAGAAGACGGAAGGCAAGATTTTACAGCACAGAAGAGCGCAGGAAAAGGAAAGCCTAGAACACAGAAAATAGTGCGTGGCGTCTTTCTTAAGTGAAGTGAACCCGAAGTGCGTGGCTTGACTCTCACGACCGCTGTAACGGATGAATTCGCACTTTCCTTTCACCCCTCGCATAGATTCCAGCTTACAGCAGTGGGTGGATAGCCGCATTTCATTGATACAATCGTAATCGTTTCATATACTATACAGTAGGGTGGAGCGGTCAAAGTATGAAATTTTTTTTTTTTGCATTTTCTGTTTCGGGGGCGTACGCAAAAGTTGCTACTATACTCAAACATTACCCATGCAAATGATTATGCAAAACAATAAATTAGAAATACTGCCCCAAAGCAGTCAAAGTTTCATAAAAATATGAAAATCTTCATATTTTTATAAGGTCATGAAGGACATAATACAAATATCATAACTTAAATCTTTTATGAGGAATTAGTTTAATTACATAGTTTAATGAACAGAAAAACTATTACTTACAATAAAATTGTATTTGAATCAAACACGCCTATAAAATATACTTTTTAAAATTACGATAATTCTTGTAACTTGTGTGCCGCTCTATGCGATGCACTTCCCCCGCATTACCGACGGCTGAAGGAGAGGGGCGGGGTCGGGGCAGCGGGCAGCGGTCTTCTATTGTTTTAGTGCTCGATATAGTTATAGTGTTATAGCTCGAGTGGACTGTATAGTATACAGTCCACTCGAGCTATCCCCCATGTAGATTAATCTTCAATTTTACTTACAGAGAAAAATTTTTGGAATTTTAATTTATGATAAATATTTGAATATTTTTGTCATTCCTAATCTGCTTGTCATTCCTAATCTGCTATTAAAATATAATTGATTACCTATTGTAGGCGGACCCTGTATTAATTTCTTTCTTTAAAAAAATTGGTACCGTTTTTTTTTGCAAACATTGCTACTATAAATGATACTTATTGTATAAAAAGAAATTTGGCTGGTGACTAAAACACAACTGTACATGTTCCGCCTAGAAACTTGCCACCTTTATCACCTTGTGGCGTTCATCCTTTAAACGCCTACACATTCGACATTTTAACTTTCGGGGTTTTATCCATTCGGTCATTGGAAAATCGGTATTCAAAGCTTCTCGTAATCGATCTGCATTTTGTACTTTTGTTGTTTTAAACGAAAGTATTTGAGTTGTAACTATTATGATGCAAATCCGTTATTTTCAACCGCATCTTCACTTATCAGGTGATATTGAGGTTAAAATGAAATGAAAATGTAATGAATTTTTTTTATTCATCATAAGACCATCGAATGGCCGCTTAATGACGTCACAATTTTGTACTTCGGCTTTAACAAGGCGTTGATAGTTATTGAATAAGATTTACAGTAGACCAAGAGACAAAAAAAGCCGGCGGAAAAAAACTCTTGGCACTCTTTTTCAGTCTTTTTTCTGATTTACAACATTTTTTTAACAGAAACAACATATCCTGATAGACGTGTGCTCGCTGGACAAACACTTGAGTCTACTACAACAAGGGTGTGACATCACGGGCGGCCTTTACTTGAAGGTTCCTACGATCGAGGGTCTATTGCAGTATTTATTGGTAAGTTTTGTTTACACTGAACACCTATAATAATATAATAATGGATTTCAATCAATATACAGGGTGTCCCAGAAACGACACGTTTCCGTGACACTGGAGGTAGATAGACCTGAGGCCTGTCAGATAACACCAAAACTGGTTTTGTAGAAGGCCTCTGGTTTTCGAGATATTTCTACTTTGTGATTTTTTAAGAAATTTCCACTTTTTGTTCCTTTATTTTCCTACAGTATTCCTACAATATTTGTTAACGCACGTTTTATTTTTAATAGGTATATCTTTATTACCATTTTACGTATTTTCATTTCATTTATTAGTTACTAGCTGCTGCCCGCGACGTCGTCTGCGTGAACGCTATGCAGCACCAAACGCACCTACGATTATAACACTGCTAGCGTGATAATATGTAGCCTATATGTTGACCCGACTTCTTAACTATCTTCATGCCAAATTTGAAGTAAATCCATGCAGTACTTTTTGAGTTTATCCCGGAAAGACAAACAGACAAACAGACAAAAATTCTAAAAACTATATTTTTTGTTTCTGTTTCGATTGTAGATCATACCCCAAGTATTCTTTTAAAAAAATATTCAATGTACAGTTTTGACTTTCCTACCATTTTATTATATGTATAGATTTTGTCACAAAACACACCTTATCCCTTTTTTTACTAACTGAAGTATTTTCAGGTAGCTAGATAGGTGCATACATACTAAAAATAGTAAAGAGAGACAAAGGCAGATAATTATGAGATTCTTTTATTATTATTTTTTAGTTATTTTGTCACAAAAGATACCTAGAACCTGTATTTTAACAAGAACCGGACCAGTTGCATTCCCAGGTTGCACGCCTTGCACGACAAAAATAGGTTTTTCTAACTTTGGTTCTAAAAATGGGCTACTATTGTACTATTTTAAAAAGGGCATTAATTGTGCATATTTTTTAAGACTGTGTGCACTTTCAATACTAATCAATATAAACTTATTAAAAATATAAACTTTAGTTGAGTTTTTGGAAATGAAATAAATTAAGAATATTTCATACTTTTTCTTCGCACACTTTCTAGTAACTATCAAAATTATTAGTAGAATATGTCAAGTGACTGATAAAGATATACATATTAAAAATGAAACTTTATTGCAGCTGTAGGTAAAAAAGGACCAAAAAGTGGCAATTTCTTAAAAACTCACAGAATTGGAAATATCTCAAAAACCAGAGAACTTTTACAAAACCTGTTTTGGTGTTATCTGACAGGCCTTAGGTCCATCTACCTCCAGCGTCACGGAAACTTGTCGTTTCTGGGACACCCTTTATTTAAAAAAAACCATTACTGATTGAGGTACTGAGTGACTGACAGACAACTTACAGTTATAACTGCATAGCATAGAGAGCTGAAATTTGGAACATACATTCACTAAGGACGGAATTCCCGAAATTTCCAAGTAAAGGGGAAAAATTACCATTTCGATTTCGGGTTTGTTTACTTCTATGTATGTACAGAGACCATTAAAATAAATAGACTGACAAGCCCTATACAAAAAATGGTCTCAAGGAAGAAACTCAATATCCCGTGTCATTTGTAGAAAACAGGCCTCAGGCCTACAGGCAATTAAAACCATGAAGTAATAATTAAAAACGCTTAATCTGGCGTGTGTAGCTTTCACATAGAAAAGAAAATTGCCATTCATTTTGCGGCGAAGTCGACAGCCAAGCTTAATTTTTGTATTGAACTTGGCTCTCCTTTTTAAACATGTATGTTTTTGGTGAGATTTACTTTAATGTTCTCTGGTATGTAATATAAATCCAGTTCTGTATTTTAAGTTTATACTCCACTAGATATACTTTGACCAACTAGCAAAATGCAAAACCAAACTACTTTTCCCATCTATGTAATTGTTATAGCTGTAAGATTTCTTTCGAGAATAATGTAAGAATAGAGATATTAAATTTCCAGTGGGTATTCCTGCCGGAAACCTCAGAAAGGAACAAACTGGTGCTGCCCGGGAGAGGAAGGGTGGACTACCGCGCCGCTTGCTTCTGCCATCGGGAACTGCTAACTATCGGATATGTTTGTTCCGTATGCTTGAGTGGTAAGGTTCATTTTAGTGTGACAATTTTCACATTGCGTATGATCTTCGTAATCTTGGTTTTACCAGAAAACCATGTTTATAAGTCCAATGAAACCAATTAAGGGTTCACCTGGCAAGCGATCGCCATTTATACAGGATTGTATTTTAGTCACTAATCAACTTTTTTTTAAACAATAAGTTTCATCAATAGAAACGAACACTGCAAAAAATGTATTTTTTAATACAGTTGCTCAAAAAGTGGCGTATTGCAGGGACGTTTAGCGTTCGGGATGTGGACTATTACACACTTGTGCTTTTTCTTTACCTTTTCCGCACTCGTGCGTTCTCTTTCCCAAATGTCAAAATAATGTCTATTAAAAAGAAAAAATCAACCACGAAGGTTTTACTAAAAAAAAATTCATAGAAGTTTTTACGATTCATGCAAATATTTCTGAAAAGAAGCTACTAATTTGTTTCAATATCAGATATAATGATTTGATGCAATGAGTTAGGTTAGGTTTCATTTCATTTTATCTCATTAAATTCATTTTCATTTCATGTCAATACAAAAAATATACTAAAGACTTGGCTGTATGGGCATAGTTCCCTTTGCCTACTCAGAATGGGTAAACAAAAAAAAATCTCTGTTTATAATCTTTCACGGCTGGCGCCATTTTGTATATTTTATAAAATTGCTTAATTTTTTCGCAACTGTATTAAAAATAGTCGTTCAGTACACGTGCGGAACCGTCATTGCAACTCGTTCCGACTGTCAACCCTCGTCTTCGGCTGCGCCTCGGCTCGTGTAGACATTTGTCGGAACTCTTTGCAATGACAGGCTTTCCGCACTCGTAATGAAACATACTATTTACATACATACATACCTGCATCCCTTATGGGGTAGGCAGAACACCAGAGGTTACAAGACTATCTGATGTCACGTTTGACAAATTTGGAGGTATTATGAATGATGATATAGAGAGATAGAGATTATGATTAGATGGAGAGAGACTATTGTAGTGACAGGGGTCAGCCTATCGCCCACAAAAACGCATTTAAAACCTCCTTTTAAAAGCCTTTAAAAAGGTATTTTTTACAAGGAAATTAATATGTTCGCTTAAATATTAAGCAAAGCATGGTCACTCTAAATTTTTAATGAATACCATTAATATTAAGATAATTCCTACTTCTAATCCTGTCACAACTTGGTCGCATGCGCGTAGGTTTTTTTTTCCGTCAAATGTGTCAATGTCTGTATAGCATATACAGCCTATTTTAAGTGAATTTTTTTAATTTGGAGTGGTAAATGCAAATATTTTAATATTTTATAACAAATTATTGTAAATTGTGAATAATTTGTTTAATATACAAATTTATTTTACTAATATAAGGCGCAAACATTTAAAAATGTATATGGATTTGAAGTGGTATAATATTTTAATACAACCTCTTTGTTGTTTCTGAAAATATTTAGTGTATAACCCGGACTAATAAAATATGCTCTGTTTTCTCGCATGTTATTTGGAAAAGGTACAATTCAACTTTGTAGGATTCATCATATTATGCACTAGGGCATAATATATTATGCACGCGTGACTTATAGCCCAGTTTATAGCTCTAAATTCAATAGAATAACGCTCACTTTACGAGCAAGTGTGTTGAAAATAAGTTTAACTATCTTCGTCAAACTTTCACCTAGACTCTCAGGAATGTTTGTAATCTCAATATCGTTGGACAAAGCAATAAAGACGACTACGCGCTACTACAACAAATCTCGTAGTACTACGTCGTAGTATTATCAATGAAATCCCGCGTCGTAATAGCCTTGTTTATCAACACCGACTATTTGTAAAAAAGTTTATGATGCTATATCTTAATTTTTTTCTACTGAATGATACTAAAATAAATATGCAGGTACGTTATATCGTATCAAAGAAAATAACATTTAAAATGGTGACTAAAACACAACTCTGTATCTTTTTTTATGCTGCCAAATATCATGTCACTAGTTTAATGAAGAGCCAGTTCCTAGCTGAACCCGTGGGCTGACATCTTCGACATCATTGTCACTCACTGTCAGACAAAAAATAAGGCCAAATACAGAATTAGCTGCGAATAAAGAAAAAAAATTTAAGTACATTTCTAATTAGGTATGTTCATTTTCCATTCAAACACATTCAAACATAGCTTAAGTATCCAATGTCAAATACCAAAATGCTATGATGTGGTCATTTGTCTTGTTTTGTGAATTTTTGAGTAGCCAAATTTTAATAGACATTTTGAAATAACGATACCTAAAATTTTTTTACAACGTTTTTTTACAACTTTCGGCATAAAAAAATCAAAATGACTAAGAATAAAATGTTAAACTGATCTATTTATAAATGTAGTTTATTTATCAGTTAGTTAAAATAATATCTCGAAGATTTCAATCTTGTAATTTTACATAACATGGTTGAAGAAAAATAAGACGGCAATGAAAATGTACCTCTGCATGATTTATGCAGTCAGTGTTGTCTTGTAAAGCATGCTGAATATACTTTAATAGTAGATTAGTAGCCAAGGGCTGTAAGGCATCAATTGCAGCCCGAGATATTTACTCGCACGAGCGCAGATTCATTTGGCTGAATGCATGAATGTCTATTGAATGTCTATTGCCTCTATGATGGTTAGATGTACGCGAACTTTTTGAAAGAAAGAAGTGTTTTTTTTTAAATTACACTTTACACTTTATTAATAGTTCAATTTATAATTTTAAAATAAACAATTTTATTGACATACTTTTTATTTTTTTAACGCGCCAATTTATATTTTATTAGTTGTAAATAGTTTGCGCGTAATGGAAAATGAGAACTGTCACGAAAATCATTCGAAAACAATTCAACTATAGTCACCTCCAAGCCCCATTTGGAGGTAATAAGAACCTACTTACCGAACATGAGAGATGTTAAGTTTTTTATGTATTTTAATAATTTAGTTTTTCACCGGATTTCACTTATTTATACAATAAGATTCGGCCTTTTTGAAAAAGTGATTTGAAAAAGTGGTCAAAACTGATATCCTTTTTAATTTTAAATTTTATTTTTTTCAGTGTTCTGCAAGTACAGTCCCATATGCACAACTTGTCAGTAAGTAAAATTGATTTATACCTATTTAGTTCTTTATTTGGACTAAGGCTGCCTTTCCACTGACGCGGAGCCGAGTGGAGAGGAGCTTAGCGATGCCTGAATAGACCAGTCACTATGCTCGTTCTGTTTCCATTGAAGCGGAGCGGAGATTTCGAACATAGTGAGCTCCGCTCCGCCCAGCTCCGCGTCGATAGAAATCTAGCTTTACAGACTTAAGATGTTACTACACCAATAGTTTGACTTCGATCGATGACATCAGTTTTTTTTTCTGATCGGATTGGTCTAGCAAAAAACTATCGATCGAAGTCGACTAATCCATTCCACCTTCGATCGATGCCCTCGATCGATGATCGATCGTTTGGTGTGGTAACACCCTTACAGATAAAGACTAACTAAAATTCAATTCTTAAATAAGTGAAAAATGTGATAAATAAAAAAAAAAATTCATTACTTTTTTTATTTATTTAAGAATAATTGAGCATTTTAAATGCAAAAGCTTAAAAACATTGCAATGCTTCACTTTAACTGAGATTCACAATTACTGTAAAGAAATTGGTCTCGGGTGGTCTTAGCTGCAAAGCTATACCATAAGATGGAGCTACGTTAGCAATATAACGTAAATACAAAAATGTGGTAAGTAATTTCGAGGCGTACCACCAGGCCCCGGTAGCTCAGTGGAAGAGCACTCGTCCGGCAAACGAGAGGTCCCAGGTTCGAATCCTGGTCGGGTAATTTTTATTTATCACATTTTTCTTTTATTTAAGAATAATTGAGCATTCTTAATGCAAAAACTTAAAAACATCATTAAAAATTCAATTATTAAAATAGTTTTAAATTACAGAAGATTTCACTAAACATAACACGTCTCGTATTTTGAAACTCTACTTAAGGCGAAGATATACCCAGTAATATGTACATGTGGTGTCTGAAAAAAATATTCACAAAAATTTAACATATAACCAATCGATGTGTAAAGATAGAAAAATGATTTATGAAAATTGCCGCGATAAAAAAGTCACGAACATAACACTAATTTACCATTTCATTCAACCGGATATTGCTACGAAATGCCATCAGGGATTCATGTAAAAGTTACATAAAACTTAAAGCGTACTTCTCTTAACCGATAGTTGAAGAAATACTTTTAGATAGTTATAGTTTTTGAAAAATAAACCTAACAAACGTATTAGCGCTTGCTCACGTAGCGTCGGTGAAACTCACTAGCAATATGACTGACCGGCTGGTGTAGCGGTAACGTATATTGCCTTCTATGCCAGAGGTCTTGGGTTCGAATCCCGGCGGCGGCGGATATTTGTGTGATGAACACAGATATCAGTCGTTAAGTCATGGATGTTTATATGTTTATTTAAGTTTATTCTAATAAAAAATATGTATTTATTCAATATGTATGTTTATATATTTCTTAAGTATATCAGTTATCTAGTATCCATAACACAAGTGCTTTAAGAAACTTAATTTGGGCTAGATAATGTTGTGTGAGTGTCAGAAATATTTATTTATATTTAATATCTGGGCTGGGAGTATGGTGCTTTTGAATACCTACACCGCGCTAAAAGAGGGCCTTAAGTATAGATTTTTTGATAGATCTCTTTAAAGAATTGACACTTCACTCATGCATGATCAAGCTTGAGCAACCTCTCAAAAGACAAGCCTTACTTACGCTGTTAAGGAATAAACAAAAGTTTGAAACAATAATATTGAACAATATATTTACATAACAAGACTTCATAGTTAATTAAAATAATTTAATTTTGTACAGCATAACTTTGTATGGGTATGAACGTTTCGGTGAAAATCTACGAAATATGATAAAATATAAAAGGTGACAAGTTTTAGATACTGAAGGAGAGCGCTCTGTACTCGATTCTGACCATAGTTATGTACTAAAGTAGATACTTAATTTTTCTTTAGAATTCCCTATAAATAAATAAAATTTTGTAACTATTTACTTTACTTACGCCTGAGTCAATCGCAGCACGTGATTTGGCACGCGGATCGCTGCCAACGCTAGCGTAACTATTATAAATATACTATAAATATTTATTTTTTTATTATATTTTACTCTTCATGTATGATCTCAAACTATCACGCAAACACAAACGATTTTTCTGATTGATTTTAGAACGTAATAGTATATTTCATTACGAGTGCGGAAAGCCTGTCATTGCAAAGAGTTCCGACAAATGTCTACACGAGCCGAGGCGCAGCCGAAGGCGAGGGTTGACAGTCGGAACAAGTTGCAATGACGGTTCCGCACGTGTACTGAACGACTATTTTTAATACAGTTGCGAAAAAATTAAGCAATTTTATAAAATATACCTACAAAATGGCGCCAGCCGTGAAAGATTATAAACAGAGATTTTTTTTTTGTTTACCCATTCTGGGTAGGCAAAGGGAACTATGCCCATACAGCCAAGTCTTTAGTCGATTTTCTGTATTGACATGAAATGAAAATGAATTTAATGAAATAAAATGAAATGAAACCTAACCTAACCTAACTCATTGCATCAAATCATTACATCTGATATTGAAACAAATTAGTAGCTTCTTTTCAGAAATATTTGCATGAATCGTAAAAACTTATATGAATTTTTTTTTAGTAAAAACTTCGTGGTTGATTTTTTCTTTTTAATAGACATTATTTTGACATTTGGGAAAGAGAACGCACGAGTGCGGAAAAGGTAAAGAAAAAGCACAAGTGTGTAATAGCCCACATCCCGAACGCTAAACGTCCCTGCAATACGCCACTTTTTGAGCAACTGTATTAAAAATGCTTTTTTACGTCACTGTTTTACGTTTGGTAAAAAAAATGCAAAATTTCTAGTTCTAGTTCAATGGTCTGCTGTCAAATCGAACTTCTTAAATTAATCTCACTGTAGAATAGC
Organism: Stenoptilia bipunctidactyla; assembly: GCA_944452665.1. NCBI lineage: Eukaryota > Metazoa > Arthropoda > Insecta > Lepidoptera > Pterophoridae > Stenoptilia > Stenoptilia bipunctidactyla. Next base: position 14,953,493 of record OX101744.1, read on the forward strand.
CCTGCACCCCTGTCGTAAAGGCTACATAAGCGTGTCGTAAAGGCGACTAAACCGAGTGATCTCCGCTTGGTGTTAGGTTTCGACTCGCTAGCGACCACACTTCACCCGGTGATGTGTTCCAACAATGTTTTATGATATTTTAAACTTTTTAATAATTTGTAATGCTCAATTATTATTAAATAACTGAAAAATATGCTAAATGAAATCACCCGACCAGCTAACCAGCTAACGGCTCAATTGGAAGAGCCCCCCCCCCCCGTCCGGTTAGCGGGAGGTCCCAGGTTTGAGTCCTGGGGCCTTACTCCCGACGCGATCGAGAATCAAATCAACTCGATCTCAAGCATTTCGAAACCGATACTAGCGCCAAATCGAGCGGTGGCATCAGGATCGAATATAACTGTTTATAGCTTGTAACAAATGACCAAATCTATGGTACAATTTGAGCCATCGCTCGATTCGGCGCTAGTATCGGTTTTAGGAGTGTGAAAATCCTTGAGATCGAGTTGCTTTGATTTTCGATCGCGTCTGGAGTAAGGCCTCTAGTCGGGTGATTTTATTTAACATATCGTTTTTCAGTTATTTATGTTTTATAAAAAGTCTGTCTCGGGTGCTGTCATCTTCGACCTCATTTTCACTTACTATCGGGTTAAATTGAGGTCATACACGAAAAAGATAAACATTAAAAATATAATAAATAAATAAATAAAATCCCCAGACAATCACAGCTACATGGCCCCAAAGTAAGCATAGCTTGTATTATGGGATACCATGTAGCGAACTAGGGGGGAACCTAGAATATAAATACATTAATAAATAAACACCCAGACACAGAACATTTTTTTATCTTGTTCCGTGCGGGAATCGAACCCGCAACCACTGGCGTCTGAGGCAGGTTTACCCCATCGCCAAAGTTGTTGCATGAACAAATAATGGCAACATTTGCTCTCAAGCATTTATTTACTTTTTATTTATCCGTCATAAGTTTCCACACATTCTTAGCAAAACTGATTTCCATTTAAAATACTATTTCTTTTACAGTACTGTTTTCAAAACTGGTCCAGCGCTGCCCATCAAACCGAAGAAAAAGAAGATGAAGTTATAAAGTTACATAATATATATTTTTGTAAGTAATAAAACGATATTTAAAACTAAAGATCGTTTTCATTTCATAAACACGTAGACGTGCTTGGTTTTCAAATACTATAGGTACAGAAATCAGATCAGGCATTACAAACTGTAAAATTTCCCCAATCAAGTTTTAACTTAATGTCTAAGGCATAGAGTTCAAATTCAATTACAGGTTTTCATATAAATTATATAACTAATTAGGATATAATGACTTCGCCTATAGTGACATATCGCTTATTGTGACCCTTTTTTATCAAATTTTGTCCGCTTATAGTGACCGACTGTATGATTTCTAACACCTTTGGCAATGTTCGGGAGAGCCACGTTATACCCAAAACTTTCGGCGCGTGAAAGGCTTTTTTGATTTGAGTCTCAGAGCGTAGATTTACTTATTGTGTCTACTTATTAATATACACTTTGATTTATCTCTATTTTATTCCTTTCTATTAAAATAAATCACATACTAACTTAAACAGTTTATTTATTCTTGCAGTACCTATGCTTTGTATGACGTCTGTTTAGTATGACTAGTTTCTTATTTCCCTTCGATGTCATTATAAACGGATTCCACTGTACAATTTCTTGACAGGTTGAGAACGCTTCTTCTGTAGTTTCAGATATAAGTTCGTTCAAGCAAACACAGCCTTACTTGCTAACAAATCCATTTATTTAGAACTGTAATTCATTCAATGCTTACAGCAGAAAAAATCCTATATATTATTAAAAGCATTATCTTTATTTATGTTGAAATAGGTATAAGAAATAATCTTGTAACAAAGAGCTACCGACAGCCTTATATCGATAATATCAAACATAATCTTAAACGCAATTTAGGTAATAATTACGAAGTGCATGTTCATACAGGGCATCGGAACAAAACACTGATAACTGTTATAATCAGTCTTTATTTTATTATTTACGTCTTAGAAATCAAATACAATCGTCAATTTACAAATCGATCGATCGACAAAATACAAGCCCAAATTTTATAACAAATTGCATCTAAGCTATGTTTTATTGATATGTCTATATGGAAAGCTTACAGTTTAAAGTCTTGAAGTTACCAAAGTAATACAGGCAGCCTCTTCACATCAATCCTAACAACATTTGTTCTACAACTTTTTAAAATTCATACAAAAAATACTTATAGCCTCTGTTTAGAGGCGTAACTCTATTTACTCTGAGCGTAGGTATGCCACGCACCTTGCGCAGTAAAATGTCGCTTCATAATAATAAGTCTTCTATGCTGGACTGGGAGCGAAAGAAAAACATAGAATGTGCCAGCTGCTTCTCTTCCCGGGCATACTGTAAAAGTCAGTAAAGGGACAGAGGTTTTAAAGGCGTTTTTGTGGGCGATAGGCTGACCCCCTGTCACTACAATAGTCTCTCTCCATCTTTATGATACCTCCAAATATGTCAAACGTGACATCAGATGGTTTTTATAGCCTCTGGTGTTCTGCCTACCCCATTAGGGATATAGGCGTGAAGTTATGTATGTATGTATGTAATAATAATAGGTACTTCTTACAAAATGTAGAGTAAGGAGCAAATTTTTTATGTTTTTATTTTTTCTATTATGTACCAAGATTTTTTACAAGTGTTGTTAGGATTGAGGCTAGAGTTGCCAACTTTTTTTTCTAGAAGTAAAGTCTATTTGAGTTTGAAAAGAATATCAAACAGTATATGGGAAAATTAAACAGTATTTTATTAATTAATGTTTTAAACACATATTTTTAGAACTTTTTGCACAAATTATTAATTAAAGTCTAGCATACGAGGGTAGTCCCAAAAGTAGCCGACCTAACCAAGAAAAAACAAAAAATATGGGATGAATTATATTTATTTCTCTACATAGCTTCCTTGTAGTTCTTTACACTTTTCCCAGCGGTGCTCTATAGCTTCAATGCCGCGTCTGTAGTAGGAACCGTCGAGCTCTTCAAAATAGGCATTAACCGTAGACTCAACATCTTCATTGCTTGCAAATCTTTTCCCACCGAGCCATTTTTTTAAGTTTGGGAACAGAAAATAATCAGATGGGGCCAAATCTGGTGAATAAGGTGCATGAGGTAGCAATTCAAACTTTAATTCTTCGACTTTAGCCATCGCAATGCCGGAGGTGTGGACTGGCGCGTTGTCCTGATGAAACAAAACTTTTTTCTTTGATAGATGAGGCCGTTTTATCTTTATTTCTTCACTTAGACGCTGCAACAAGTTTGCGTAATACTCGCCGTTGATGGTTTTTCCTCTTGGTAGATAATCTATGAAGATTATCCCACGAGCGTCCCAGAAAACCGATGCCATGACTTTTCCTGCCGATGGAACCGTTTTTGCCTTCTTTGGGGCCGATTCTCCCCTTGCGGTCCATTGCTTTGACTGTTCTTTCGTCTCCGGTGTGAAATAATGAACCCACGTTTCATCCATGGTAATAAATCGACGCAAAAACTCTGCTCTATTGCTTCGAAATTTTGCCAAACACTCGACTGAAACATGCTCACGACGCTGTTTTTGCTCTAGTGTGAGTAATCGCGGCACCCACCTTGCGCACAGCTTCCTCATGTCCAAGTTTTCAGTTAAGATACGATGTACTGCACTTTTTGAAATGCCTACCATATCTGCTAGCTCGCGCACCTTTAGTCGACGATCATCCAATACAATTTTGTGGATTTTTTTTGCCATTTCTGGCGAAGTCACCTCATTTGGTCGCCCACTGCGAGGTTCATCTTGGCAGTTCGTACGGCCACGTTTGAACTCGGCCACCCAATATTTTACCGTTGTAAACGAAGGAGAAGACTCCCCCAATGTAGAATCTAGCTCTTCTTTTATGTTAGTTGGGCTGAGGCCTTTCAAATGAAAGTATTGAATGACGTATCGTAGACCAATTTTTTCCATATTAGAAAATTCTCTGACAGCGTTCACTTTCAAGGACTACAAAACAAATGACAAATGACCTAGCGTGTTCGAATTCCAAATTTAAAATCCGCATTGATCAGACTTTTTAAAAAGAGTATTTAATCGAATAAAACTGCCAGTACGTAAGTCAGGTCGGGTAATTTTGGGACCGCCCTCGTATAAAGTGAAGTCGTCGTGGCGCCGTGGTTAATGTGTGTATCATACGATATCACAGATTAAGCAACGTTTGGTGCGGTCGGTGCTTGGATAGGTGACCGCCGATCATTCATTTCTCATGACGACTTCCGTGCTTCGGAGGGCACGTTAAGCAGTCGGTCTCGGGTGCTGTATACTTGGCTTATTACAAAGAGTTGCAGTGGGCTTATTACAAAGAGTTGTGATGATGATGATGATATAAAGTGTTTAACTTTTTATGCTGAAAACAGTATTTTGTATTTTTCAACAGTAAAAAGTATAATGTAGTGAAAAACAGTATAATAATGTTAAAAACAGTATCGGTGGCAACCCTAGGAGAGGCTGCCCGCAAGAGGTGATGCGTTAATTAAAATTATTAGCCCTGTTGAAATAGGTTTACTAGTAATAAGAGCCAGTTCCTTTCCAAACCCATGTGCTGTCATCTTCGACCTCATCTTCACTTACAATCAAGTGAGGTTGAGGTCAAACACGGGCTTAATTACCTATAAAAATAAATGTTCTGAACACTTAGAAATTTCTTTATGAAATATAACAAACATAAAATACAGATTGTTTTTATAAATAATACAAAGGGTGTTATTTATGAATGTAGCCTTTGCTTTGTAAGAAACTTTGTTTAATCGGTCAATCTAGTTTTAATATTGACACAAGCAAACATACATTCAAAATCAAATCTTTTCGCGTGATATAAATTTTGAAAAGTTTTTATCTGAAGGATAATTATTATCATTTATAATCGTCTTTGAAGCTTGTTTTCGATTAACTCTTGATTCCTCATGTTTCCTTTTTATTTATTTTTATCGGTTACGATAAAACTATGAATGCACGAATTTATTGTCTGCCTATCTTTATTTATTTACTTGTACTTCATTACACACTTATAAAATAACAAAAGGAAATAATACATTTAAACAAAAGCAGTTTTGAAAGATACAACAGGCGGCCTTATCGCTATAAAGCGATTTCTTCCGTTTTGTAACTCTTTCACTTCAAAAATCGAATGCGGCATTTCTCAATACGATAATATCGATATAATAAAATTAAGTATTGCAAAAAAAAACTTAAATAGTCATAAAAAGGATAAAAACTCGGAAAACAAACAAAATTCTAGAGGTCTAGAGTAATGTTAACATCATTTATGACATAAATATAATATCGTCTAACTATAATTAATTACCTTAATTTACTATACCCTGGCAAATAATTCAATGCACTAAACTGACAGTTCGAAATGTCAAAAAGAAAAATAATTATAACAGTTAAAATTTTCGTAGTGTAAGGGAAGAGAATGATTGAAATGGAATGTTTCTTTTTCATTCATTTAGAATAAAATTTTAAACAAATGTATTAATACGTGAATTTGAGGTCTGCACTTTTTCTGTACAGTAACGTTAACGAAAATAATTTATTACCAAATATAAACGTGCTTTTAATAATTTATAATTACAAAATTACCATAAATTCAATAAATAGAATAATACTAATACTAGGTTAAGAAATTGTATTACTAACACACTATGGATCTGGTCCGAAATAAAGATTTATTATTATTATTATTATTAAAACGGTCACAATAGAAGTGAAATTAGTTTGCATTTTTTTAAAGACAACGAAAAAGTAAGTGAAGTAAAGCATCTCCACTCCAGAAATGAGAAAATGAAAGTATAATTTTTTTCCTATAGGTATCGTTAAGATATAAAAAAATCATTAATTCACTTAAACCGCATCACAATATTTTTTTCTCCCCTAAAGTGGGCACACTGGAACTGTCATTTTACTGCATTGAATTATTTGCCAGGCTATACTTAGAACTGAAATCTCAAATACAGCAAAGGAATAAAAACCAAACGTTTAATTTTAAATCCATAACTTTTATAGATTTCATTATACTTAAAACATTATACACTGAAATAACATTCTATTATGAATATAGCTAAAATCTTGAGTATACATTTTCTTTACTGTAAAAACATTTATGGAACTTATACTACTTACCTACTTATCTTTGCTACTAAATCTTAAGTTCACTAAATATCATCTTATCAATCATTTAAGTCAAAATTAAATATAAAGGACAGTATATTTCTTGGGCACTTTTAAGAAAAAATGGCAAGGTTAAAAAGTTGAAAGTTCCTTAAAAAGACGTTTTAACTATCGTAATAAATATTTCAAAATAGCCCTTTTTACAACAAATAAACCAAGAATAATTTTTATACACTGTTTTTTTTATTTATTTTGCCTTTTTCACCCCAATAGGTTTTTCATATCAACTGTGAACTTTTACAAAATTTTCGCTAATTACACGTTGTACAAAAATATTTATGCCCACCTCTTACCTAATACCTAAAAAAACTGGGGCCCAAAATGTAGGAAGCAAATAATCTCGTCCTTATAAGAAAAAACTAAATCTTAAAATGAATAGCCGAAAATTCCTACCTTATTCTTAACTTAAACCTACGACTTGTCAATTATTTCGAAGGCTTTGTCTATCTCTTCTTCCGGGCTTTTAGGCTCTATACTATTACTTCGCTGCCGATTGTCCAAGTTCTTATTTTCTTGATGTATGGGGGTATTCATCGGTGTAGCTCCTACATGATATTCTAGAGATTTCGGCTTCTGTTCAAATTGGTATTCCTGAAAAGCAAACGTTTTGTTCAACAAACTTATTACAATTACTTACATTTAATTACAAAACTTACAATTAATTAAATCGCCTTGGACAGCTTAGAATAGTTAACCATAAGGATAACAGAAAAAATATAAAAAAAGAAAAATCGAAATTTATTTTTCATTATTTGTATGAAAGAAAATGTCGAAATTTATTGCTGACATACAAAAATTGAAAAATAAATTTCGAATTCTTCTTGCTTTCATGTTTATTCTGTAATCCTTATGGGTTCTAGAATACCTCCGAGAAGGTATTTGTTCCGTGCGGGAGTCGAACCCGCGACCACTAGCGTCTGAGGCAGACAGTGTTACCCCATCGCTAAAGTGGTCGTCGAATTAAAGACTGCGGCAGGTAAACGTCAAAAAATCTGTTCAATCTGAGACCAAAGCTACTTTAAAATTCAAAGTGCTAAATAATAAAATACCACTGTGTCTTACATTCATGTATGTTTTAAGACTGTAATAATACATAGTGGAGTCGGCTTAGAATAATCCTACCACTCCGAAATAAGAGGGTAGTAAAAAAGGAATAAATACCTATAATAAGGTTTTCTTCTAATTAGTGCCAACGCTGCGTCACACGTTCGAACGCGCGTTTCATACAAAACTGCAACGTTCGAACCATACGCGCGTTCGATACGGGTATATAAATCTATGGGTAGGTGTGCCTATTTGAAGACGCAGCGTTGGCACTAAAGGACATTCTTTGTGGAGCTTTGGTGGTAAGAGCCTGTAAAGTAAAAAATCTTGGGTTCGAGTCCCCAACAAAGCCAGTTTAAGAAAAGAACTTTTAAATACAGTTGCTCAAAAAGTGGCGTATTGCAGGGACGTTTAGCGTTCGGGATGTGGGCTATTACACACTTGTGCTTTTTCTTTACCTTTTCCGCACTCGTGCGTTCTCTTTCCCAACTGTCAAAATAATCTCTATTAAAAAGAAAAAATCAACCACGAAGTTTTTACTAAAAAAAAATTCATAGAAGTTTTTTACGATTCATGCAAATATTTCTGAAAAGAAGCTACTAATTTGTTTCAATATCAGATATAATGATTTGATGCAATGAGTTAGGTTAGGTTTCATTTCATTTTACCTCATTAAATTCATTTTCATTTCATCATCATCATCATCATCACAACTCCGTGTAATGAGCCCACTGCAGGGCACGAGTCTCTCCTCTGGGTGACGAGGAGGTTTAGGCCATAATCCACCGAGCTGGCCCAGTGCTGGGTGGTGGATGTCAGAATTTTCAGGGTGCCGATATGGCTTCTGACAAACCCTAACGACTACTGTATACAAGTATACAGCACCCGGGACCGACAGCTTAACGTGCCCTCCGAAGCACGGAAGTCGCCGTGAGAAACGAATGGTCGGCGGTCACCCATCCAAGTACCGACCGCGCCGAACGTTGCTTAATCTGTGATATCGTAAGATACACACAGTAACCACGGCGCCACGTCGACTTTCATGTCAATATAAAAAATCTACTAAAGACTTGGCTGTATGGGCATAGGTTCCTTTGCCTACCCAGAGTGGGTAACCAAAAAAAAAATCTCTGTTTATAATCTTACACGGCTGGCGCTATTTTGTATATTTTATAAAATTGCGTAATTTTTTCGCAACTGTATTAAAAATAGTCGTTCAGTACACGTGCGGAACCGTCATTGCAACTCGTTTGACAGGCTTTCCGCACTCGTAATGAAATATACTATTTTTGAACTGGCAGGCGTACATTTGTATGTTCCATTTGTAAACAAGGATACCCACTAGACCATTGGTTCTTAACCGGAGGCATTCCAAGTGGGCCGCGAAGCCATCCTAATAATCTCTGACGTGACGACGTCATGCATAAGTCGAGTCGAAATAAAGCAACGCGCGCGGCGCGAAACGCGATCGTTGCACGAGAGCGGGGTTGGCGGTTTCGATCTTTGTTATGGCGGCGCGGGGGGCGCGGGTTGCCGATCGTGACTAGACCGATATAGTTTCAAAAACACAAGCTTATGAAAGATTACTTAGGATATAAGTACATAATAATAATGAACATATTTATTACTATTATTAGCGACAAGTCATGTTTTTTTTCCATTCATATGTTTATTTAAGTCTATTTTTAATATTAAAATATTCAACGTACCTATGTATTTATAGGTGTACAGTTTATCAATTATCTAGTATCCATAACACAAGATCTTTGAGATACTTGTTATGGTCTAGATAATGTGATAATAACAGAAGTTGAAAGAAAAACATAATATGTGCCAGCTGCTTCTCTTCCCAGGCAAACTGTAAAAGTCAGCTAAGGGACAGAGGTTTTATTGGCGTTTTTGTAGGCGATAGGCTGACCCCCTGTAACTGCAACAGCCTCTCTCCATCTTTATAATAGCTTTTTTGTCAAACGTGACATCAGATGGTCTTATGACCTCTGGTGTTCTGCCTACCCCACAAGGGATACAGGCGTGAAGTTATGTTTGTATGTTTGTAATGTGATAATAACAGGTGGCGCCGTGGTTACTGTGCATATCAAAGGATATCGCAGGATAAGCGCGCTCGGCGCGCCTGTATTAGGATGGGTGACCGCCGATCATTTATATCTCACGACGACTTCCGTGCTCTGGAGGGCACGTTACGCAGTCGGTCCTGGGTGCTGTATACTTGTATACAGTAGTCGTTAGGGTTTGTCAGAAGCCATTTCGACTCCCGGAAAATTCGGACATCCACCAACCAGCACTGGGCCAGCTTGGTGGATTACGGCCTAAACATCCTCGTCGCCCAGAGCGCTGCAGTGGGCTTATTACACGGAGTTGTGATGATGATGATAATGTGATACAAGAATGTTAGAAATATTTAGATATTTATCATCTATTCTAATTCTTTAAGCTCACCTTCCCATACAAATCCAGAGATAATGAGTTTCTTTTCTTTCTTGATTGTTTCATTCTCCCTGACCTTGAAATGGACAGCTTTCTTCTTGCGTCCATGGGTGGGAAATCTCTATCTTCTTCATCTTCCACACGAGAAGTCTTCCTCTTGTCAGAGAAGATTGATTTGATGAACTTGGCCATAGCTTTTAGAAATATAACGAAACTTATCTGAAAAGGAAAATTAAACTTAAGTTTCATTTAACGTTTTATTATACAGGGTCCGCCTGTAATAGTAAATAATATTTTAGTAGCAGATTAAGAATTACGAGGTTTTTTTTCATTTTTTTTCCATAAATTAAAATTTCAAAAGTCTTCTCAGTGAGTAAAGTTTAAGATGAATCTACATTTTATGACTACATACAAATATGGAAACATTTTTATTACTTGCTGTGTAGTCATTAAACTTAATTCATGAAAAATATTTAAGAAAGATTTTTTTTTCTTTATTTAGACCCACTCATCATTCTTAATCTGCTACTAAAATATTATTGAGTATTATTGGGCGGCCCTATATTAAATTAAACAAAATAATGGTCTGTATTCGACATTACAATCTCTAATTTTAAGTCTATCTAATCAATTTTGTTTAGGGACTTTTGATTTCATCATCATCATCCACAGCCTGATTCGAGAGACTTAAAATTACTGAATCTAATGTTGAATCGAGCCAACTTAAGTTTTCACAACTTATAATCTAAAATAAAACCCTTTTTAACTGTATTTATCGCGTATAAATCTACAGGGTGACTGGCGACAAAGTTTAGATACTGAAGGAGAGCACTCTGTACTCGATTCTGATCATAATTATGTAATAAAAGTAGGTACTTAATTTTTCACCAGAATTCCCTATAAATAAATAAAGAGACGTTACTACACTTTCCTTTTCCGACGCGCTGCCTCAGTCAACACGCACACAGCAGTATTCCCGCCACACGCACACCACCACCCGCTAAGTATCTATTGCATTACGCTTATGTAACCATGCGTTGCGTAATGAATTCTTTAACTTTCGGTTAAGTTTACTCAGTTAACAATTAACATTTATTTTGTTTCTTTAGAGTAAAATTTGCTATCTCTATTATATAGAGTTCTTTCCCTCCAGGGTGCCAACAAAAATTCTACCCTGTATATCTAATTAACAAGGAGTAAGTAAGTGCATACGGTACTTAAGTACGGGGTTCAATTTCTAGCCGGACTAATTAGGTAGAGATATCTGCTAACATATCTGAACTATCTCAGGTTAGACCCTGCATTGTGAGATCTTGATAACACAAAGTATTATGTAATAATGTCTTAAGTTTTCGCGATTCATACTATTAAATAAAACACTTTCTCGCTCGCTCGTGACCACGGGGTCTGCAAAGATACCGAAACGTCGAGTCAAAATTTAAAATGTAAATATACACGATAAATCCGGTTAAAAAGTGTTTTACTTAAAAGTATTATGTATGTTGCATATGATAAAATACATTTAATTTGTAAACAAAAAAAATAACTTAATTAATGCATAGGAAGGTACCTGCCTAGGTACTAAGTATTCGTTTATCTAAGGTTAATGGATTGCTTTTTGTTTCATTTCTGACTTGGCAAATAGATCGAGCGACAAATAACTTTTGGGGCAATAAACTTCTCAAGTACGTAGGTACTAAGGAATTGAATGTAAAGCGTACACAGGATTAAGCTGGTCAACGACACCGATGAACGGCGAAACATCATCGCCTTAAATAATTACGTGATAAAATCAGGCTACAAAAGTTTTTTTAATACAGTTGCTCAAAAAGTGCAGGGACGTATAGCGTTCGGAAAGTGGGCTATTACGCACTCGTGCTTTTTCTTTACCTTTTTCGAACTCGTGAGTTGTCTTTCCCAAGTGTCAAAATAATGTCTATTAAAAAGAAAAAACCAACCACGAAGGTTTTACTAAAAAAAAATCACAGAAGTTTGTAAGATTCATGCAAATATTTCTGAAAAGAAGCTACTAATTTATTTCAATATCAGATTTAATGATTTAATTCAATTTTAGGTTTCATTTCATTTTCATTTCATGTCAATACAAAAATCTACTGAAAACTTGGCTGTATGGGCATAGTTCCCTTTGCCTTCCCAGAACGGGTGAAGAAAACAAAAAAAACTGTTTATATTCTTTTACGGCTGCGCTATTTTGTATATTTTATTAAATTGTTTAATTTTTTCGCAACTGTATTAAAAATAGTTGTTCAGTACAGTAGAAATAGAGGCTGCGCCCGGCTCGGGTAGACATTTGTCGGAACTCTTTGCAATGACAGGCTTTCCGCACTCGTAATGAAATATACTATTCTATTAAGGGCGATAAATTTTGATTGCGGTCAACGCACGACTGACAAAATCCTTTTTTATTGTAGACTAAGCCCTCGTTTAACTCTATCACACCTGATGGTAAGTAAATATGAGGTCGAAGATGAAAACACACGAGCCTAGGAAAGAACCGCCGCAGGAGCGATGACATTGTTGCAAATTTTGATCCTTGCAACAGTGTTGTTTCCTTTGGCCAATAATGATATTGTTCCGACTTTGATAATACAGGGTGACTGGTGACAAATTTAAATATTGAAGGAGAGCAATCTGTACTCGATTCTGATCATAATTATGAGCTAAAAGTAGGTTCTTAACTTTTCACCAGAATTCCCTATAAATAAATAAAGGGATATTACTACACTTTTCACCGTCACAAACTTCTAAGCAGTGCAACGAAAACAACAACCACAAAATTGGAACACTACAACCCGCTCCGCTACTCCAGAACTAGTGATTTGGACTCGCGCAATTAGCAACGTAAACTGGTAATAACAGAGAGAATTGTAGGTAGGTATACCTGCGGCTTCTTTACCGATGAAACGTGGATTAGCATTGATCCAGTGATAACAATGACAAAGCCGAAAACTTCAGGAAACAAAGGATCATCCATTTAACTAAGGTTTACCATCACAGCCCTTTCATCATCATCATGATCACAACTCCGTGTAATGAGCCCACTGCAGGGCTATGAGTCTCTCCTCGGGATGACGAGGAGGTTTAGGCCGTAATCCACCAAGCTGGCCCGGTGCTGGTTGGTGAATGCCAGATATTTCAGGGTGCCGAAATGGCTTCTGAAAACCCCTAACGACTACTGTATACAAGTATACAGCACCCGGGACCGACTGCGTAACGTGCCCAGAGCACGGAAGTCGTCGTGAGAAATGAATGGTCGGCGGTCACCCATCCTAATACCGGCCGTACCGAGCGCGCTTGACCTGCGATATCGTTTGATATGCACAGTAACCACGGCGCCACGACGACTTCTAGTAGCCCTTTATCCGACGTTAATTAAATGTATAAAACACCCAGCTGGCTAAGTGCTGGTTGGTGAATGTCAGAACTATCCGGACGCCGAAATTCGCTTCTGACAAATGCGAAAGTGTCTATGTAGGTAAACAATTATAAAGCGCATAGGATAGGTATCCACGAGGCCGAATGTTACTTGACCTGCGACATCTAACAAAATACACGGTAGCCACACTGGCCAACAAGCTTATAGCGAAAGTTTGGGTGTCTACTTTTGGTGTTCTTTACTGCAACTGCCATTTCACTTGAAAAGTAATTTTGGTCCATAAGGTGGCACTCAAGCCAAATTGGTCAACTGTTCGTCATTATTACTTCTTCATGGCAATGGCTGGTAGAGATAATGTGAAGGACCATTCTCCAGCGCCGTATTGTTCAGACATTGCCCCAAAAAGTTCCCCTATTTTTCGAAACTTAGACAATTTTAATGGGCAATCGAACCAGCAGCACAGCTCCTACAGCATCAACAAATGCACATAAAATGGCAAGAGTGTGTTAAAAGTTCATACGAGAAATTCATTAAAGGGCTTATACTACGCGATATTCAGGCAGTCTTAGGAAGACTGTCTTAAAATCTAACTAGGCAAGCTCGCTATTACCTACACTGGACTAAATACCGCATGCTAACACATAGTCATTGACGGTTGTCGCGCGATGGGAAAACTTTCATAGCACCAGAAAATCGCCATAGCTCTTGCCACGTCTATTAATTTTAATACAAAAAAGAAAAGAAAAATATGGGTGAAAGAGTATTTACTTTTGCGAGAAAAATTATCAAATATGGAAATACTGAGTGTTTTGGACCCATGTGACTTAAAAAACTACCTTGGAGTCTGTAGGAGTTGCCGAGTTTGAATGTCTATTGAAATTAATATTATTTTAAATTTTCGCATTAAATAATGCTCAATTATTCTGAAATAACTGAAAAAAAGTATGCTAAATAAAAGCAACACCCGACCAGGACTCGAACCTGGGACCTCTCGTTTGCCGGACGAGGGCTCTTCCACTGAGCTACCGGAGTCTTCCGACAAGCCACGAAATTACTTAGCATACTTTTTGTTTTTACGTTATATTGCACCATCTAATGGATAGCTTCGCAGCTAAACCACCCGAGATCAATTTCTTTTCAGAAATTAGTGTAATAAGCCTTTAAGTAATGAAAATCTTAGAATTTAAGTAATATAGGTATATCATTTAGGATGATGAAATACCTATTACCTAATTAAGTTTTGACACAGGCAGTTTTCTATTCATTTGAAAACCTTTAATAATATCGATACTTTGGAAGAATAAATCTCCAACAATGTATTCGACGAAAAGTACAAAGCGTGAAATTTGGAGGGACGATATCCTTCACGATATCCACCTATATTGTTTAAAAACGTGGCCGCGTCTGGGAAATGTATGCCTGTCGATAGGATCTCAAAATGCATTAATTCTTTTCGTAGCTCCAAGAAGGCAAATGGAAAGGAATTATAAAGATGTTCAGGAAAAACTTATGAAACGTTACAAGATGGACCTACTTAAGTGGAAAGAAACTGCAGGCCATCGCCTAGAAACATATGAGTTTTTAGAAGATGTACAGCTTTAAAGAGCAATGACAATTAGATTTGTATTCAAAACGCAATGCCCTGAAGGCGTTGACTAACAAGCAACAACACGAAAAATCATTCCAACGTAGTCTTGATACTATAGAATGAGAAGTAGTTACCGTAGCCAAAAGCAGCTAGGGAGTTATCTGTCGGGTTTGTGTCGATAGGGTGTCATCGCCAAATTGTAATAATAAAGTACAGTAGAAAAATACCTACACACAGAATAACTATGAATCTGTTTAATATTTTTCAAGTAAGATGCCTACGTTTGTCCGTTTAGCTACTCGATTTTTTTAGTAAGCTCATTAGACCTAATTTTAACTGAATTCGAAATTGATCGCGTCTTAGATGTCAGTCCCTATACAAACAATGTGGTCACGCGGGTCACTTAACAAAGTATTATATTCAACGTAGGTAATCGTGAAAATTTAAGACAACATTGTCAAAAGAACTGTCTTAACGTTTGATTTGCCCAGGAACTTAGCTAGGAAATATCAAAAAAGTGGTGTACTCATGTCATGACCCATTTGCTTATAATTCGTTTGAAAAGGTCTATTGCGTATAATGCACTTATGACTTTTTAGATACCTACTGTACGAATCTGTACTCAATAAATATCAGTGTCGAATGAAATAACAACAAGCTGTCATCAAGTTTAATCTTTTAAATTATTTAAATCATATCTAACTAATAGGAAAATGTTTGTTGAAATTAAATTTCAGGATGTACCTAAATATGTGTGAAAATGTAGTTTTATTCAACATTTTTATAAATGATATGATTGATTTTGTCAGTTGGTATCTTCAAGATAAAATTAAAATCGTAATGTTTGCAAATGATACTAACGCTGTAGTAGCGGCGGAAAATATGAAAGACCTAGAATTAGGAATTAATGAAGCTCTCGCGCTGTTTACGGATTGGTTTACTGCAAATGGCTTAAAAATTAACGGTTCCTAAACGGTTTTGCTTTTTTTTCGAAACAATGCAAAAAAAAATACGAACAATTAAATATTTCGGTAAATGGACAAACAGTTGCTTTAGCCGACACAAAAATTTTTGGGTTTGCACATTGACAGCTTCTTTAATTGGAAAAGGGAACTCAAAGATGTCGATCGTAGGATAGGTTCAGCATGCCACGTGCTAAGATCTTTAAGGGATTCAATTGACTTTAATCATCTCAAATTGGTTTACTTTGCTCTTGTAGAATCGAAGCTACGGTACAGCATACTTTTCTGGGGAAGAAGCTATGATTATAATATAAAAAAAGCTTTCGTACTCCAGAAAAGGGCAATTAGAATTATGGCACGCATCCATCAACAAGAGTCTTGTCGCGAACAAGGACTGCATACCGGTATGAATTTTTGTACATTTTTTTCTGTATGTCGTCATACCGTTAAATTAGGTGTATTTAAAAATAACAGTACAGGAATTCATGTTAAATATAAATTATAAGCGATTAATCCGGTTAAAAAGTAGTTTTAACGATTTTCACGATTATGAATCGTGAAAACTTAAGACAATATTATTATTGTATGAATACACTTGTTAATTTGATACTATATTATGTGCTTAGGTTAGGTTTTTGACAAATTTTATGTTTTAGATTTTTTAATCATTTGACATACAATATTAATATGTACTAATTTTGTTTGGACTATTTTATGAATACCTACATTTTTAATTTAATATAATTTTTTATGTTTAGGTTAGATTTTGACAAATGTTATGTTTATGTTAGTGAATTCAGGTAATTTCAATTTTAATAGGTACATATAATAATAATAATAATTTATAAATTTTCCACACGATTGTAATGATTGTTATGAAATAAATGAAATGAAATGAAAAAAGGAAACCTATCTTCCAGCGAATTTCGACCAACTAGAATTTAGACGATTTTGCCAAAATAAGCTTGTTGTGGGTCATGCATGATTCAGGTAGTTTGATCGTACCTACCCGTTGTTCTGATTTATTATTTATTTATTTATGTACCTACCTAAATTAAAATGATTAGAATCGGATACATACCTACGAAAGCGTAACGCTTAGATAAAATAACTTTACTCCAGCAGCTATTAAACCAAGTCACAATCAGGTAACCTCAACAACTAGAAACTTATCTGGCAACTAATTTGAAAACACAGTAACGTTGTTTAACACTTACCTGATTCACAAACGCATTGTATCATTAAAAACACGATAAGAGAGAAAAACACTCGCACACTAGTGACCAATAAATGCAGACTGCATAATACCGTAAAATAATGATAAAAAACTATAGGTATTATCAAAAGATAGCGTTATCACAATCGAAGATAATATATTAAGATATAGAATAAGCACGCTATCAAATAATAAGTGATTATGGGTCGGAGATGACGATCACTGATTATGGGCGCCTTTCTTTTTGAAATTTTCAAGCAATCTTAGATAGGTAATGCTCCAAGCAGCTTATGATGGCAGAAAAAGTACGATTGCTGTATCATAGGATAGGATATTGCCTTCATGGCGTGAGAGTTTTTCACGATACCTACCTATTAGGTGCTTGTTTTAAAAAACTATTCTCGACTTTCAATTGTTTTTTATGCAGCCTAAATGGGAAAATAGATTAGTACTTCGATAAATCGTATCTGATTACGACTCACAATATCAACGCTGGGTTCTCAGGGGAGACTGCTAATGAACGTATCGGTCGTTCTTGGATTAGACGCTCTGGTAATAAATAAATAAATCTTAAAACTTAAGAATAGTACAGGATGTTAAATACTAAATCTAAGGCGCATAGAAAATAAATACCTTAATCTAATGTGCATACAATATTCTTAAAACTACATTTCACTGATTCACACGTATGGTCTGCGAAGTGGGACGCGACATCCTTGGGTCAAGTATCCGTCCTCGGAAGCGACGGAACACGACACCCATGTAGGTAGGTACTTAGGTCGACAGATTTCAAAGTTCGGTCGGCATTCTCACCACAAAGGACTTATAAATATATAATAACAATAAATAAAATCCCCAGACAATCGCACCACCTACATGGACCAAAATTAAGCAGAGCTTGTGATATGGGATGGAATACCATGTAGCGAACTAGGGGGAACCTAGAATATAAATACATATATAGATAAACGTCCAGAACATTTTTTTTTCTTGTTCCGTGCGGGAATCGAACCTGCGACCACTGGCGTCTGAGGCAGACAGTGTTACCCCATCGCCAAAGTGGTCGTCGTTGAAACATACTCTGTTGCGGGACTCCAACCGCTCGACCCTCATGTTAAGTCCTGTCTTCGCGTGATCCTTCGCCGTGAAGGCGTGATGCACGCGAGACAGGTACTGCTGCGTGGTTGGAACCTCGGCACGCAGCAGAAGGTTATCTTTATTTGATGCGGTGCCGCACTTGTTCTGACATTAGAGCTGCTTCTTCCGTTCCACCTAAGTGAAACCCCCTCTGTCTTCCTGGACCTTCAAAGATTTGGTGTCTTCAGTGCTGTGTGGCTAGGCCTGGCAGGCTGCACTGCCACTAATTCAGCGTATCCTCGTGGAGAAGCAGGACCCGTGTCGCGGGGCGGCCTCTGTGTGGGGAGCGGCAGCAGCGGCTCGGCGGGGCGCCGCGGCGGTGGGTGCGAGGTGGGCGGAGCAGGGGACGCTGAGAGCGGGGAGGGCTGTGCAGGGCGCGGTGAGGCGATCGTGTCAGCAAATTCTACCGATTTGAAACCGCCGAATGACGCGTTATGTGCGCCACGACGAATATTAATATTGGTAGTCAGGGGTGACCTACTTAGCGTACAGCGCTACGCAATAATGAACCTTAAGTACGCAGCTCGCTGATTGTCTTATCCGAAGCCTAAACTTTAACACCACCTCGGCCAGGCTCGCTTTATTTATTTTATTTTACTTTATTAGATATCCAACAGCTTAATTAAACAATTATTAACTTAAGAGATGGTTACAAATTAACTTAGCCAATAACAGGATACCCTAATCAATCATCAATATATATAAAACTGTTCCGTTACTGACTGAGTGACTGAGGTACTGAGTGACTGACAGACAACGTACAGCCGTAACTACTGGGCGTAGAGAGCTGAAATTTGGAACATACATTCTTTAGGGGATGCAGGGGTGCACTAAGGAAGGAATTCCCGAAATTCCCACGGGAACGGGAAATATAGGACTTTTTAGTTTGTATGAAAAATCTTATTCCTTGAGTGCACCGACGTGAAACTTGGTGTAAAGGTTTTTCAATGTGTGTCTGGTTGTGCTATGATAGAAATTCCCGAAATTCCCACGGGAACGGGAAATATATGATGTTTTAGTTTGTATGAAAAAATCCCATCCCTTGAGTGCACGGATGTGATACTTGATATAAAGGTTCCTCAATAAGTTTATGTTTGTATTATGGAAGGAATTCCCGAAATTCCCATGGGAAGGGGTTGGACTTTTTAGTTTGTATGAAAAATCTTATTCCTTGAGTGTATGGATGTGATACTTGGCATGAAGGTTCTTCAAAGAGTTACTGGTTGTGCTACGAAAAAAATTCCCGAAATTCCCACGGGCACGGGAAATATATGATTTTTAGTTTGTATGAAAAAAAAATATTCCTTGAGTTCATTGGTGTGATATAAAGGTATAAAGGTTCTTTCAGTGGGTGTCTGATTGTATAGTTTCTGAAATTTCCACGAGAAGGGTAGTTAAGCGCACACGAAGTTGCGGGATAAAGCTAGTGCACTATAAATAGGGTCGAAAAAACTGTAATAGGTACATCAGTTAATTTAATACATTGGTTATGGATTGGAATATGCGCTGGAAACTATTTCTAATAAATGTTAAAAATTCTAATAAATGTTTAATTTTAATTGTTTTTGATGTAAATACTGTAAGTATTATACTCACATTTAATTAAATTAAAAATACAAGTATATTCCTTAACGGGGTCATCATAACATTTAAGTTCCTACAACTTATCCAAGACATTACTTCTGAATCTCTCCAGCCGACCCTCGTTCATAGGTACAAACTTAATCTCTCTTCTTAATGCCTTATTTGTGTCCACTGTGATCAGATTTTAATTTATTAATTATGTATTGACTGTTGGGTGATGCATCTGTAAAAATGTTATCAATACATGTTGCTGAAGTTTTTTTTTTTTTTTTTTTATTATAAAATATGGATGGGGCGTTTGTCTTCCATGACACCTGATATTAAGTGAACATGAAGACTAAGGTGGTACACGTCCATCCACGAGAAACCTATTCACTCGACGCTTAAAAGTACTATGACTATACTGGTCAGGGAAAATAGACGTAGGCAGTTCATTCCAAACCTTGGCGACCCGTATCAAAAAGGAACTGTCAAAGCGCTTAGTTCGACTTTTCGGAATATCAACCACATCTAGTAGTCCGATGGTAAAAGGGTGAGGGTTCAATTTGCTCAAACAGAGCACTCGCGCACTCACCAAAATGTATCCTGTAGTACACGGTTAAACAAGCAACCTTACGACGATGCTCAAGGGTCTGCAGTTTTTTGGTTGTAAGGTCGACATTATTGATTAGATTACGGGCTCTTCGGTCAACGGAGTCCAGCGCTTCTAGTTGATATTTGGCTGAACCATCCCAAAGATGACTGCAGTACTCCATGCATGATCGCACTTGAGCTGTATATAAGTTAAGAAGCTGTGCAGGGCCGAAGTACCGCCGTACCTTCGAGATGATTCCCAACTTTTTCGAAGCTACTTGAGCCATGGACACAATTTGTTGACCGAAGTTTAAACTGGATGTTATAGTTACGCCTAAAAGCCCTAGATGGTCAGTGATGGGGACAGATAAATTTTGGAAAAAAAAATATTTTGGAAGTGGCTGTGTAGGCTCTAAAAAGAGATTTTTAAGTCCATAACAAAAAAAGAAATTTGTTAACTTTTACTTAGAGATGATTGGATTAGTCAGTCAACAATAAAATCACCACAAATAATGATATATTTTTTTAGTATCACTAACTTTAAGTAAAGCTTCCTCCATGATTTTTTCAAACAACTCATAGGATGAAGCTGGCCGCCTTTATACGCTTATTAATAACTTTTCCCAGCTCAATACATGCCATTTCAATGGTTTGCTCAACAGAATGACAAACAATATTCGTTCGTTCTTTAAACATTCCTTTGTGTGTAATAATCAAAGAGCTGCCACAATTTACCTGGCTTCCACTGAATGAACTAGCTATTTGATGATTATTGAACGAAAATATAATTTGATGGCCTTTTAGCCAGTGCTCCGTTACACACAAAATATCTACATTTTCTTGATTCATAAAAAGTTCAATTTGTAAATCCTTACCCAGCATGCCTTCAATATTTTGGTGAGCTACATTTATTACATTTTAATTTTGCGGCTGGGACATAATGTGCTAATAACATTTTGATTATCTTATTATCTATTGTCATTGCATCTAGTTTTAATTAACTAGACTAGTCCTAATACTATTACTTGGAATGTTCTGGTGAGTGAAAGTTCGCTGCTCGTTTACTACTAATTTAAGACCAATTTCAATTCTACCTACTTGTAGTAAAATTTTTGAAAAAAATATTCTTAATCAACTCTTGGCCAATTCACAATTCTTAATCAATTCACAAAGGGCCGTTCAACAACTGATGCTGGTGTTGAACTATTTGAAATAATCACTGGTGCCTGGGAGAGGTCACAGGATGCCCTAGGTGTATTTTGTGACCTATCTAAGGCATTTGACTGTGTTCAGCATGACACTCTCGTCAGGAAACTCCACCACTATGGCATCAAAGGCACTGAACTCAAACTTTTGAATTCATATCTAAGTGATAGAATTCAGAAGGTTGAGGTAAACCGGAAAAGGTCGGCTGGGTCGGTTGTGAGAATGGGAGTGCCTCAAGGATCAATTCTGGGCCCATTTCTGTTTCTAGTCTATATAAATGATCTACCCTATATGGTAGGCAATAATCACGAGATTGTATTGTTTGCTGATGACACATCATTAATTTTTAAAATGATAAGACAGAAAATAAACTACGACGATGTAAACAATGCTCTCGCAAATGTTGTTCAGTGGTTCAATATAAATAATCTAGCTTTCAATGATAAAAAAACTAAATGTATAAAATTCTCTGCACCAAATGTACAACAAGTTGAGTCTGATCTGCGGCTTAATGGGAACAGATTGAATCTGGTAGATAACACTGTTTTTCTTGGAATTACCTTAGATTCTAAATTGCAATGGGGCGCCCATATCTCACAACTAGCGAGTAGACTTAGTTCTGCAGCGTTCGCGGTAAAGAAAATTCGCTCATTGACTGATGTTAATACAGCGAAGCTGGTATATTTTAGTTATTTTCATAGTATAATGTCCTATGGCATCCTACTTTGGGGCAATGCCGCAGATATTGACACGATATTTACACTGCAGAAAAGGGCTATTCGTGGAATGTATAAACTTGGAAACAGAGAATCTCTTCGAGAAAAGTTTAAAGAGATTGGTATCTTGACCCTTGCATCACAATATATTTATGCAAACATTATGTATATTTATAAGAATAGTAATAAATTTAAAACTAGGAAAGATAATCATGATACAAATTACTCTGTAAGAACTAGGAACGACCATAAGTTAGCGTTTCCTAAATTAAGGCTAGCTAAAAGCAGCAAATCATTTATTGGAATGTCAATACGTATATATAATAGAATTCCGAAGTCAATTCAATCCCTGCCATTCAATAAATTTAAATCAATCATTAAAAACACTCTATCTCGAAAAGCTTATTATAAAACTAAAGATTACTTAGATGATAAAAAGGCATGGGATTAAGCACAACAGGATATTTCTAAAAGTTTCCAATTACTTAATAATTTTGTTTACGGCTTGGCTGTGCGGTATATATATGACATGCTGGTGACTGTCCCACTCACTTATTTTCTTGTCAAGACAACAGCAAGAACGTCATGCTCCCTCAGGCGGCATGGCTAGTGGTAGCGTCGGGTATCGGGTCACCCTCTTCCCTAAAATATGGTTGAGGAGGGTGATGGCTGGTGCTTGCGTTAACTCGTGAACGGGTGCTGCTAGCGGTGCCAGGTCGTTTTGCTAATGATACTATGACTATTTTATTCCATTTTTGTTCAAATACTCTGGTCCCAGTTTGTCATGTTCGTATTGTGCATCCATAGCTCATTGCATCTGCTATGTAAGCAATTTGGTTGTGGCATGACATTGGCTCTCACAATTAGCTGTCTTGTGTTTGTTTTTTTTCATGTCACGGTCAATTTGTACTGTACCTATTTGTATTAATTTGATAATTCTGACTGAAAAAGAGTGCCAAGAGTTTTTTTCCGCCGGCTTTTTTTGTCTCTTGGTCTACTGTAATATCTTATTTAACAACTATCAACAACTAGTTAAAGCCGAAGTATGTGATGACTGACATCATCAAGTGTTTTGTGAAATTCCTAAGATGAATAAAACTTTTTTGAATTTTTTGAATTTTATTCACACTGGCGCCACGCCTACTTTGCATGTCCATAGGTTTTCTCTATTCCGTTGTTGTACAAAAGGCGGCAGAGCACGCGTTGCAAACCTGGCAAATTTCTTATAACTAATCTTTAATTTTGAGGGCGTAGAGTTCAGATTCAATAAAAAAAAATTGACAGATTTGTCAGGGGTACCAAAGGGGTTGATCTGTGGGTACCAAATCCAGTAAACAGCAGTTTAATGGTTGTCGAAATAAAAAACGAATACTTTTAGCGCAAATATGTTTATATTTGTTTCCTACTTTTGCCCCTTTCATTTCAACAAATTTAAATTCTTTTATAAAGGAGCAACAGTTATATTATCTGGAAGACAAATTTGTTTAGAATATTTGCATGTATTACAAATAATGTTTCATAATGTTTGCTTTAGGCACAATAGTTAAATGAACGAAATTCGTCCTAAGACATTTAATATAAAATTGATGTAATTGATTACATTATTAATCGAAGCTGTATCGTATCAAAAATAAAATATGTCTATAGGTTATCTCAGTATATCTCTAGATAATAAGACAAAAACATTGCATACAACGATCTCGAATTTAACTATAAAATCTACTTGTCATTTTACGAAAAAAATATGATAAAATCATTCTTCTGAGTATTTACATATTAATGAAAATGTTATGTTACATTATATATACAAATTAAAAAGCAGTTAAAAAAAAGTCTTTACAGAGGAAGCTATCTAAAAATTTAGCTGCATGATTTCACGTCCTTTCTTTTTACATATTTACATTACATTTAGATCAAAGGTATAACATGGATCATTTAGTCAGTTCTATTAGCCACAGCCTCGGAGGACTGCTTGCACAATAAGTTTCAGATCAAAATATAAACACATCAATTTGGAAATCTTCTTTAACTACAATTTTTCAGTTAACTATACTTTAGTACGAATTACTACTCAATCTGGTACAACTTCTATGCGCCATCGAAGTACTTGAGTTAAGACGTTCCACACAAAAATTATATAAAATTAAGGGCGTTGCTGTTGCATAAGGTTTATTGTCTTACTTTTTAAAACAGATTGCAACAAATGTTATAAATTGTTAGCTATGTTATGCAAATGATTATAAAAAATTATGAGCAACCACTGGCCGTTAGGGTAAGAGCGGAAATGGAACCAGTGTGGGAGAGTCTATAACATAACATTCTTTAACGTTTTGTAGCAAAATATTACACAGTGTAATAAAATTTTATCTTGCTACACAATGTTTTATATTAAGTGCACCTTTATGGAGACCATAGAACATTATTATGTTATCCTAATATGTGTAAACCCGAGACAGTTTCAAAAAGTTTGTTTCCCAAATTGTACATTGAACTAATGCTGCATGAAGGACATTAAATTATATTCAAAGAAATTACATTAATTTGTAAATGTCAGCTCGCACAGGAGATTTGTTACAAATGTTTTAATTTGTTTATTTAGTTACTTATTTTAGTGCAAGCAGCTCTCTATAACCTATATTTAAACATTTGTTGCATTTTTTGTATATGCATAAGATCACACACCCTTCTATTTAAAATTTAAATTACTCTAATTTTGACTGTTATTACATGTGAAATTTTACACAGTGTCTAAAAATCGTCAGAAAAGAAATACATTCAAATTATTAACGTAAATTTAAAACTATGTTATTAAATGGTTATTTACAATAATTATTGCTATGCCAAGACAAAGGCAGTCACTGGTTATACTTAATCTCAATTTAACATAAAAAAAATCGGATATATCGTATCTAAAAGCAATGTTTCAAGAAAAAATTACCAAAAGAAATCAGTTAAATTGAAATTAAGCAAGTCCTTATATATTTATCCAACAAATTACTTTACGTATTCATGAACAATAAATCTACGAAATCAGTAAATAAAGGATTTACGATCAAAAAACACACATTTTGTGTAAAAATTCTGATTTATTTACTTCAAAAAAAGCTGCCCTAAAAGACCATGGCTTTCCAATGTCCATAGTATACATATGTATAATATTATCACAATGTTTATTATAATATATATTTTAACATAGGTACCTGATGTAACACCTTTATATTTTTCAAATAAATATCTACCCAATACAAAATAAAGTCACATACCATTATAACCTCTTGACACCCAGTGTTTTTTAAAAATGACGTATCAATTGATTATTCCAAAACTCATTTTTTTAAATGCATAATCCGTTACTGTCAATTTATTATTAAAGAAATAATTGAATTGTGGCTTTGTTCTTTTGAAATCTCGAAAACCCCACAGGATAGATAGATAATAATAAACATTAATAGACTACCAGAATAAGACCTGTATTATTCCAAATCGTCTATTGTTCCAAAGAAGTAATTAACATCCACCAATCCTTTTATTAAATATAAGTAGAATTTTTTTTTCGTCATCACAACTCCTTGTAATGAGCCCAATGCATCACTATGAGTCTCTCCACTGTATCACGAGGAGGTTTAGGCCGTAATTCACCAAGCTGCCCTAGTGCTGGTTGGTAGAGGTCAAAATTTCCAGGGTGCCGAAATGACTTCTGACAAACTCTACGACTAGTGTATAATATATATATACAAGTATACAGCACTCGGAACCGACTGCTTAAAGTTCCCTCCGAAGCAGAAGTCGTCGTGAGAAATAAATGATCGGCGGTCACCTATCCTAATACAGGCCGCGCCGAGCGCGCTTAACCTGCGATATCGTTTGATATGCATAGTTACCACAGCGCCGCAACAATTTCTCGAGTAATTTTATTAAATACTAGACACCGCGCGCGGTTTTACCCGCGCAACTTTTTATCCCGTGGGAATTTCGGGATAAAATATAGCCTATAACCTTCCTCAATAGTAGGGCTATCAAATGCAAAAATAATTTTTCAAATCCCACTTGTAGTTTCTGAGATTAGCGCGTTCAAACAAAAAAACAAATTTTTCAGCTTTATATATTAGTATAAATAAGCTGAATGAACAATGAGAATGTAACTTGGAAATTGTCGAAAGCTTCATACCTTTTACTGTAACTTCGTCATCGTTATTTATTATCCATTTACATTTGTATTCTCTAACCATTACTAATTCGCGAATTTCTTTTTCACGAAAGATCAACAGGCCAGAATTGAACATAATATTTTTGTTGATTATTTCTCATTTATTTCATTATTAAACATTTTGATTTTCAATCATTTTTAAGTTCATAAACAATCAATTTACATGAAAAAACACATTTAATTTCTATTCCAAACTCAAACTTTAATTCAAAAGAAAAATATAAATATGGGTTTTAGTATTCCAATAATTCATCATTTTAAAAGAACGGCAGCCATTTTGAATTAAAGTCCTGGGCGCAAAGAGGTTAAAGTAAACAATTATTATTTCCTATACAACCTGATCATTATCATCCCTTGTGTCCCTGGAAACACTATCGTTTGGTGAAACAGGCTTCTGTCGGTATAACCTTAGATTCGATTCCGTGTAGTCAAGGATTTTTCTACTCGAATGTCTAATGTATAACATTTGCTTATGATATATTTTAAGGGCACCTTTTAAAGTTATATAGGTAAGACCTCCTAGTATAGTCCTGTGAAGGTTATTTTGTATGGATCTGAAGAGAATTTTTCCCATGATTGTTGATATTGTGGGTAGGAGTAGGGCAGAACAGAATATTCGGGTAGGTGATAGGTGGTTACTAGAATTATTGCTTTGTGATCCTGTTGATATGGTGCCTCGGTCGTTGTTATTGCTGAAACAGATATATTTAGAAATATAATAATTGAAAGAAATACATTTTAAAGCTTTTATGAGATGATAAGGATGGATGTACAGTATGGGGACATTGATAATATGATTGGCTTTTAAAGAAAGACAGCAAATCAATGAGTAAGAAGAGTATATCCGATTACCGAAAATAGCTGAATAATTTATAGCATAAGTTTTGAAAATTATCACATTAAAATGTATCTTATGGCGTTCAGCATAAGGTTGAAATTATAAAGTTACAAGCGGCACGTGCACTCTTTATGACGTCATGTTTGGCACTGGTGACACTGGTGACGGAAACATTGCACTTCGATAAAAAGTCGTTGCAGTGCAACAAAATATAGCACTTATTGTTAACGTCATAAAATACAATTTCAAAATCATCAATAAATTATAATCTCACTTTCTCGCTTCCTCATTGTTGTCTGTCTTTCTTTAAAAGCCAATCATATTATCAATGTCCCCATACTGTACAGTACCTAGCAAATATTGTAATGGTAAAGTATAATGCCTATTTAAATTATTTCGTAAAACTACTGTAACACGATTTTCGAGTTTTGTTATAAATATAACGTTTATTTTACTTTTCAATGCACGACATCATGCAGCAATAAAAATCGCGAAGTAATTTTCATTACATTTTAAATGATGACTTTCTTTTATCTTTTTTTTTAACAACTTTTTATTGAGTTTTACTTTCATTTATAATTATTTGCTATCTATGACTTCAGTCAATATATAAGTGACTATGTCAGCCTCTAGTTCTTAAAAAGGTGCAATACAACTTTTAATTATATTTCATGGCAGCAATCTAAAATGCAGGTATACAGTTTTTTTGGTGAGGTTTGTTAAAAATGCAGTTCATTTGTCCCGATAAAGTTTGAATAGTGAAAACTCTGTCCCTGAGGTCACAATTATTCTTTGTAAGCCTTTTAACCATGTTTGCTTTAAAACATATTTTCTTTAGGATCAAGGTCCCGCCCTCCGATTTTTTTTTTGAATCGGTGACTAAGTGTCACTAACCACGCGCCTCTTGAATCAAGTGTCGGATCGAGTGGACCTATTCTATTGTACTCTGAATGAATTCACTAAGGCCGCTATGTTTATTATTTGTTATTTATAGTTTATTTTGTTAAACATTTAATAGTTTTTTAGCATGTACTATATTATAGCATTAGGCTATGTCCTGTAATGGTAATATGTATGTGGCAATAAATAAATAAATATTGCCGGAATAGGTACATCACCTCCAAGCGGGGCTCACTCGGACGGATTAGTCGCCTTTACGACACGCTTACCCAGGGGGCTTACCCAAATTTTACGCTTACAGTTAAAATTTACTAGTTTAATATACAAGGTGTTCCTTTTGATTTCCCATAACTCTAGGATATTAATGGAGCCATGTAATAGAATGAAATAACATGTGAATAATTTTTAAATTTTTTTTGTTTTTATTTTTCATACAAAATAATTCAATTAAGTCAAAACATCTTACCTATGTAAGACACCTTTATGCGAAGTATGACAATGTGGCATTTTCTATCCCTTTTTTTAACGCAATGCACAGGTACAGTTCGCAACATTTTGCGTTGTACATTGTAAGCAACGTTCCTCAACCTTTGAAATGTTTTTGTTGTTTATTGTATGGCTTCAGTGACACGCGTCAATTGAATGAATGTTAAAGAGATTTTACAAGGGTGATAATTAATGAACTCATTATATTAAGATTGATGATATCTTGGAAAGTATGCACTTTAGAAGCACATATTCTTTGAAAAAAAGTATTATTTTTTAGTAAGGAACAAAACCTCAAAGTCATGGGATACCAAAAAGAACACTTTGTATAATATTAATATTTTGTATATTTTAGATACTCACTTCCCAAACGGCAATATATACGCCAAAGCTGGCACCTTGGCACAATACTTCCTCAGGAAAAGCAGAACTGAGTCTTCCCAGTTGTACATCTTAGCGCTGATGAGGGTCACGGGGATGGTAGGCAAGAGCACCAGCAGCACCAACGGATCAGCTGACTCCATCATCTCCAGACCCTCGCGGTGGCCTACTACCTGGAAGTTGAAGAAAGGAGTTTGATTTAGTCAATTGTATCATAATTATACAAAGAATTGATGGTGTTTATGTTTCATTTTCAAACCGACTTCCAAAAAAGGTCCTCCTTTCTCAATTCAAGGTTCTCAATTCGTCTGTATGTTTTTTTTTGTATTTATTTTTTTATTTTTGTGTCTTTGTTACACGATATTTCGGACAATTTTGAATTGATTTTAAAAATTGTTGGTTCATATGATAGAGGATATACGTCATAGTTGGTCCCATTTAAATTTCATCGACATCGGTTGGGTACTTCATTGAAAATTTCAAACTTTTGAAAAAATATGTATGATTTCGGAGAATGTTTACGTTGATGACATTCTCAACTCAGCCTAAGTTTTGACGTGAAGTCGGTTTTTTAATGCTCTGCATTCGTTGATTATCTTAAGTCAATTGTATTACAGTTAGGAAATACAAAGAATTGTTGTTGTTCATGTTTCATGTTCTTCAATCCGTATGTAGTGGATATTCAGAAAGTCGAATTAACCGCTTTGACGGTTCGTTTTTGATACGGGTCGCCAAGGTATGGAATGAACTGAATACGTCTATTTTTCCTCACCAGTGTAGTCGCGATACTTGTAATCGACGAGTAAATTTTAGTTTAAGTAAATTTAAGTTTAAGTAAATTTAAGTTTCTCGTGTATACAGGGTGACTGGTGACAAATTTTAGATACTGAAGGAGAGCACTCTGTACTCGATTCTGATCAT
Source organism: Stenoptilia bipunctidactyla (assembly GCA_944452665.1). Taxonomy (NCBI): domain Eukaryota; kingdom Metazoa; phylum Arthropoda; class Insecta; order Lepidoptera; family Pterophoridae; genus Stenoptilia; species Stenoptilia bipunctidactyla. The sequence goes on from OX101744.1 coordinate 14,983,370, forward strand.
AATTATGTAAAAAAGGTAGGTACTTAATTTTTCACTAGAACTTCCTATAAATAAATACTACTATGTTACTATTTACTTTACATACAACTGAGTCGATCGCGGCACGTGACCTGCACGCGGGTCGCTGCCAACGCTAGCGTAACCAAAACCATGCGTTGCTTAATCAATTCTTTGACTTTCGGTTAAGTTTGCTCATTAAATAATTAATATTTATTTTTTATTATATTTTGAAAAGTCCTTGAATTTAAAAAGTGACCCACCAATCACCCTGTATAATTGTACCACCTTAGTCTACATGATCACTTACCATCAGGTGTCATGGAAAACAAATGTCCCATACTTATCTAAAATAAAAAGTCTACAGACATGCTAAAGGAAATCTAAAAGATTTTCTAAATGGATGGCTACATACTGGACGACAGCGAGGGCGAGAGCGTGAGCGACAGCAGCGGCGCGAGCAGCCATTTCCGCGACACGATAGAAAGTGTTGAGTTTGTATGAAACCGCGACATATCACTCTCTCGCCCGCAGGCGTCGAGAAGGCTGTCGCTGCCGTCCAGTTTGCAGCCTAACTGGTTATTATTATTATTTGGGGTTTTGGGACTATATGAGTAGTCTTGCCCGCTCGTCACACTGCGACCTAGAAGATCTATTGTGTGAGTCCCAATTTATAACTCGCCGCACACTCCAATGGAGTCCAGGAAATTTAAGACTGGTTAAGGCGTGGTTGTACATTACTTCCCCCTAGTCTGCTGTGTGGTTTCCACTGCACAACCTTACTTTGGAACAACATAGTTGGCGCGTCAGTTTGGATAATTTCACAGACATACATCTACATAGACAACGCAAGTGTCACGATTTGTATTGGAACCAAGCGTGCTGACTTTTAAACACCTTTTGTGACGTCACAGCTGATATAATACAAACCGATTCAAATACACCGATGCCGCCGATGAAATCGATTATTAATAACTATATCGATATTGTGTTTTTCTAACAAACATACATACGCTAGGCATGAATCTAGCGGCGACAAACCTTGACGTTTGGTCGGGGTTCGGTCGGACACGCAAAGTACATGCATTTGCGTTATCTATGCAGATGTATGTCTGTGGATAATTAATTTGTTTAATGTGGAAATAAGGCCAGCACACAAGTAGTTAGTATTGTGTGAATGTTACAATATCCGGTAAAGGTAGGTGCTATGTATTGAGTTTTCACGATTCACTGCCTAGGTATACTAATTTAATAAGTTTGTTTGTTTATTAGGTATTAGCGATAGGTAGGTAGGTTTATTAGCGACCGGCTGGTGTAGCGGTAACATACATTGCCTTCTATGCCAGAGGTCCTGGGTTCGAATCCCGGCGGCGACGGATATTTGTGTGATGAACACAGATATTAGTCGTCAAGTCATGGATGTTTATATGTTTATTTAAGTTTATTCTAATAAAAAAAAATATGTATTTATTCAATATGTATGTTTATATATTTCTAAAGTATATCAGTTATCTAGTATCCATAACACAAGTTCTTTAAGAAACTTAATTTGGGCTAGATAATGTTGTGTGAGTGTCAGAAATATTTATTTATTATCAATACATATAATAAAACAGTAAAAAAAACGTGTCTGTACATTTAATATTTTTACAAAAAAAAATATCTAGGGTTATAGAGAAATGAAAAAAGAGTAAGAATCTGAAAAAAAAAAATTGTCTGTTTGTTTGTAAGTTTGTCTGTTTGCACACGCTAATCTCTGGAACCGCTGGACGGATTTGAATAAAACTTTTTTTGATGTATAGCTGTGAAGCCGGGGCAACATATAGGGTATATTTTATTTCGGTTTCTGGAACACCTGATGCAGAACCCTTAAGGGATCATCAAAACCGTAAGAAATATAGATATGATGCCTTAACAAAAGTTGTCCAGGATGATGAGCAGATTCTGCAGACATAAAAAATATCTAGGATCTAAAAAAATTGTAATAAATTTTTAAAGTTATGCCTAAAACTTACTAGAAAATGGTGGAGATGTTCGGCATACAGATCAGAAGTACTCATAGCTCAATAGCGCGTAGACCGACCATGAGTGTAAGGGTTCGATCCTGCTCGCGTAATTTTTTTTTATTATATTTTTTTATTTTGTATCAATCTTTACCATACATCTATCTTTATATACATATGTATATATAAAACAGTAAACAATAACGTACGAACATGAAATATTTTTACAAAAAAAATATGTAGCTAAAAAAAAAAAGTAAGAATTTGAAAGAAAAAAATGTCTTTTTGTGTCTGTCTGTTTATTGTTCTATTCTGCTGACATCTGTGACTGACATATCGAGATTTTGGAAAATTAGTGATTAATAATTAATTTGTTGAAGTCAACATAGTGATTTAGTGTTTCTTTTCACCGATAGATGGCGATATTCCTCATTAAAAATCGATATGGTTTCGTTATGGTGAAAGTATATGATACCTTATTGAGTTGTTGAAACAGAAAGCAATCGAATAAATTTATTAGTATTAATCCTAACGATAGATGGCAAGGCAAATGCCAATGGCACTATCCCTTATTCCATCTTTACGTTATATTAAAAGAGTAATAAAAACGTGTCTGAACATTTAATATTCTCTCTTCTGATAAAAAAGTTTGGTGTTTGTATGTTTATTTGTAAGTTTGTCTGTATGCAAATCAAATTCAGTCCTACCGATAGATGGCGATATCCCATTTTAAAACTAGATATGGTTTCGATTCGGTGAGGTGATATTACCTTATTAATTTATTCCGAATTGTAATGTGTCCTACAAATAACAATAAATCTAAATCCTTCACTACGTGCAAAGTTGGTGGTGTGGTGGGGATGGGGACTGGGGACTGTCAAATCTATTTCATTCAAATTTACCTATTGTGACCTTAATTTTTATGGAAAATATGCCAATTCTCAATAAGTGTTATTATGAAACCCAACAAACTTACGAGATAGCTCGAGTAGGAACCCGCGTGGAAAAAAATATGCAAACATTGAGAGTTTATCGAATTTTAAGTTCCTCATAATTTATTCAACAGTGATGACCGTGGTGATAATACTTACTTTGCATGTATGTTTGTGCATTAGTTTATTACAGTCCTCAGATATTGGCTGAAGAAGGAAAGACCCCCAACATAGTTTATAAAACAAAATTTTCTAATGATTAGGGTTCCATAGCCGAATGTAAAAAACTTACCCTTACAGTTTCACCATATATTGTCCGTCCGGATGTCACACTCAAAAACCATCGTTACTACCTACCTACCCATATTGTATTGTATGTATAGGTAGTTCAAATTTTGAAAGTAGGTAGGTTATTATAATAAGCTACAAAATGATAAATTAAACTTTTGAGTGCACTATTAAAATATTTTTCATCCCTCAGTCTCTTATAGATATCCAAAATCTACTCAATTTTATATACTCAAAAACAGTTATGAACTAATAACTTCTTTTTCAAAATAATGTAAATAACGTCGGTTGAAACTAAACCACAATATTCTTACCTACCTATCATTATCAAGACTGTGTACGTAAATGTTACGAATTATTAAAATACTAGAACTCGAGCATACCATTATTAAGTTTATGTAATGATCGTAAACATTTTAAAACCGCGAGCGGAGCCGCGGGCAACAGCTAGTTTAATAATATGCTCATAAAAACAATAACAATATTGCAGTTTTCAAACTTAGTTTGTTGGCGAGCAAAAATTTGTTTGGCGAGTTTTTTTTGATAACTGCGCTCTTTGGAAACTAAAAAAGTATTTCTGTCCAACTTCTGTGAAAGTTTATCTGACTAATATTGTAAATGCAAAAGTATTAATGGATGTTTATTAGTTCCTCAGTCACAGCAGCACTAGAAATAAATATACTTAAAGAAAATAGAAATAATTTACAATTTGGAATAGCACTTGTACTCTTTTGATATTCTGAAATAATAATGCTTTTCCTGGGGTAGAATGATTTTGATTTCACGCTTTGACATTAAATAGATGGCATGGCGTAATTAGTACCTTTAATCGCGCAGTAAACTTTTTCAATCCAAGAATGAGGTTTTAAGCAATTGTTCAAAGCTTGAACGCATACGAATTCGCGGACTACAAATTCCTTCGGAGTTTAAATCACCGCAGGGGAACCGCGCCAAACTACTGTAAAATTAATTACCTGGTATAACTAGAATAAGCATGTTTTTTTTTCATAATTCAATTTAATAAAAAAATTTTCAGGTGTTATTATTGTAAATATATAAATCAAGTTTTTACTCCTTACTATTCTATTAACCTAAGTATAATATTTTAGATTTTATTCAATATTTTTTTGTTTTTCAACTTTATTTAAATTATTTTAGAATTTATTTTAGTTCTTTTGTAATTAAATACTTAGTTATAACTCTTAATTAAGAAGACTTCACTGGTCTCTGGAAATATTTATTTTTGTTAATAATGTTAAGATTTTTAAGACTGTTTGCTTTCTGAAAATAAAAAATAAAAATAAACAAAATATACATAAGTTTTTTATCGCATTTAATGACCTTTTGTATTTATCCTTTGGATTTAACGTTGTCGTGTCTAACAAAAAAAGAATTAAAAGAACTCTGGGACTGGTTGCTAATGAAAATGATGGCAACAGGCATCAATCCGGCCCCATGTCATGTATAAAAATAAAATAGGTACGTATCATCAATAACTATATCGATACATGTTCCTGTATTTGTGTTCCATGTTCCGTAGCTTTAATTTTATTTCCGTGCTTTTTCCTGTAATTTCATTAACTAGAAATAAATCCAGATCAAATTTGTATGTATTGTGTCAAGTTTTCACAAAGATGAAAGACCGTGGTCAGCAACAGC